>OY720430.1:120224061-120674476 GCA_963082735.1 Pocota personata
TACAGTTGAATTCTCTAATCCCCACTCCCTAATAATTCTATTCACTGCTCTTGCTCGATCCCTTTTTTTTGCTCGATGTCCTTTTTATCAGGTGCATATTGATAGGGTGGAACGAGTTCAGAGAAGATTTTCTAAATTTGTTTTCTTCAAAATGCGCTGGAATTTTTCGCCAGAATATAAAACTAGATGCCAACTACTTGGTTTAGCTAAGCTTACGACTAGGAGGAAGATCCATGATGTAATGTTTGTGAGAGACATCCTCTGTTATCATTTAAAAAGCCCATGCTTGTTGGATTTAATTCCAATATATGCACCCGAGAGACCTATACGGCAAAGAGAGTTTCTTTTTCGTACTTTGCATAGAACTAATTATGGGTTGAACGAGCCTATGTCTCGCGCTATTTCAAACTTCAACTCAGTTTGGTCTGTAGTAGACTTAAGTTTATCTAGATCTATTTTTAAAAGTGCATTATTTAATTTTTACTGTTTAATTGAGTCAATTTTTGTAAATATTCCATTTTATTCCTTTATCATTGTAGTTATTTCTTGTAATCTGTTAAATTATATTACTTGTAGATGAATAAATAAATAAATGACGAATCCGCACCCGAATAGACGTTGACCTTGTTGTCTGTAGCAATCGCCGTAGTAGATGTCGCAGTTTTTCATCCTCCTTTTGCCCGGACTATCCCATCGCACTTCTTGGATGGCGGTAATGTCTGCTTTACAGCAGTCTAGGGCCTCCGCAAGTTGTTCGGCTGCACGTGGTTTGTAGAGGAACCTAACATTCCACGTGCAGACTCGAAGATCGTTGTACCCTTCGGGTAGGGGATAGAATATACCCGAGGTAGGCATGCCTGTCGTAAGAGGCGACTAAAATCCAATCTCCGTATACCGAGCGTATAGTGTATACAAAATATACAATGAACAAAACAAAAAGATATATTACCCCAGGTGGCAGTCCAGCTTTACTGGAAAATCCACCCTCTTCGGAGGTCGGCTCTACGGATTCTGGGGAGAGCCGCTTATTGCAATCCAATGACCCTTTTTCAAAAAGTTCAAGGGTATCTCGATCTCCTCCACCAAGATCGAATAACTCCGGGAAAAGAAGTCCACCGGAAGCGCCAGCGCGCGAAATTCAGGACTCAGCGAAATGTAACAGCTTTGAGGAAGAAAATAAAATACTCCGAAGGAAGCTTAACGAAATGGATCTATTCTATCAAGAGCTCAAGAAAGAAATAGAATAAGGTCCTAAAGAGCTCATGTATAGAGGAAGAACGCGAATGTACTCCAGCACGCTTAGCTAGTCGGGAATATCACACCGACGAAGAAGAGCTAGCACGCGAAACGTGTCGGGTCACAAAGAAGAGACCTAGTAAGAAACGGAGAGCCGGCTCTTCGCCCGAAGTCGAGTCCCTAAAAGAAAAAGAGAAAGAAGAGCGCAAAGAACAGGAAGAAAAGCAACCTCGAGCGCAATCTCGTCCACCCCCACCAATTAACATCGTCGGGTTAACGGAATTTAATAAGTTGCAAAGCCTTCTTAAAGGAACTTTAACATCGAAGTATAAGGTCACGTCTTTGAGGGACAATGCGTGGAAAATTAACGTCGATGAATACGACGACTACCAAGCAGTGTCCCAAAAGTTAAATACCGAAAAAATTGAGTGGTATACTTTCGAAATCAAGTCAGAAAGGCCACATCGTGTTGTTGCAAGGGGACTCCACCCATCATGCACCAAAGAAGAGATTATGACTGACCTTCAAGTCAAAGGCTTTAAAATACTTGATGCCGTTAACATCATCAAAAAGGAGAAACAACAAACGGAAATAGATAAAGACATCTTGGTAAGGCGTGGACTTCCGCTCTTTATGCTTACCTTCGATAGGACAATACTAAATATCGTAGTCAAAATCGAGCCAATGCGTAGAAATATAAGAATGATTTCGCAGTGCAAACGTTGCCAAGGATTCAATCATACGCAAATGTACTGCAAAAAAGAACCGCGATGTGTGAAATGCGCTGGAAATCACCTCTCCCAAGTTTGTGGAGTAAACAAACAAAGCTCCGCAACCTGTGCTAATTGTAAGGGAAAGCACCCGGCAAATTATAGAGGCTGTGAAGTAGCTAAAGAGTTACAAAAACGAAGAGATGCGCTCCTTAAGCCCCAAAATGCAAAATCTAAACCGCAAACTAAGCCAAAGCGTAAGGTCGCGGAGGAGAAAGAGTGCAATTCAAAACTACCGGGTTCAGAGCGCAAAAAGGTGAGGGAAAGAATGACGAAAGAAAAGCCCTCGACCTCTGTTCCTAAAAGAAACGGTACAGAAAAGTTACAATTGGAAAAGCGACCGGGTAATGACCTTCGAACATCAGGAGTGCAGACTTACGCTCAGGCTGCTGCATCCGAAATACCAAAAAATATTGAAATTTCGAAGGACCCTGTTTCTCATGTTTTTTCAGTTATTCTAGAGAAACTTGATAAAATGATGATAAAATTATTCTCGATAGGCTGGTTAAGCTCAAAAGTAATTCAGTCAAAACGCGTACTCCAACTAGAATGTGAATGAAAAACGAATGTTAAAAATATGTACTTGGAATACAAACGAACTTTTGTAAAAACTTGACGAATTGGAAATATTCTTGCGTGAAAAAGATATCGGTACTCGTATTTGCTTGATTTCTGAAACCCACGTAAAAAACGAATCGCATTTAAAAATAAAAGGCTATAATGATTACCACGCTTGTCACCCTTCGGGAAAAGCGAGAGGCGGATCATCATTGTTTATTAAAGACTGCATCGAACAATCCGAAGACCTAAAGATAGAGCTTGAAACTTTGCAACTGTGCACGATTCGAGTAAAAAATAGTCAGTGTACTCTTAAAATCTCATCTATCTACTGCCCACCGCGTTCCGCGCTTGAAAAAAGTGATTTTACTAACTTATTTAAATTGCTGAAACCTAATTTCATTATTGGCGGCGATTTTAATGCGAAACATACATTCTGGGGCTCAAGACACAGCTCGCAAAAAGGCAGAATGCTCTATGAGGCAGGTATGGAGTACAGTTGTGATTTCCATTCGACGGGTAAACCGACCTACTGGCCAACTGATACTTCGAAAATACCTGACCTGATCGACTTTTTCGTCGTGAAAGGAATTTCTACCAACCACATTAAAGTTGAAGAGAGCTTTGATCTGTCATCTGACCATTCCCCAGTTGTTGAGCCAGCGAGGTAGAACAACTAACTGGGAAGGCTTTAGGAACGAAATTGAAGATAATGTTGAACTGAGCGTTCTACTTACGACACCCTATCAACTTGAGGTTGAAGTTGATCGCTTCGTTGAGATCGTACAGCTCGCTTCTTGGAATAATACTCCCAATCTAAGGAAAACTCCGGACAAATACGGTCTACGATATCCTACGGAAATAAAAGAATTGGTCAAGGAAAAAAGAAAAGCGCGTAAGAAATGGCAAAGTCGTGCTCCGCAACATAAAGCTCACTTGAATCATCTGTGCAATTCGTTGAAGAAGACTATAAAGGATTTTAAGAATCGTGCGATAGGTTCTTACCTTGAAAGTTTAACAGTGAAAAAAGATTCCAATTATTCACTTTGGAAAGCTGTAAAAGGCACCAAAAGGCCCAAGGTCCCCGCGCCGCCTATTAAATTAAATCACAATGGATGGGCAAGGGAAGATAAAGAAAAAGCGGACGTTTTTGCGGTCCACCTGGAAGATACCTTTAAACCGTACGATGGTCAAGTGTTTTACGACAATATCAATAGGCCGGATTTACCATCTGACGATTTAGCACTTACAAGTGCAACGCTGAGGGAACTCAAACATGAGATCGGGAATCTAAAACCTAAGAAAGCTTCTGGTTATGACTTGATCACCGGAGAAATTCTCAAAGCTTTACCTAGAAAAGCATTGATTAAGCTTCTTCATATTGTAAATGCTGCGCTCAGATTAAAACACGTGCCTAACCAATGAAAAGTTGCGGAAGTTATAATGATTTTAAAACCAGGAAAGCCGCCAAATGAGGTAAAATCTTATAGACCAATTTTGCTACTTCCTGTCATATCCAAAATTTTCGAGAGGATATTGCTAAGGCGCCTCCAACCGGTTATAGAAGGAAATAATCTTATCCCTGACCACCAGTTTGGTTCCAGAAGAAAGCATTCGACGATTGACCAGGTGCATAGAATTACTGATGTAATCGAGAAAGCACTTGAAGAGAAAAAGATATGCTCAAGCGTATTTCTTGACGTCTCGCAAGCCTTTGATAAGGTGTGGCATGATGGCTTGAATTGTAAATTACGACAAGTTCTCCCTGTATGCCTATACGACATTCTAGAATCATATCTCGGGAATAGACTCTTCCCTGTTAGACATGGAAATGAATATTCGGAGCTAAAAGAAATTTCGGCCGGTGTACCGCAAGGAAGCGTTCTTGGGCCACTTCTCTATCTGTTATATACTCGAGATATACCGAAAGAAGATGGCACTATCCTGGCTACGTTTGCCGATGACACCGCTATCCTAGCCGTAGGTAAAACAATCGAAGAAACGACTGCAAAACTGCAAAACGCACTGAATAAAGTAAATGAATGGACGAGGGACTGGCGGATCGCCCTCAACGAATCTAAATCTGTTCACGTGAATTTCACTTATAAGAAGACTAATGTCTTGCCAATTTTCCTAAACTTGGCCCGAATACCTTTTGCAAACGAGGCCAAATACCTTGGAATGACACTCGACGCAAATCTGAAATGGAATTCGCAAGTGAAAATGAAACGTAAAGAACTCGAAATCAAATATAGAGAAATGAACTGGTTGCTCGGAAAACACTCCCAGCTCAGTACTGAGAACAAACTGCTTTTATACAAGCAAGTGCTAAAGCCGGTGTGGACTTACGGTATACAACTTTGGGGCTGTACCAAGAAAACAAACGCCAATATTTTACAAACTTTTACTAGAAACGATTAAAGCTGAATTTAGAAGCTTCGCGAGAAAGCATAGAAATCGACTAACATGTCAACAATACAATCCAACAAATTCTGGATGAAAGCAATTTATTGCGCCGACTACAAAGGACGAAACCTTTCGACTTGGCGAGATAGGAATCAACCGCGCCTAGATTGCGGAACATGCAGGATATTTCAGTGGAAAGTAACCTGCCAAACGTGTGATTTTTTCATGATAGAAAAATTGCTTGATAAGGTCCTTCTTAGTTGCAATATATATATAACAAATAAAATCGCAGGGTGGTGTTTTTTTAGGCAGTAAGAATCTGACACTACTATGAGCACGCGCTTGCTATCCTCATAGTGTCTATGGAAGATTTTTCACCAACCCTCGGAAAAAAAAAAAAAAAAATTTTGCGTCAAAAGATGAATTCCTACAAAAGCACCCAGAAGCACATGGCAAAGATTTTGAAACGAACCGATATCACAAAGAAAACTTTTACAGCAAGAAAAGAAAGCACTCTAGCTCCTGATAAAAAAAATAAAGTGCACGCCTGAATTGCACGTACTTTCATCTATTTGTTTTTGATCTGGAAATGTCTCAGTTTGAAATTTTAATTTTAGTTTTTTTTTTTTAAAAAAAATCCGTTAAAAATTAAAAAAAAAAAAAAAAGGATATCGGAAATTTTCAAAAACTTAGTATGCCACTACGTTGTATATGTCAAAAATTGTTTAGGGAATAGGCATTGATTTTGCGCGAAATCTATATAGTCATATCCGAAAAGTAGCCAATTTTTATGACGTTATACGTTATACGCCAAAAACGTGGTAAGCTATCTGATAGCATTCATCTACCCCAACTCAAATATGAAATTGAATCAACATCGTTAAAGCAGTTTTCGAGTAAATTCGGCTATTAATAAAGTACGAATTGTGAACCCATCGATCCCAAATATGTATGAAGTTTGAATAAAATCAGACCAGTCGTTCAGGCTGGAGTCAGCCATATTACATACAGACAGACCGACAGAGAGGCAAAATTGAGAGACTCACTTTTTTGTAATGTCGTGGAAAATTAAAGTTAAGTAAAAATAGGGTCTCCTCAGAAGTAATATATAATTAGGCATACTCACTGTGAAATACTAATCCGGGCCGAGTAAGTACTGGAAGATGCTATTGGAAGTTGATCTAAAGATCCAAGAAGACCATCACCATCAAACGAACCGGCAACCGCGCTATTAATGTCTCAGACAGTCTTATATAGAAGTAGCAGCCTACCATTTGAAAACGGTTATAGTAGGCGATTTTGTGTAGACGAACATTAGAAAAGGTCTCACATAAGCAACAAATAAAACACAACGTTCTTGGTAAAAAGTAAAAATAGTTCCCTTTCACTGACTGAATAGTTCCCTTCCACTGAACCCTGTCCCCCTTTCAATCAGAGACGTGATTGAATTGCTGAAATATTAAAGTCACAGTTGTAGCAAGCAAAAAAGGTTTGGGAATCACTACTCTAAAAAGACGAATTCCAACTATTTTAAACAGCTTATCAACTTAAAGCGCCCAAAAACTCGATGAGGTACCTTTAATCTGCCCACTAAGTCAACATGTCATAGTTCTTTCTATCTTTTCATAAAAAAAAACCCTGTTCTTACTTTAATTGCTCTACATTAGGTAGCTTAACAAATCGAAGTGCCGTCTCTTTTTTTTTTCTCTTACAGCACTACACTGTCGGGGTTACTGCGTTTATCTAGGTGCATTTATTCTTGCTATATGTCCTAGGCAATGAGTTCGAACCCGTCTAGGTTTATGTCGCTCTGTCTATTTCAATCTGCTTTGATTTCCTACTAAAATAAACTAAAATCTATAAAAGTCTGAATTACTCGTAGACAAGAGAAGAAGAGAAACCTCATCCTTTATACTTTTGTTTCCCAAATTTATTTGACGCCTCTGTATCACTCCAGTCGTTTAAATTCCTCCCAATCAAAGTACCATTACCGGGACATCTGAAATTTGGAGCAGTGACTTCGCCTAAAAACATGATAACAATCTTGCCAACTCATCAGAACTGTCAGTCAATAATTTTACTATTCCCTACTCGGAATTTTATTTTTTTTTTTTTTTTCATACAAACACCTACAATTGCAACCAAATCAATCGAAAAGGATTCAAGTGTCCCACTGGAGAAAATCATGAAAATCATTGGTGAACAACAATGACGTAAGGAACAAAAAAAAAAAAAAAACAGACAACGACTGTTCCAATCAATTTTCAACCATTCTGCCAAGTTCTCCCCCTTGTTTGGCAGGAGTCATTGGAGAAGGGAACATTTAAAATAATCGTTCCATTTGGAGTGATTCCAAACTGTTTCCTCTTGCATCACAGAACTATACCTACTATCCGTACATATTTACCAGAGTAGAGGCAGAAATCCTTTGAGAATAATTTCCAACAACTGCTGCCTCATGTAAAATGTAATGAGGTGACAATGTGTTCTCTCCTTATAGACTATGATGAAGTCAACGAAAAACGAAAAAACTGTATCCACGGTGCACAAAAAATTCAGGACAAGCATCCTTTAGTTAGGATATGATCCTTTTTTGCGTATTTCCATCCATAGCAGTGTGCTACTCTGTCTCCTTCATGCATAAACGATGAACAGTTCGTCTGTTATAATTTTCATTACGGTTTGGTGACACTTCTAGTGCATTAGTATGTAATATGCTTGTGAAAGCATTATGCAGTGAAAGGAAGAGGACTTTTTTTTATGAATGTGCCAGTGGAATTATTGGAGGAAGGACCTTTCAATTGATCTCATTTGTTGAGAGGCAAGCCTGGAGGATTCTAGTTTAACAGACTCAATTTCATGTATTTCCTGACATTCAAAGATAGGGAGAGAATCTTCAACTGGTCCAATTATCCTTCGATTTTTTCTGACGCGACTTATAATAATTTAAATCATGTTTATTGACCGCCTACATAGCTCAAGAGTGTCTGAATAGATTGTGATGCAATTCAGCTTGTAAGTTGAGACTCATATGGGAGTTATCTCCCCTGAAAATTATCTAAATTGGATGAAGTGGGTGTAAGATATGGGGAAACGTTTTACAAATCTTCGAATCATCCTTCTCACACATCGAACTTATGAACCACTCAACGGATTTTAATGAAATGTTGGCCTCGAAATTTGGGTCTGGCATGCAGATGTGTTTGCCCTAAAATCATAAAAATCCCACGTCTTCCAACTATTTCCAAAAAAGGCTTATGCCAGGAGACGTTTTATAATTTTTACGTAACGTTCTCATGACACCGCTTTTACCTTGGTTGTTAAGCTTTTTCGTTCAACAAAATTTAAAAAAAAAAATTGTTTGCATATTCGAATTCCTTAGAGATCTGGCTTTCATTCGATATGTCCCATGTTTGGGTGGGAAAATATTTGATTTCTTCGGGTACGTTATGCCACAAAAAAGCCCCTCCAAGAAAATATTTATTACAATTTGTCTTTCTAATTATTTTCGATTCATTTTTTAGGTCTAACTACTCAAAAACTGCAAGCGTGTGACATACTGGCGGACAGACGTGTTGAATTTATTAGTGTTTCGTTCTATACCATTCTTGTACGGAACACTAAAAACCTATGTTGTTTCATCTATTTTACATAAAGCGCAACTTGGAAGTCAGATTTTCGAACACCTTTTCGAGCAGCTAGGGCCGTATATCGGCAATAACGCAGAGAATGTTGGCTTCCAAGTCGTTCATCGTCTCTGGGTTATCGGCGTAGACTAGCAACTTCACATATCCCCGCAGAAAATAATCCAAAGGTGTTATATCACACGATCGTGTAGGCCAATTAATTTACAGTTTCATTACTAGAAATTATGCGCTCATCGAATGTTTCCTTCAATAAATTGATTCTGGCGCGCGCTGTGTTATATGTTTGCTTAAACCACATCAAACTGAGCAAAAATCAGATATCATAAAAAGTATTGCCCAGACGGCAGCGGAGGAATTCCCTAGATGGAGTCAATGGTTGCGTCTACAGTTCCAGTTAGGTTGAACTTAGTAAATACTTTGCACGAGCTGCTCCGACATATTCGGATCACAGGTCGGTAAGGAATTTTCAATGTTAGTCAGGACCTTGGGATAGAGATAGTGGCGGAGGAGCCCCTAATGGGCCAACGGCAGCGCTCATACTCAAGTAGTGGACTACTGGCACCGGTGTACCCGGCCCCACGTTCTAGGGGTTACAAAAGGAACTGGCCCTCTAGGTTGGGGGTTGTGCCGTCGGGTTAACTGCCCTACCACGTAGAAAACTTTCGGTTACGAAACAACCAATTTTTTTTTTCTTTTCCCGAGGGTTGGTGAAAAAATCTTCCATAGACACTATGAGGATAGCAAGCGCGTGCTCATAGTAGTGTCAGATTCTTACTGACCCTGCGATTTAATTTGTTATATATTGCAACTAAGAACGAACTTATCAAGCAATTTTTCTATCATGAAAAAATCACACGTTTGGCAGGTTACCTTCCACTGAAATATCCTGCATGTTCCGCAATCTAGGCGCGGTTGATTCCTATCTCGCCAAGTCGAAAGGTTTCGTCCTTTGTAGTCGGCGCAATAAATTGCTTTCATCCAGAATTTGTTGGATTGTATTGTTGACATGCCCGATTAGTCGGTTTCTATGCTTTCTCGCGAAGCTTTTAATTTCAGCTTCGATTGTCGGAATTCCGAGATCCCTGTGGATATCATCGTTTCTAGTATACCACGGTGCGTGGACAATTTCTCTTAGCACTTTATTTTGGAAAGTTTGTAAAATATTGGCGTTTGTTTTCTTGGTACAGCCCCAAAGTTGTATACCGTAAGTCCACACCGGCTTTAGCACTTGCTTGTATAAAAGCAGTTTGTTCTCAGTACTGAGCTGGGAGTGTTTTCCGAGCAACCAGTTCATTTCTCTATATTTGATTTCGAGTTCTTTACGTTTCATTTTCACTTGCGAATTCCATTTCAGATTTGCGTCGAGTGTCATTCCAAGGTATTTGGCCTCGTTTGCAAAAGGTATTCGGGCCAAGTTTAGGAAAATTGGCAAGACATTAGTCTTCTTATAAGTGAAATTCACGTGAACAGATTTAGATTCGTTGAGGGCGATCCGCCAGTCCCTCGTCCATTCATTTACTTTATTCAGTGCGTTTTGCAGTTTTGCAGTCGTTTCTTCGATTGTTTTACCTACGGCTAGGATAGCGGTGTCATCGGCAAACGTAGCCAGGATAGTGCCATCTTCTTTCGGTATATCTCGAGTATATAACAGATAGAGAAGTGGCCCAAGAACGCTTCCTTGCGGTACACCGGCCGAAATTTCTTTTAGCTCCGAATATTCATTTCCATGTCTAACAGGGAAGAGTCTATTCCCGAGATATGATTCTAGAATGTCGTATAGGCATACAGGGAGAACTTGTCGTAATTTACAATTCAAGCCATCATGCCACACCTTATCAAAGGCTTGCGAGACGTCAAGAAATACGCTTGAGCATATCTTTTTCTCTTCAAGTGCTTTCTCGATTACATCAGTAATTCTATGCACCTGGTCAATCGTCGAATGCTTTCTTCTGGAACCAAACTGGTGGTCAGGGATAAGATTATTTCCTTCTATAACCGGTTGGAGGCGCCTTAGCAATATCCTCTCGAAAATTTTGGATATGACAGGAAGTAGCAAAATTGGTCTATAAGATTTTACCTCATTTGGCGGCTTTCCTGGTTTTAAAATCATTATAACTTCCGCAACTTTTCATTGGTTAGGCACGTGTTTTAATCTGAGCGCAGCATTTACAATATGAAGAAGCTTAATCAATGCTTTTCTAGGTAAAGCTTTGAGAATTTCTCCGGTGATCAAGTCATAACCAGAAGCTTTCTTAGGTTTTAGATTCCCGATCTCATGTTTGAGTTCCCTCAGCGTTGCACTTGTAAGTGCTAAATCGTCAGATGGTAAATCCGGCCTATTGATATTGTCGTAAAACACTTGACCATCGTACGGTTTAAAGGTATCTTCCAGGTGGACCGCAAAAACGTCCGCTTTTTCTTTATCTTCCCTTGCCCATCCATTGTGATTTAATTTAATAGGCGGCGCGGGGACCTTGGGCCTTTTGGTGCCTTTTACAGCTTTCCAAAGTGAATAATTGGAATCTTTTTTCACTGTTAAACTTTCAAGGTAAGAACCTATCGCACGATTCTTAAAATCCTTTATAGTCTTCTTCAACGAATTGCACAGATGATTCAAGTGAGCTTTATGTTGCGGAGCACGACTTTGCCATTTCTTACGCGCTTTTCTTTTTTCCTTGACCAATTCTTTTATTTCCGTAGGATATCGTAGACCGTATTTGTCCGGAGTTTTCCTTAGATTGGGAGTATTATTCCAAGAAGCGAGCTGTACGATCTCAACGAAGCGATCAACTTCAACCTCAAGTTGATAGGGTGTCGTAAGTAGAACGCTCAGTTCAACATTATCTTCAATTTCGTTCCTAAAGCCTTCCCAGTTAGTTGTTCTACCTCGCTGGCTCAACAACTGGGGAATGGTCAGATGACAGATCAAAGCTCTCTTCAACTTTAATGTGGTTGGTAGAAATTCCTTTCACGACGAAAAAGTCGATCAGGTCAGGTATTTTCGAAGTATCAGTTGGCCAGTAGGTCGGTTTACCCGTCGAATGGAAATCACAACTGTACTCCATACCTGCCTCATAGAGCATTCTGCCTTTTTGCGAGCTGTGTCTTGAGCCCCAGAATGTATGTTTCGCATTAAAATCGCCGCCAATAATGAAATTAGGTTTCAGCAATTTAAATAAGTTAGTAAAATCACTTTTTTCAAGCGCGGAACGCGGTGGGCAGTAGATAGATGAGATTTTAAGAGTACACTGACTATTTTTTACTCGAATCGTGCACAGTTGCAAAGTTTCAAGCTCTATCTTTAGGTCTTCGGATTGTTCGATGCAGTCTTTAATAAACAATGATGATCCGCCTCTCGCTTTTCCCGAAGGGTGACAAGCGTGGTAATCATTATAGCCTTTTATTTTTAAATGCGATTCGTTTTTTACGTGGGTTTCAGAAATCAAGCAAATACGAGTACCGATATCTTTTTCACGCAAGAATATTTCCAATTCGTCAAGTTTTTACAAAAGTTCGTTTGTATTCCAAGTACATATTTTTAACATTCGTTTTTCATTCACATTCTAGTTGGAGTACGCGTTTTGACTGAATTACTTTTGAGCTTAACCAGCCTATCGAGAATAATTTTATCATCATTTTATCAAGTTTCTCTAGAATAACTGAAAAAACATGAGAAACAGGGTCCTTCGAAATTTCAATATTTTTTGGTATTTCGGATGCAGCAGCCTGAGCGTAAGTCTGCACTCCTGATGTTCGAAGGTCATTACCCGGTCGCTTTTCCAATTGTAACTTTTCTGTACCGTTTCTTTTAGGAACAGAGGTCGAGGGCTTTTCTTTCGTCATTCTTTCCCTCACCTTTTTGCGCTCTGAACCCGGTAGTTTTGAATTGCACTCTTTCTCCTCCGCGACCTTACGCTTTGGCTTAGTTTGCGGTTTAGATTTTGCATTTTGGGGCTTAAGGAGCGCATCTCTTCGTTTTTGTAACTCTTTAGCTACTTCACAGCCTCTATAATTTGCCGGGTGCTTTCCCTTACAATTAGCACAGGTTGCGGAGCTTTGTTTGTTTACTCCACAAACTTGGGAGAGGTGATTTCCAGCGCATTTCACACATGGCGGTTCTTTTTTGCAGTACATTTGCGTATGATTGAATCCTTGGCAACGTTTGCACTGCGAAATCATTCTTATATTTCTACGCATTGGCTCGATTTTGACTACGATATTTAGTATTGTCCTATCGAAGGTAAGCATAAAGAGCGGAAGTCCACGCCTTACCAAGATGTCTTTATCTATTTCCGTTTGTTGTTTCTCCTTTTTGATGATGTTAACGGCATCAAGTATTTTAAAGCCTTTGACTTGAAGGTCAGTCATAATCTCTTCTTTGGTGCATGATGGGTGGAGTCCCCTTGCAACAACACGATGTGGCCTTTCTGACTTGATTTCGAAAGTATACCACTCAATTTTTTCGGTATTTAACTTTTGGGACACTGCTTGGTAGTCGTCGTATTCATCGACGTTAATTTTCCACGCATTGTCCCTCAAAGACGTGACCTTATACTTCGATGTTAAAGTTCCTTTAAGAAGGCTTTGCAACTTATTAAATTCCGTTAACCCGACGATGTTAATTGGTGGGGGTGGACGAGATTGCGCTCGAGGTTGCTTTTCTTCCTGTTCTTTGCGCTCTTCTTTCTCTTTTTCTTTTAGGGACTCGACTTCGGGCGAAGAGCCGGCTCTCCGTTTCTTACTAGGTCTCTTCTTTGTGACCCGACACGTTTCGCGTGCTAGCTCTTCTTCGTCGGTGTGATATTCCCGACTAGCTAAGCGTGCTGGAGTACATTCGCGTTCTTCCTCTATACATGAGCTCTTTAGGACCTTATTCTATTTCTTTCTTGAGCTCTTGATAGAATAGATCCATTTCGTTAAGCTTCCTTCGGAGTATTTTATTTTCTTCCTCAAAGCTGTTACATTTCGCTGAGTCCTGAATTTCGCGCGCTGGCGCTTCCGGTGGACTTCTTTTCCCGGAGTTATTCGATCTTGGTGGAGGAGATCGAGATACCCTTGAACTTTTTGAAAAAGGGTCATTGGATTGCAATAAGCGGCTCTCCCCAGAATCCGTAGAGCCGACCTCCGAAGAGGGTGGATTTTCCAGTAAAGCTGGACTGCCACCTGGGGTAATGTATCTTTTCGTTCATTGCATATTTTGTATACACTATACGCTCGGTATACGGAGATTGGATTTTAGTCGCCTCTTACGACAGACATGCCTACCTCGGGTATATTCTATCCCCTACCCGAAGGGGCATACGCTAAAGTGAAACTGAACCCAGTTCCTTTGCCTCTGCATTTCTAGTAGCTTTCCTTCTTGTGCCTATTACTATATTTGAGTCCCAGAACGTTGTTGGATTGTGACACACCCAAAGGTGAGGATTGAAGCAGACCTTTGCATAAGATACTAATATTTACATTATTGTCATTTTTAGTTATTCAATAAGTTGTAAAATTAATTTGTTCTTAAAATATATTAAAGTAAAGTCTTTCCGAACTCTTTCATAAAATTAATATCATCTGTTTGATCATTGCAAAAGCTATCTTTTGTTGGTGCGGCACAAAATATATAAAGCTCCACTGAAATCAGCTTATACACAGAGTATTATCGGAGCAGCGGAAGAGAACACTCTAAGGTGAGTTCCTAGGAGGTGTTAGCAATTTGTTTATTAAGCAATGAACTGGGCATGGCGATTGATCGGGAAACTACTGACTGTCCAAAACATGGATTGGACCAGTAGCGCAACAATCAAGTTCGTAATGTAGTGCTTGCTTTACCTCCTCGTGGTGGTCCCCGGGCAACTGCATGTATAAATCCTTATACATATAGGCCAAAATTGCAAGTGCGAGATTGTCTAGGGTCTTATGCCTAGGCTAGGTAACCTGGGCCAGCAACCCGCGTTACCGAAACTACAATAGCTATGGAAACCGACACAATGCCTCGGATAAGGACTGATAATACGTTGACGACCTTTGGCTATCGTACCCGGACTAAGATTGGTTTCTGGAATGTGAAGACGCTCCTTGACTCTCATAGTGAAGGACCTCAGAACGCCAGATTCCTTCAATTGGAGCATGAGTTCATGCGATATAGGCTGGACATATTGGGAGTAAGCGAGATAAGATGGTTAGATGCGGGTGAATACCAATCCCCAACGCGTAATACTGTATTACTCTACTCCGGAAGACCAACCGGAAACCCCCGTGGATATGGAGTTGGACTGCTGCTAACGCCAACAGCACGCAGAGGCCTAATTACCTGGCAACCGCACGGTGATAGGATTTTAACGGCCAGATTCCGGACGAGAGTACGTCGCGTCACCATCATACAGTGTTACGCCCCCACGGATGGTTCGTCTGAGGAAGAAAAGGAGAACTTCTACAACCAGTTGGGAGCTGTTCATAATGCAACACCCAATGGCGACATTGTCATTGTGATGGGGGACCTGAATGCCAAGGTAGGCTGCGACAACGAAGGGCTCAAACATGTTATGGGACGGCACGGACTAGGCAATCGGAATGACAACGGCGAAAGATTTGTTGACTTTTGCAACGCAAATCGTCTTGTCATAGGTGGCACCATGTTTGAGCACAAAGCCTGCCATAAAATCAGTTGGGTGTCAACTGACAGGCAAGCAACCTCCAACCAAATTGACCATTTTGCCATCAGTCGCCGTTTTAGAAGTAGTCTCCTAGACGTCCGAAACAGGCGAGGTGCCGACATGGGGTTGGTACGAGATCACCATCTTATGATAGCTACTCTCCGACTACGCACTGCTGCCGTTCGTAGATCTAACGACACAAGAATACCTAGGTTCAATGTAGACCGACTGAGAGTTCCCACAGTGCGCCAAGGATTAAGGGACCATCTCTCACGTGGAGTGGAAACAATCAGCAGCTCCCTGCCCGCCACCATCCAAGACCATTGGTGCGCTGTGAAAACTGTTTTCACATCAGGTGCTGAAAGGATTGTCGGTCGATCACAGGGAAACCATAGGGCGTGGCTTTCCGAGGATACCTGGAGAAGGATCAACGAACGAAAACAGCTAAGAGCTCAAATTGCAGCAACTCCAGCAGCAGGGAGGATCGAGCTTGAGTCCCTATATCGCATGAAGATGAGAGAAGTACAGCGTAGCGTGAGACGTGACAAGCGCAATTACATCAATGCGCTGGCTACGGAAGCAGAAGAAGCAGCAGCGAGGTGCGACAGCAGAACCGTTTATAGAATCACTAAAGAGCTTATAGGTGGCCGAAGCTCTACTCAACACCCAGTGAAAGGCTTAGACGGTTCGTTGCTAATATCGGATGAGGATCAACTGAAGAGATGGAGGGAGCATTTTGCTTCGGTTCTAAACCGAGTATTCGCCAGCAATATGCACCCAAGTCAGACTGAAGTGTCCGTAGAAAGAAGTTCCCGAATTCGCACCACAACCCCCAGTAAAGAAGAGATTATTACCGCAATCAAAGCACTGAAAACTAATAAGGCGGTAGGACTTGACGGCATACCCGCGGAGCTTTTTCAAGCTGCGCCAACAGCATCGGCAGAGCTACTGTTCCCACTTGTCGGGAGAACATGGGAAGCCGAGAGTTTTCCAGATGAGTGGAAAAAGGGAATGATTGTCAAGCTCCCTAAAAAAGGCAACCTAATGCAGTGCGAAAACTGGAGAGGTATCTGCGTGCTGCCTGCTGTGGCCAAGATAATAGCTAGAATCATCCTGGAGCGAATCAAAGAACACCTTGAAGACACACTTGACGCCGAACAAGCAGGTTTCCGCTCTGGATCCTCCTGTGTCGACCACATCAACACCCTGCGGATCATCATCGAGCAATGTGTTGAATATCGATCACCACTTCACCTGTTGTTCATCGATTTTGAAAAGGCGTTTGATAGTGTCAATCGGGAATTTATTTGGCGTGCCTTGCGCAGGAGAGGCATTCCGGATAAATTAATAGCAATTATCAAAGCTACATATGATGGGTCCACATGTCACGTTTTGCACAGAGGAAGGCTGTCTGAGGAATTCGAAGTCCAAAGTGGGGTTCGGCAAGGCTGCATACTTTCACCAATATTGTTTTTATTGGTGATTAGCGATGTGCTGAATGCGGCCTTATCAACAGGAAATGGAGGAATTCGATGGACTCTTACATCTGAACTCAAACACCTCGACTACGCCGACGATGTATGCCTACTGTCTCACAGAATAATGGACCTTCACCAAATGACAGCAAATGTGGAGAGGGAAGCAGACGTCGTTGGGCTGAAAATTAACTCGGCAAAAACAAAAATGATCAGCCTAGGACCAAACTCATCAACTCATATATGCATTGCTGGACAAACGGTTGAGAGAGTAGAGAGTTTCCAATACCTTGGGAGTATTGTCTCAACCGATGGCGGAACCGAACTGGATATAGCCAGCCGAATAGGTAAAGCAAAATCTGCGTTTGGGATGCTATCCATAGTTTGGCGAAGTAATGCAATTAGCTTAAACACCAAGCTACGACTGTTCAGTTCCAACGTTGAATCCGTGTTGCTATATGGATGTGGTACCTGGAGAGTGACCGTCACTATCACGAGGAAGCTGCAAACGTTTGTCAATAGGTGTCTACGTTACATCTTAAGGATATTCTGGCCAAACCGTATCTCTAACGAACAGCTTTATCAGAGAACGGGCCATGAACCTATAGGCACAACCATACGACGACGAAAGTGGCAGTGGATCGGTCACACTTTCCGAAAGGGTGACAGGTCCATAGCTAATCAAGCGATGCAATGGAACCCGCTTACCCAGGATGGCAGGATACGCGGCGGTCCTAGGAGTACGTGGCGCAGAACAGTTGAGAAGGAAGCACGGCAACTGGGAAAGAGTTGGGGAGAGCTGAGGCACATTTCCAGAAATCGCACACGATGGCGCGTAGGCGTTGTAGAGGCCCTAGGACCCACAAGGGGATACAGGACATAAGTAAAAGTAAGTAATGAACTGGGCGATATCCCGGGTCTTCCTTAATACTCAAGTTGTTAAGTATATTTTCTGAATAGTCCATTTTAAAAGAGTTATATTTTGTCTCCCCTTTTTTCTGTTATAATAAATATTGAAGAGTCCCGCTCTACAGAATAATATTTCTGTTTTGTTATTTCACGTGCCAAATGCTATCGATTAAAAATGGAGAACTATCGATAGTTGGGTGCTACTATCGAAAGTCAATAAGTTCAATATCGATGAATGATGATCGATAAATATCAATCGTTGATTAATACCGGTTATGTTTTTACATGCTTGTGCTATACTCGTATGAGTGATGCTGTTCACTGAGGATACGATTGGCCGTACTTTGAGCAAATTATTTCACTCGTATACTGTCGGGTACTTGCCGCTTCTGTACCTGTACTTTGTAAATTACGTAGACGTGTGACAAGGACCATTTTTCAACATTTTCAGTCTACACAATATAATTAACCCCCATATAATGCAATGATGATTTTCAGACGGGGACATTCGGACATTAGTTTAAATTGAAAAAAAAAAAAAAATGTTGAGGACTTTTGTCACCTTATCTCCCCCATATAAAGCCCCCATTCTATCCGTATTTAATGATTTTTAGATGAGACAGTCTACGAAATAGGTCAGACCTTGGATAGTCCTCAGTTGCACACCCTTCACAATTTAGCAATCTAGCAATGAAATGGGTTATTGTTTGAACTTGGAGCGCGGCTCAAATAGTTTTATTTGGTCAAAGAACCCTTTATGGTTGCCATTCATAAACAATTCTGATTGCCTCACTACACGCCTGGCGGTTTGCTAGGGTAACTGGATAGAATGCAGTGCTTCAAGGTTGGTTTGGCGAATCAATCCCACTACCTTTCAGGCAAACAGCTCATAGTGCGACCTTAGGATTAGGGCCAAGCACCCGCATCCGCCGACAATTGTTGCATGTCCCTATCCTTGATTCATTTTGCATTTGCCGGTCGGTGTCTGGGGCTTCTCTTCAACTTTCTCCTGACACAAAGTAGCTCGGAGAACTTGCCCGTATAAAATGAACAATCGTCAGATAGTTTCCACGAGAGAAGAGGTGCCTGTGTCATTAGTTCTCTCTATAGAGGAGGATTGATATGCAGTATTGGTATTAGTATGACCTAATTTCTTCACAAAATAGGCCTCAGAATAACCTTGTAAGCAAACATTTAAACTTACCACGCTGAGTGTACCCCTGTTTGTGGAACCGTCGGCGGTTGATAAGAGAGTAAGATTGACTTCAATGATCGTATCGGATGCACTGATTTTATTAACTGAAAATAGAAATTATAAACGAGTTCCAATTTTAAAATATTCTATTTTTAAATTGCATTTACTTTTGCAAATTGAATACAACAAAACTGACAGGAACTGCGCAAACAGTGTGACCAGAAGCTTCATTCAAAAATATTCCACAAGTGGAATAATAAATAGGTTTTATATTCCACTCGATAATTTTTATATTGCACTTTAATAATCAACTTTAATATACTCGTAGTTGCTAAACTACGAAATAAAGAAAGGTCACAGCACGTGCAATACATTCCTGGTAACTTTTAAGAGAATTATGATAACGAAATCAAACATCTAAAAAGATCAAAGGTGAACGACCTTCCACCTATAATATATCTATATGCTGTTCATTTTCAAATAACCTAATTCTGAAATTTAAGCATAATTGTATATATTTTTTAAATATAAAACAACTTATTCTGACAGTTTTCTTAAACTTGGTATGTCGAATATTGCTTAATAATACTGTTAGTTTTAAGTTTAGAATGGAAATTCCAATCTCACCTCGAATTGTAACTCAACATAGCTCAAATATAAAGTTTGAAGTAAATCCGTAAAATCGTTTAGGCTGCAGTCGATCATATATACACATTGACCGACTACAGGCTACTACACTCCACGAAATAATATAGAGGCACCAGGTTTTTCAAAATAAAATAGTAATGCCAGGGCAAATGAACAATTTTGATACACAGCATTAGTATATCGATAACAAGTCAACCAAAGAAGAACAAAATAATGTATAAGATGCAGACTGAAAATTAATGAAACAAAATATTGCTAAAACACTGCGAAATTATGTTAGAGGCAGCGCATTTTAACTTATAAAATTGTTTTACTTAAAAGAATTATTTAACTTATTTCAATATTTTAATAAGGCGTGTTTCCTCCTTTATTAGTTATGACCTCATTTATGACCTTAGTTATGGCATGGAATTTATAAGATTTTGAAGATAATCAATTTCCAGGTTCTTTCAAATATTTTTGATGGATTGTTTGAGGTCGCTAACGGCGTTGTACTGTCTTCCATTTTCGTACACTTTTTGAGCTATTCGTCCCCATAAATTTTCGACAGGGTTCAGATCTGGCAATCTCGAAGGCCACTCTAAAACAGGCGTACTTCTCAAGCTGAAGTACTCCTTAACCACTTTGGCAGAATAAACAGCTGCATTACCCTGCTGGAAAATGAATCCAGGGCCCCCGACGTCATCCGCAAATTCATCCAAAGCATATTGTAGCATTTCCAGGTATGTTTGTGAATTAATTTTTGGTGGAACGTAAAGGATAGGCATCTTTCCACCATATCCAAAGGCACCCCAAATCATAACACTGCCTCCTCCAAAATTGCGACTCATTCTGACTTCAGGTTTGTCTCGTAAATCATGCCAATAATAGTGACAACCATCCGGCCCATCCAAATTAAACTTTTTTTCATCACTGAAAATAACTTTTCTCCATTCAGTGGTCCACGACATGTGATTCTTATCGAACTGGAGTCGATTGTTCATATGTCAGCGCAGGCTTTTTGAGTTTTTTTTTGTAAAAACCATGGTTGGAGTCGAATTTAATATTTGTTGGACACGACGTACTCCAATGTTGAGATCCAACTTCGTCTTAATTTGCGAAGCAAAGAGCTTGTTTTTTCGTGCTTCTTCAACAATTTGGTTTTTTTTTGTCGGTTAGTCACCTTTTTTGGAGTACCTTTCGCCTTCTTTTGCCCATACTTTTGTCCTAAATGGATAAAATGATCAACCACGTTTGGAGATCTGGGCAATTTTCCAGCAATTTGTCGATTGGACAAGCCATTTTCTTTGTAAAATGTAATTTTAGCTTTTTCCTACTCGGTAAAGCACTTTCCGCGTCCCATTATGTCCAATTAAACAACTTTGCTTAATACTGCAAAAATTATTCACCTTAGAATTCTAAATTCACAAAAAAAAAAACAAAAACTTCTTACTATACAATTGATTTTCTTCAAAATAACTGCTGCCTCTATATTTATTTCGCTGCGAAACCTCTATTTTTTCTGTGAATCTGCAGAAACATTCACGCAGTTTGACAACACAGTAACTGATCTAAAAGTGAATAACATGCCCATTCTTAACAGAAATAAGAAAAAAACAGTTTTATTTTTTCAGATGTGTTGTAACGTGAAATATCACTGTAATTGTCAGTGATGCATGCCTCTATATTAATTTCGTGGAGTGTATGTCTACCCTAAAGTATAAGTCGGTCCTCGCGCTGTTAGAATACCGTATCATTATTTTAAGTGTATGTTCTCACATGGCTCGCTCTAGAAATTTAACTTGTATGTACGAGTACATATGTTTTATATATCCAGATACGTAGGTTATTTACTCTAAAAACTGTCAAAACCGGATCAAGTGTGAGTGGGATTTTATGGGCGGGGTTTTAAAAATTTGGGGTATATCGCCTATGCCTACCTTTTAGAGTTTTGTGTTCAAATCAAAAAAAAATTTCTTTATATATTTTCGGACTTCTTGTTCAGCCTTAGCCTGATATGTCGCATGATTGGGTGTACAAATATTTGTTTTTTTGAGGTACATTATACGTTTGCCTCCAAAATCTCCTCCATATTGTCCACATTTTATTTGTGATTATTGTTAGCCCACCATATACTAATAGTGCAAAATTCCAGCTCAAACGGACATAAGTTACAAGCGTGTGACAGACATACGGATAGACTACAAACAGACAACGCTAAACAAGAAGAATACTGAGTTTACATTTGTCGTATGCTCAATGACTCAATAAAGTCAGTCATTACTTAACCGCCGTCCTTTATATTACACCGGATTCGATCAATGTATTATGAGATCCGTTTTCGGTTAGTATGTAACCACTAATAGGGCCCATACACAGGATCAGATTATTCTGTCCAATCGTCGAATGAGTTTACCATATTCAAATTTTGCATGGATTTTGAAATGTTAGTTACTGAAAAAAAGAACACAAAATCTGTCAAGTTTGGTCAAGTTATTCTTAATTTCATAATAGCTTAGGTAAATAAGTAAATATTTTAGCGCTAACAGCTCATACAGCGCCGAGCTGTTAGTTTCTCGTTTAGTCTGTGTTATATTTTTCCACACGAATGGAAGGAACCACAGTTTATTGTCGTTTCCGAAGCACATAGATGAGAAGCTTTGTCAGACGTTCCCGGGAACTAGGAACATGACAAAATTGTTGGCGTTTCTGGGGCTAGAACCTGAGTCTTTCTGAGACTTTCGGAACTCAAAGTTTTCAAATTGAACTATTAACAATATTTAAAATCAACAAAACAAAAAGAAAACAAATGTCATATCTAATTTGAAGGGAATATATGTTTCTGTGAATATATTGTACTATTTGGAGAAAATATTATTTCACTTTTACATGTGATTTTTTTCTCAAAAATATATTCTCAACGACTTGACAATATTTCTTTAGTGGAATATTATATTCCACTGTGGTCACACCGTACACCAATGCATTTAAAAAAAAAAAAAACACAACTTAAATCGTCATCCTTTATAAAATTTTCTTTGCCACTTGTCCTCGATAAACGACCGCATTTAGTGCTTGTGTACTTCTATAGCGCACAAACAGATGCGGCTGCAAGCAAACTGCCGCAATTGAGAAATATAAAGTTTACCGTAAAAGTGATTTTATATCGGACAAACGTTAAATTGTGCATCGGCGAGTCATAGAGAAAGAAAAACCTTTATTTTGCTGTTACCCAAGTTTGCAATACACTTGAGTTTCTGTAGAGTCAGTGTAGCAGCAAAACTGACTGCGTACTTGTTTAATGTTGAAAAGTTTATTTTTTCCATATTTTTTTACATCAACGGTTGCTGCTGGTCCTCATGGTATGGTACTCCCCATATGGCAAATGAAATTATTTACAGAGGAACATATTGATTGCTTTGCAGTTTAACTTTACCAGTTCAGATGGTTTATGTAAACTAACGTTACGGAGTCGGCGATTATTAGAAACATACTTGAACTAGGTTAAAGTGATATTTTTCGAATACACATATTTTTTTTTTTTTTTCTCCGAGGGTAGGTAAAAAATTTTTCATGAAGACACTATGAGGATTGATAGCGCGTGCTCATAGTAGTGTGAGATTTTTACTCACTAAAAAAACCTCCCTTCGTGATAAATTTCTTTGATTACTACAACTAAGTTTTGACTTATCCAGCAGTTTTTCTTTCACGTATTGAGATCGTTTGGCAGGTCCCTTTCCATTGAAAGTTCCTGCTTGTTCCGCAAATTAGACGCGGTTTCTTGCTATCGCATTAAGTCGAAAGGTTTAGTCCTTTGTAGACGACGCAGTAGATTCCTCTCATCTAGAATTCGAAGGACTTCATTGTTAACGTTGTAATCTGTCTTTATGTTTACGTGCGAAGTTTTTGATTTCATGTTCGACTGTTGCAATTCCTAAATCTCTATGGATATCGCTATTTCTAATAAACCACGGTGCACTTTATTTTCAAAAGTTTGTAAAATATTGACATTACTTATTTTGGTGCAACCCCAGAGTTGTATTCCATATGTCCATATCGGCTTTAGCACTTGCTTGTATAAAAAAAGTTTGTTCTCTATATTAAGCTTGGAATGTTTTCCAAGTAACCAGTACATTTCTCTTTATTTGGTTTCTAGTTCTTTACGTTTTTTCTTCACGTGCGATTTCCACTTCAGCTTAGCATCAAGTGTCATTCCAAGATATTTAGCCACGTGTGCAAACGGAATTTGAACCGTGTTTGAAAAGATTGGCAAATTATTTATTTTCTTATAAGTAAAATTGACATGAACAGATTTGTTTTCGTTTAAAGCTAGTCGCCAAATCTTTTTCCATTCATTTACTTTATTCAATGCTTCTTGCAATTTTTCAGTCGTTTCTTCGATTCGTCGGCAAATGTAGCTAATACGGTGCCTTCTTCTTGCGGTATATCGCGAGTATATAATAGGTACAAAAGCGGTCCAAGGACACTTCCCTGCGGCACCCCAGCCCTTATTTCTTTAAATTCCGAATATTCGTTTCCGTGTTTGACTCGGAAAAGTCGATTCGTCAAGTATTTTTCCAGAATATTATATAAGTGTGCCGGCAGAACTTGTCGTAATTTATATTTCAATCCTTCATGCCAGACCTTGTCAAAAGCTTGAGAAACATCAAGAAATACGCTCGAGCAAATCGTTTTTTCTTCGTAAGCTTTCTCAATTAAATCAGTTATTCTATGCACTTGGTCTATTGTTGAGTGCTTGGTTCTAAAACCAAACTGGTGATTGGGAATAAGAGATCCTTCTTCTATAACCGGCTGTAATCGCTTAAGTACTATTCTTTCGAAAACTTTAGACATAATCGGCAGCAGCGAAATAGGTCTATACGATTTTTTATCATTCGGCGGTTTTCCTGGCTTCAGAATCATTATTACTTCCGCGACTTTCCATTGACTCGGAACATATTCTAGTCTTATCGCTGCGTTTATAATGTAGAGGAACTTAACTAACGCTTTTCTAGGTAACGATTTAAGAAGCTCTCCTGTGGTTAGGTCGTATCCAGGAGCTTTATTCGGTTTCAGTTTCTTTATTTCTTGTTGAAGTTTGGTCAGCCTTGCATTTCTTACTGTGTAATTGTGAAGTGCTATATCCGATGCATTATCATCTTCAACAAGCGCTTGCCCATCAAATGATTTAAATGTTTCTTCTAAATGGGCATTCTTGGCCCATTCGTTGTAATTTTTCTTGATTGGGGCCGCTTGTATTTTCGGTTTTTTAATGCCTTTTATAGCTTTCCAGAGCGAATAATTGGAATCTTTGTCCGCTGTTAAGCTTTCAATACTGGTTTGTATTGTCCGGCTTTTAAAATCAATAATGGCCTTTTTTAGCAAGTTACACAAGCGATTCAAATGTGATTTATGTTGCAGAGCACGAGTTTGTTGCCATTTTTACGCGCTTTTCTCTTCTCCCTTACCATTTCTTTTATTTCCGGTGGATATATTTGGGCATGATTGATTGGCGTTTTCCTTTGATAGGGAGTATTTTTCCACGCGGCGCGCTGCAGAACTTCAACAAAACGATCAACTTCGATTTCGAGTTCAGAAGACGTGCTAAGTGATACTCTCAGTTCGATATGTTCTTCAACGTCTTTTTTAAAACCTTCCCAATCAATTTTTCTGCTAGTTAGTCTAGCAGGTACATTTTTTTTTAATTAGGCGTTCGCTCATCGTTAGAATTATAGGGAAATGATAGGAAGAGAGATCAAAACTTTCATCAATTTTAATACAGTTGTCTGGTATTCCTTTTACAACAAAGAAATCGATCAGATCGGGTATTTTGTTGCTATCAGTCGGCCAATATGTTGGTTTACCAGTCGAGTGAAAATCGCAACTGTGTTGCATGCAGGCATTGTAAAGTGCTCTGCCTTTTTGTGAGACACATCTTGAACCCCAGAACGTGTGTTTTGCATTAAAATCACCGCCAATAATAAAATTCGGTCCAAGAGAGTTGAAAATATTTGTAAAATCATTTTTTTCAAGCCTGCAACGCAGTAGACAATAAATAGACGAGATATTGAAAGACTAATGTCCATTTTTCACGCGTACAGTGCTCGCTTGCATTGTTTCGAGCTCTATCATAATCTCTTCAGAGTGTTCGATGCAATCTTTTATGATTAAAGACGATCCGCCTCTGGCCCTTTCCGACGGGTGATAAGCGTGATAGGTACTGTATCCAGTAATGTTTACACGCGATAGTTTCGTCAGGTGAGTTTCACAGATCAAACATATGTCAATGTCATTTTCTCGTAGAAATATTTCTAGCTCTTCTAGTCTTTGTATGAGACCGTTGGCGTTCCATGCAACAATTTTAAGAAGTTTCGTCATGTTCGTTTTGAAATGCTCCTGTTGTTAAGCTTATATTCAAGCTTCTCCAACCTTTCGACAATTAGCATGTTTGTACACATATGTCTTGCAACACAATGATGTACATAAAATGTTATTCAACCCAAGTACAGTTATGTTACACGACCATATATCCAACGTAGCAAAATCGAAGTCTATGAAGTTGAGCTATGACTACCTGTTTAGAGCAAAGAGATTTTTAATATATGATCTCGCACTAACATCCAATCTCCAAGATTGGTAGCAGACACTTTGCCAAAAAAAAAAAAAAGTCACACCCATTGGATCTTTTCTAAAACGTATTGTATTTCACTGAAATGTAAATATATCTATAATTTTTTTACAGATGGTCAGACAGACTGACTGATAGACAGAATTGCGAGACCCACTTTTTCGACTTTCTCTTAAATTTTTACAAAAACAATATCTACCCTCTAGGAGCAAGTATTTGTGCTGTAGGAGCACCGAGTTTTGTTGCGAAAAGTCATTATTTGGATTTCCTAATCGTATTATTGCTGCACCGGCACAAATTGCTTCAATGATAAAATGCGCTGCAACCTTTGAACGTTGGGTTGCCATGTTTCGTCAGATTTATCATCTGAAAATAACAGCACATTAAACAGACATTCAAATAGTTAATTTAAATTTTCCTTTTTTTTATAATTTGCACGTATTAAAGGGGATATGAATACCCTTATACTAATTTTTAGAACACGTACGTTTTTGTGGAAAGGGGAAGAGACAGAGAGAAAGACAGAGTGGTGTGGTTTGAAACTCAGGTGGTATGGTATGGTATTTCTGTAAACTCCAAGGGTGGCTGTCCAGATAACTGGGGAGTATTTTGTTTGTTTTCGCTATTATTATCGTTGTTTATGATCCACAGTAATTTTTTCCGTCCTCCTGATGTCATCATCACGATCAAGTTGCATTTTAGCCATATGACCACCCTGCCAGTGTTATGCCTTCACAGTAGAGTTGACTTAGCTTTCGCAAGTGATCGACTTTTTTATTTATTTCGTGCGAAATAAATAGATGATTCTTGACTTCAGGATTCGAACCGTGAGTCAACAGCGTGACAAGCGATGATGTTACCACTACACCGCGGCTACCCTCCTTGTCATCAAATCGAATGCATTTTGACAGGAAACATGATAAAGTGATATCCTCTTTCCAAGAAATATTTAAGCAAGGATGTTGAACATTTTTTTATTGAAAAATCGAAATCTCCAGTATTTCTCAAAAGACAGGTGATAATTCTGAACTTCATGAAGGAATGTATTACCTGAGAAACAAGCAAAATCCCTTCTGATAAAATATTCTTTTAAAAATGCAATAAAATATCCTTGCGTACGCAAAGCACATGCAGTGAGTAATTTGCATTAGAAAGGGCATTGATGACGACGACGACGACGACGTCAATGAGGACGTGGAGACCGAAAAGACGATGCAAAGGATGTGCATAATACCATCATGATGATTATTATGTGGTGCAATGTACGTGACCAAGTGCAAGACCAAGTTAAATCAATCAAATCGATTGATAATCGATGAGGATAGTGGGGATGAATAATCTGTGGTTGAATGAGCATGGGAGGGAATTTATGGATAATGGCTATTTTGAATGTGGGTATCTCGATGGTGAACTGAAATTCCTTTAAATCACAATTACGAGAGTTTTTTTAAAATTGACGGATGGGTAATTAGAAAGAACATTATACAGAGATTGATGGAGGTAGTTACAAGTTTTTAATAGAACTATGCATTCGCACTAATTGGAGAAACTTAGATTTAGACTCTATTCCCAAGCAATTAGGAGGCTTGAACTTGAACATCAAATCTTCTGAACAATAAGCTCAATTCGGCTTCGACCGTGCTGCATCACATTTGCTTAGGTTGACCTAATCTACTGTCAGTTGGATCCAGTAGTGCACGGTATATTTTGCAATGCTAAAACTCATCACCTTAATGACCATCTCGGTTCTCGATGTTGGCAAAATCTTTCCCGAAATCGTTAAAGGGCTGATGCTTATCTCGAGCGGAAACCTGTTTTTTTCGGTATCCAGAGTTTTATTAATTTGTTCTTTGACTCGTTCTAGTATTATCCTAGGTTCTGTTTAATACTTGTCGCCTAATCGATTCAGTACTGCGGACAAATTTCTTTTCATTCGCTGACCGCCGAATTACCGCAATCGATAACGAGTAAGTGAGTAGGACTCCTGATCGTATGATCGATTAACCTCAATGGGATGTGATGACACTCGAAAGCTCACGTGTCGAATGAAAATAAAATTGTACTAGAGAAATTCTACTACAACTCTCAAAGTGACGTTTTTTCGGTTGATATATGTAAAAAAGAGACAAATATTATTATATTTGCAGTAAAATTTAATAATGGATCTATTTTTTTTATTAGCACTCGGATTCCGACGACGAATATCGCGAACGCGTTGAGCGCCGTCGCTTAAGGGATCTCCGTTGTTTGTATTTATTTATCTCTGCATCTGCGAAGGTTGTGGGGTTTCCGAGTTCGAGCCAGAATCCGGGAGTGCATAATTGTTGCTACTTATTCCTAAATGCAAAATCAACCCCCTCTCTTTGAGGGGGTTCTTTGCTTTCCAGTTTAATTTGGAATCCAATACTACGCTGAGATATTTTGCAGTTACTTAAGGTATCAGCTCGATGAGATTCATACGAGGGTAGTTGTATTTTGGTATCGATCTTCTCCTCGTGAATAGCACTAACTCGGTTTTCGCCAGATTCACTTCCAGACCCCTGCCCTTTTCCTAATTATTCACTAATTTTAATGCTTAATTAAGTCGCTCGCTGAGTACCGGGAGGAACTTTCCGGATACCAAGATGGCAACATCGTCGGAATAGGCCACTATGTTGAAACCATTCCTCTAACATCTCGTCCACTACTAGAAGCCATAAGAGTGGTGAAAGGCGGAGTCCTTGTGGGGTGCCCCGCTTGACTCGCTTTCTTCCTCTTATGTCCCCTAGTGTGGAGTTGATTATGCGGGTACTAAGCATTAGTTCAATCCACCTGCATATACCCGAGTCTATTTGGGCCCTGCGCAGACTGTCTACTATAGCTTCGATACTTACATTATTAAAAGCCCCTTCGATGTCGCACCCATCGTGTACTCCTTCACTTGAAGGAGTGTATTCCATGGTAGAGACCACTTTGTGAAGACCAGTATCCACTGATTTTCCTTTTATGTACGCATTGTGTGATTTCGATAAAAAGTTATCCCCAATCTCATCTCTGACGTGCATATACGGTTAATACCGTTCCATCGTTTTCAATAAGAATGAAGATAGACTTATTGGTCTATAGTCCTTGGCATTCGCGTGGTTAATTTTACCTGCATTTGGCATGAAAACCACTCTAATCTCTCGCCAAGCTTTTGGAATATATCCCTATCTGAGACACCAACCACAAATGTACTTGAGCCATGGAATAATATATTCCCCCGATTCTTGTAACACAATAGGATGTATCTCGTCAATGCCGGGTGCATTGTATGGTGCAAACGATTTGATTGCCCAAGAAATTTTTTGATCGTCAATCAAATTGTCGATAGTTTCAGTCGCAATGTTAGCTGGTATAGATGTGATTGCCGGACATCATATGTCCCTGCCATTTCACAGCCAGGAAAGTGACATTTCAGGAGAGCTTTAAGCGTATTCTCGTAAGAGTCTGTCCAGTTGCCATCACAGTTCTTAATAGAACACACATGTAATGAAACTGGTGAGAACCTTTCTCAATCGAGCCGCCTCTGTGGTGCATTCAATGGAGCCACAAAAGCTTCTCCAGGGATTTTTCTTAGCGAATCTTATTTTCTTTTTGAGAAGCTTAACGTTTTCTTTATGTGTTGACCACTCAATAGCTCCCTCTTTAGCGAGGTTCCAACTATGTCTTGAGGTGCGCAGGCGCTCTGCTATTTTCGAATTCCACCAGGGTGGATGATTTCTTCCGCTGGCGCGTCTGACAGGACAGGCCCTTCCAAAAGAGCGGTTGAGCTTACTGGTAAGATCATCTACCACCAGGGGATCTCCCCAGGGTGAGGTCCAAGAGATCTCCCCAGCTCTTCGTTGAATCTTCTCGAGTTGGTTCTGCGCGGGTTTCGAAAAGCCTTCCTATCCGGAGCGCCGGAATTCAAATCGAAGAGTATCCAGCAGTAGTCTGAGAGTGATGCCCTGTCGGATACCCTCCAGTTCGAGATTGTTGCGGTGCTATTTGCAGATAAGAGTGTTATATTAAGAACCCCCCTTCTATTGGTTGTAACAAAAGTTGGTGAATTGCCACGATTACATATAGTTAGGTTAATACTTAGTATATAGTTGAACAAAATCTCGCCTCTGCAGTTAGTATCTGAACTACCCCAAATGGTATTATGGGCATTAGCATCACAGCCTAAAATTAAGTTCCTCTTACCTTGTTGAGACATTGCTACCAATGCCTTGACTTTACCGGATGGGATGTCAGTGCCTTCGTCGTATGGCAGGTATACCGAAGCCAGCGTGTATGCGCTGTCCTTCCCCTTTACCTCCACCACCGTTTGATCCACAGAGCTGTAATTGTAGAGCATTAGTACGTGAAGATTTTTCTTGTCAACAATATACAAGTTCTGACCTTACCTTCGCTACCATTGTACACTACATTATAGTTGTATGACCCCAATTCTTTCACCCGATTATGACGAATTGATGGTTCCTGGATTAGGGCCAAGTCAAGCTGCTACTTACGAAGGAGCAGCATAAGGTTGACCGAGGCGGCCTCACTGTGATAAAGATTTGCTTGTACTACCTTCACTGGGAGTCAAGGTATTATTCGCAGTGATTGCCGTCTCACTAGGCTGAGGCTTCCTCGTGAGTCTCAGTGAGAACTCACCAGCTCCAAAGAAGAGCCTCATCTGATTCTCTTTGTTCATTTCCTCTGGAGGTTCCTCCATAACGAAGATTAACCCCTCTTCGTTGTCTTCTACCGCAACATTTTCCCAGTCATCCATAGGGACCGTTGGCTTTTGTGCTTTCAAGAAGCAGAGAATCTCCTCTTTCTCAACACCTAGGTCAGGTATGTTCAGTCTGGCCTTAGGCCTCTCTGGAAGGCGGTTTGGCTCCATTCGAGGCTCCAAGAAGGAAGTGATTGGGCGTCAGGGCTTCGTCATCGGCTGCTTCCAGCGATACAAAAGTGAGGAGCCTCGAATTGATCGCATTCTCAACATCCGCAAGTGCGCTTCCATGCACCGCCCATGTGAGGTGCAGATGGTGGGTTGAAGTTCCAGGTCGTCAGCCGTCGTAAATTGCGTAGCCACTTTTCCCAAGTCCAGTTTTGCTAGTTCTTCGCGTAGTTCCTTTTCAGTGCCTCGAAAGTTGGTGATTGCCGACTTCACAATAGAGTGCCTCTCCGTGCCATAAAGCTCCTTAAGCAGATAAAACAGGAATCTGACGATAAGCTGTGGACCAACGAGATGTGCTCTAATGGTGAGGCACGTAAAAATAGCACCCCATCTCTTCTAAATCCGTCTTCCAAAGGTTACCATGACGACCAAAATAATCCAGGCCTACAAAGGAGAAGGGACGGAAAAAGGCACTCATCCATGCGATAGACAGATTTGCTATTTCTGGAACGACAGGCCGGGCGACTTTGATTTTACAGAGTTGGCAGCTTCGTCGAACGGTCTTGAGACTTGTTCAAAGGTCAGTTAGTTAGGTTACATTCCTTGTAGTTTGTGGCGAATTTGGGTCTCACCGCCTTGCTTTGATGAACGTTTTCCGCCTGACGCAGGTGTCGCAGACAGCGTTTTCACGGTGCATGCAGTCTCAGCGATGCCATACAGCCAGTTACTAAATACCAACAGCAAAGCAGGTTGCAAATTTTTCGAAAAGATTGCCCAATTCAACCGGAGATGCGGCGGCAGCTTGTCCACGAATTCCCTTAAAAACGCTGGGTTGTTGAAGTGTGCTGTGGAGTTTGTTGATTCCATGGTTGCACATACATTTTTTGACAGCTAGGGCATACTTAATTAACGATTCCAGCCTGTCGGCTCTTGGAGGTGTTATGTGTATTGCCCTTTCAATCAATGCGTGTATTATTTGATCTGGTCGCCCGAATAGCATTTGCAGTGTCTTAATGATGTCAGGCACCATGGCCGGTAATATAAGTCGGTGTTTTACTGCCTCCATTGCTTTCCCACGGAGACACTTCTGTAGCCGAATAAGGTTTTCGCCATTTGAAAACGCTGCGAGCTCCGTACTCTGCTCAAAGGAAGTGATGAAAACTGGCCAGTCTTCAGGATTGCCGCTGAACTTGGGTAGATCCTTCGGAATGGCATTCCTTACAGCTAGTTGACTAGAGGACAGTAACTTACCACCCTCGAGGGTATATTGTGCTGCACTTTTTAAAGTTTTACCTAGTTTTGTTGTACTGAACTGCTACAGCCGGCCTGAAGGTGTTGTTGGGTTGGCTTGTAGGCAATACTTTCCAATCGTTGCTGTTTGCAGATGATGGCCTCCGCCTCCTCGTCATCCAAGTCAAGAGAGAGAATTTGTTATTTTTGTTGAAGATATTGTTGGTTGCTTTGTTCTCGCAACAGCTTCTCTTCCTCCAGTCGTTGTAAGAGCAGCTGCTTCTTCCTTGTTGCAGACTTCGCTAACACTGATGACACTGCGTCTTAAGCGATCGGATTACCTGATGCTGCTGGTACATTTGGTTGAGTTGGTGCAGTTGGTGGTGAACAATTGCTGCACTTCCATTCCTGGTTGGCTACAGAAGCATCGACACCGACGCACTGCGATCTTTGGTATCAGCAAAATTCTTTGGCGACGATATTTTTATCAAAGGAAATTTTAATTTCAATGTTAAATGAAATATATTAATTTTTTAAAGAACTCTTACGCCTGTAACTTGAAAGACAAAAAAAACTACTTTTAATAGCAAGATGTGCTTTAAAAAATTAAGTTCTATTTGCTTCACTCGCCAAACAATCTTCAGGGAACCTTTCAGAAAAACTACTCAAAAACAAAATGGCCCCCACAAGCTCTGGAAGGAAGCTCTTTAATTTGCACATGGCTTTGACGTTTAGCATAAAAATCCTCAATTCGCCATTTCGCCTCATTTGTATTACAGGGTGGCGGCAACAATATTGTTCGAATGAAATGATGCACTATAACGTTTGATGTCATCTCAAATTTCGATAGTGAATGCTCGATTACAAGAGCGGTAATGCCAAATCCTCACATTTCGATGCCGAGTTACTTGTTATCGATTGTTGTAATTCGGCCCCTGATCTCCACATTAGCGACAAACTGAGTGTTGTTTAGAAGTACGTATATGACCATCTATCAGTTATTTTTTTTGTGGTCAGTGCTGCCAATAAGAAAATTCAGCAACTCAGCCCATGAAAAACTCATTTGAGTTCGTTCCTGGTCTATAGCTGTTATCCCAATTTTTGTATATTAATGCGCGAGATCCGAGTGAACGAAAACATCAACTTTACCCATTCCAGTCGTAAGGCTTGGAACCTACTGCGTAAAATTTGACGCTATTACCCCAGATTTTTTTTTATATAATTTGCGCGCTCCAAAGGGGATATGAATACCCTTATGTTATTTCAGAGCACGGGCGTTTGGGATATGGGAGAAGAGAAACAGAATAGATGGTTGTACACGTTGGCTTTAAATGTCTGAAGGTTGCAGTGATGAGCCTGGTAGGGTCAACTTATAAACGAATCCCTATATTTAACAGTAGGACTGAAGTTGGGCTTAAGGGTGAACTGATGTGCATTCGAAGCATGATGCGTATTGCTGATGGAATTTCGACAGAGAGAAATGCATTTGGCTATTTCGCTGGATAATTTTTTATAAAAAAATGCGATAAAATTAAATTGTGAATCGCATTGTGGATGTTTCCCGTGCCTTGGGATAACTTAAACGTCTGCCATGTACGTTCTCAAATCATTTCACCAGCGATCAGATTGATCAAGCAACTAAATCTACGAAAAGTGGTAAATCAGCAGATCTTGATGAGATCTGCACATTATTTATAACATATTCCGTGAAAAATACAAGAAAATGGTTAGCTGAGTGTTATTGTAAGATTTTGGCTTCGGGAAACCTGCCACCAGCCTCAACCGAATTAGTGAAACCATCAATGATTGTCTCCCAATTGAACAAGTTGGTTTTCGCCCTGGACGAAGCTGTTCGGATCAAGTGTTAGCCCTAACCACCCATATTGAATCTAGGTTCGGGAAGGGCCTCAAACCCTCTGTAGCATTCATCTACAGTAGTCCGAGAGTGCCTTAAAGCTGTTGCTCTTACTTCTCCGAATGGCTAGTTTCAGGTACCTAAGTCTATTTTTGCATTGCACTTGTAGGTCCTGATGGGAGGGCAAACCTCTGGATCGCTGGAATAATATCGTCGCTCTATGACACTTGATGCGTAGCTCTGCTATCCCTTGGCTCCATCAATATACTGCTGGTCGGTGATTTGTTGACGTCTTCCGGAACATGGATGCGTCGCAAGCCCTAGTTACTTGTTTAGTAATACCACCAGCCATAGCATTTGTTATTCCTTGGTTTTTAGTAGACTGTCCAAAAATCAGGGTAAAAATGTCTTCTTCCAGTATGTTCATTTTCCACACCATTCGTTGTGCCTTCTTTAGAGGGATTCCTCGGTCGCCCTCCTTGACTGCACTTCAAACAGGACGGCCTGGTCGTCGCTGTGGGTATATTATTTACTGACTCTCCACCTTGCGCCTCTCGCTAGGGAACCTTCACAGGGCACTCTGCGCTTCCTGCTGCGTGTTTGATGATGCTACTTCCTTATTCTTCGCAAAGGGCGTACCTTGCATCATTGCTGCAGTTCCACACTTGACGCAATTCTCACTTCTTTCTATCCAGCGCGCTTTTACACGCCTTTGCTAAACGGCCGAATTTAAGGCACATAAAACATCGCAGCGGTATAACTTTTTCCCGTATATATTTCTCCGATCTTTTTAATCACCACTCGGCTTTGTTATGGTCTTGCTTCACGGTTTTAACACCTGGCTCTTTGTTTCGGGGTTTGGCCGTCTGTCCTGGGTTTTTCTCTGTGGCTTTCTCTTTCTTTTCCCCTTGCCCTTTCTTGACGCTTTGTTTCACCATCGGTGCCGCTTTTTCCGTGAGGATGTCTGCGTATTACGGTGTCGAGGATTCTTCGTTATTTAGAGATCTAGTCTTAGACGTCTCTTCCCCCATACTCATGGGATCCAAACATGAATCTAACAAATACAAACTCTTTCCAATCGCCGAAGTTCCTTCATGATTAATGCTGCAACCTGTTTCACCGTGTTCCATGTTATCATAAGGTTTACAATATTCTCGGGAGTTAAACGTGGGCGGGAGTTAAGCGTGGAAAAATACGTGTTGCGTATCTTCAGTGGCCTCTCCGTAATTTAAACAAATTGGAGATTCATTGAGCCCAAACCTGTTCAGATACGGTCTAAAGCAGCCATATCCGGTTAGGTGCTGGCTGAGGTATCTAATTCTTCGTGGTGCCGGTTTATCTATCATATTTTTGAATGTCCGGTATAAGTCGGTGGGTCCATTTGGTCTTTGGTGGGTCTTTACTTCGACGGCTGGTTCCATCTCTCCCGCCATGCTCTCTTGATTCGCTATCTCTCTTTCAGCTATTGGTATCGTAGGTCATTTATAGTTCGCTAGCAAAGATATATACTGGTAGCATTCCCGCGATGATACATATAGCACCATCTAACACCGTCCGAAATGCACAGCACACTCTCACCGTACATAATCGGCTGATGGAGTTAATCCTTCTGGGGTAGGACTTATCATTGCTTTGTCCTATATTGGTGCCGCATACGTTATGATAAACTGTACCACCCTTGACAGAACTAGTCTCCTTCCTTGTCTGGGTCTTCTAATATTCATCATTATCTTGGATAAGGTTGCACTCACGCGTGCAGCCTTGTGGTACATTCTTTCAAGGCGTTCCTAGATAACCGGTTTTGTTGTTATATTGTGATCGCCTACCCTGATGGTGATTGTCTCTCTTTTCTTGCGACTGCTGACTAGACTGCTTCTGTTTCATGATCTGTGAGCTCTAATCCAACTGCTGCCATCCACCGCCTAACTTTTTGAGTATTTTACTCATTGTGTCTAACATGCATATGAGACGTTATGTAGAGGGCTCATCTACATAGTTCCCTTTAGGCAGTAGCAACAGACGTTGCTTCTCGAAAAACCTCTTCTGTTATGCACTTATTATACAGTTCCACAAATGGTTTTGTGTTTATTTTGATGGCTAGCTTAATGGCCTTGTTTGGTATGTCATCCAATCTAGGAGACTTACTATAGCCAAATCGTTTGCATAGATCCAGAAGTTCCATCGTTGGACTTAGTTCTCCTAAATTCAGAAAGCGAGCTGACCTTTGGCAAAAATGAAAGAGAGTCAATAGTGGACATCACCTTTGCGAGTACGAGTTTGGCAAGAGATGCTGTGTGGAGAGAAAGCAAAAAATACACGCACAGCGATCACCAGGCAATTAGGTTACGTCTACGATCCAGTCATACAGGAAATAGAGGAGAGCAGAGAGGACAGATGCAAAATAAGGGATGGAAACATCACACCCTAGACGTCGAAGTACTCCAGTAGATGACGGAGGACATATCCTTCTACGGACCTGCTGGCGATAAAGCAAAGCAACTCTCGAGAGGAGTGACAAGAGCTTATGACACTTCCATGCAGCAGAAAATAGCAAACTTGCATCGGCCCCCAGTACCCTGGTGGAATGACAGACTGCGCGTAAATTGCCACAGGGCGCGCCGATTGTACCAACGTTCCGGAGAATACAGCAGTCACGGAGAACTCCACGACAGATTAAAAACAGTAAAAAGAGAAGCTTCGAAGAACTGTGCAACGAAGCCAATCAAAACAAGTGGGGAAAAGCCTACCAAGTGTGGTTATGATAAAGTTGGAGGGTGGCAGAAAACCCTCGCCCACGTTCTCAGTGTTTCTCGAAAACGTGGTCTCTGTGTTTTTTCCACAACAACAGGGGTTAGAGGAACAATCGGAGAGGGGAATCACGACGGGGCCGTTACCAACACCTCTCGTCACAGCAGCAGAAGTCCTACAAGTCTGCAGAAACATCAAGGATTACAAAGCACCTAGCGTTGATGGAATCCCAAACATTGCATTAAAAGCAGCAATTAATTGGCGCCCGCACATCTTTGCAGACGTATACAATGCCTGCCTCAAGGAAGTAGTATTCCCCGATAAGTGGAAGAAGCAAAGACTTGTCCTTTTACCAAAAGGTAATAAACCACCGCAGGATCTCTCATCGTACAGGCATCTATGCATGCTGGTCACCATGGGCAAAATACTGGAGTGCATAATAAGTGACAGATTGGAAAGCGCGATCGATGAAGCGGGAGGCCTCGCAGACCGCCAGTATAGATTCCGTAAGGCACGTTGTACGATTGATGCCATCGGTAACGTCGTAAATATGGCGAAATAAGCCATCGAAGGGCGGAAGTAAACGGTACTGCGAAATCATAACGCTGGATGTTGAAAACGCCTGCAACACCGCAAACTGGAGTAATATTCTGCGAGTACTTACCTCCAAGAGAGTACCGGATTACCTGCAGAAAATAATGGCGGGCTATTTTAGAAATAGAATACTGTACTATTGCACCGACGACTGAATGAGGCAGTGTAACGTCACAGGCGATGTTCCCCAAGGCTGCGTACTAGGTCTACTACTGTGGAATCTAATGTACGATGACATCCTCAGACTTCGAATCCCGAGGTCCTCGAAAATAATTGGCTTCGCCGACGACATAGCGATCGTTGTAGTGGCCAAATTTCTTGAAAAGTTGGAGTACGACTATAATGAAGCTATCGGGATGGTACAGGACTGGCTAGTAAGCATGAACCTAAAACTAGCAGAGGAAAAGGCCGAAGTAGTACTCATCAGCAGCAGTCGAGTTATGGAGACTATAAGATTAATCGTGGTTGTAGTTTCCAAACCAGAGGTGAAGTACATTGGTGTTACTATAGATGCAAGGTTGACTTTTAAGCAACATCTGCAGCACGCTGCTGAGAAGGCAACATGAACAACGGCTGCTCTAGTAAGGATCATGCCAAATATTGGAGGACCCAAACAGAAGAAGAGACTGCTCTTAGCAAGAGTTGCGTCGATGATGCTTTACGGCTCCCAAATATGGGCATAAAGACCAAATCATACAGAAGGAAGACGGAGGCGGTCGACAGAACCAATGTCTTGAGAGTATGGAACGCTTTTCGACAATGGTGTCAACAGCGACGAGTCGAAGTGACACTGAAGTACCGTCAAGAACAAGCCTCGAAGAATGGCAAGAGAGATGGAACTTTTCTAATAAAGGCAGATGGACGCAGAGATTGTTCCCCAATATAGAACCTTGGATCAATAGGAAGCATTGAGAGCTGAACTTCTATCTGACGCAAATGCTTACTGGTCATGGATGTTTCAAAGCCTACCTGCACATATTTGGACACGAAGATAACCGTTATTTCCCAACGTGCACGGAAGCAGTCGAGGATTCAGAACACATCATGTTCCGCTGTGCACGATATCACGAAGAACGTAACTTGCTGGCAAACAGACTGGTTGTGGAGTTAACACCAGAGAACACCACCAGACAGATGACGAGCACGCAAGTAGCTTGGGAGACAGTGCGAAACTGTGGCTACCATCATGAAAGAACAACGAAGACAGGAGCGACAGCGAAATGTCGGTCAGACAGCTGCCACCACGAACGAGTCGAGTATGTAAGGCTGAAGTCCCCCTCACAAAGAAATGCTTGACGGCAGTGCCGCGATGACCAGGGGTAGGAGGGGGGGTGGGTTTAGTGGGTGGAAATCCCTTACTGTTACTGAGTACGGGCTCAGTTTCGTCTTTGAAAGATTCCCTTTTCCCAACGGAAAAAAAAACCAAAAGTTGCATTTGCGTTACAGATGGGAGCTCCTGTAGTTCCTGGGGTGGTTCTATACGCTTTGCTGGTGTTTGCGCTAGAAATAATCCTGACATAATTTTTTGCATAAGGAAAGGGCATGAGGTTGAGGATGCCCTAGTGCCTTTGAGTTTTGTCATGGCTGTCCTGTAGGCGGTACCCCAATGATTCACGTCTACTTGCTCGCAGAGTTCCTTAAAGCTGTTGCTCTTGCTTCTCCGGATGGCCAGTTTCAGGTCCCTTTGCTTATATTGTAGACCCTGATAGAAGAGCAGACCTCTGAATTGCTGGAATAATCTTCTCGCTCTATAGCACTTGCTGCGTAGCTCTGCGATCTCTTGGCTTTACTTGGTATACTGGTGACCGGTAATTTGTTTATGTCTTTCGGGCCATGGATGTGTTGCAAGCCCTGGCTGCAGTTTTGCATACCTATATCTAGATACCCCTCTTAATATTCGAAGCTATTTCGTCCCATGTGAGTAACTTGCACTTGGACGCACTTGTCATGAGAATGTGTGTGTGTGTGTGCGTGTGTTTTTTTTTTTCAGGTACGTGTTTTATCGCACAACCATGCCAGAATCATGTGTGAACGGTTTCGGACCTTGAAAAAAAAAAGGATTCCAAAGGATGAATCATTTCTGAATCAGGACAGTTTGCAGAGGTACCACCTAGGGTATCGCTAAAGCATTTTGAGAATTCGTGATTAGACTTATTTAGGAGATAAATAGACATTATTTTGAGGAGGCATATCTGTTGCGGAAAGTAGTTCTGCAGAAAGTTTTTTAGATTTTTCTTTTGGATTTTCTAATTACTTTATTCTAGGTCGTTGGAGCGTTTGGCTTTATTAAATGCTTCTCTAATTCCACAGCATTGATGGAGTAAGGCTCTTTAATTCATGCGAGGTCTATTCCGAAAACCATGCAAATGGTCCTTCCAACAAATGCCACCATCTTCACCGTCAAATGTAATTATCACTGAAATTCCAAATAGCACAAGCATTTCCCATCTAATCGAAAAAATGTAGAATAAATTTCCGCCAGCGTAGTTTTTACATTACAAGTGGCAATTCGTCGCATCGCCTTAGGCACCCCGCCAATATCCTTTTAAAGTTCTCATCCCCCAATGAACTCTTAATTAAAGCCGTAGAATTTTAATATTACCAAGCATACTCGTACAACTCCTCATCTTCTCAGTGTCCTGCGATATTATTTGATTCACACTTTTCCAAAGAGGGCAAGGATAGTCTCACTTTCTACAGCTAATTATTTTGAAAATCTCATCCGCGAATTCATTGCGTCCGCCCTTATCTTCAGCGCAATGCGATTTTAACTTTTTTCTTTTTTGCTCATTTCTTGGAGAATCGAATCGAATTGGCTCTAAATTGGCCCCGCAGCGTAATTGAAGTTTAATGGCGAATTCTCTCAAAGTACCGGAATGAAGTCGATGCAGACTGGAGGATGGGCGATAATTTTGAAAGGATTTTGCACTCAATAATTTGGGAAAAGTCCTGTTGGCTGGGGGTGATTGCTGGAAATTTTCTCATTTTTGAAGGAAACTCAAAGTTGGCGATGCTTGTGGTTAACAGAGTTATTGTAATGAGATAGCCTTTGGCTGTTATTATCGAAGTTTTTCAAAATAAATAAAGAAGCTTGTTTATCATCATGGGGAGGCAATTAAGATTGTTGTGAATTGTGGTATACCTATTCACTATAAGGATGAGATTTGGTAAATAGGTTTGTCAATTGGAATAGGCCGCTCGATCGGTAGACAGATTAATACTCTTACAATTCACTGACGTGTGAAACATAAAAGTAATTGCAATTAGGAACTCTGGGCATGAATGTGATTTACTAGATATTCCTCCCGTTAAACTTCTCACGTGGCAATCTACAGATTTCTTGTGCTATTCTCAGGACATTCCTACAGATTGTTGGGTCACAAGTATGATACATATTGTGATATGACGCATGGTCAAGGTCCAACCAAAGAAACACCTAAACCTTGGAAACGTCGTCGTTCAATGGAAAGTCTATAAGTCGAAATTACTGTTTTGAGATAGTTGAAGATAGTAATGCAATGAACACATGCACATATCTGAACTTACTATACTTCCCATCTGTGGAAACGCTAATATTATTAGTGACTAGCTAAATAAACTATACGACCAGCAAAATATGCTGACAAAAAAGTAATTAACCAGCAGAAAAAAAAAAATCTTCCATAAGAAAATAATTTGTCGATCAAGAAAAAAATATTTTTTTGGGCAGCAGAAATTCCTGTTTTGAAACATTTGAAGATTGTAATGCAATGAATACATGAACATATTTGAACTTACTAAGTTTTCCATTTGTATATCTATTGCTTGAAAACGCTAATATTATTAGTGATCAGCTAAACAAACTACACGAACAGAAAAAATATCCCTGCAAAAAAATAATTAACCAGCAGAAAAAAAAAATCTTCCACAAGAAAATAGTTTTTCAATCAAGAAAAAATATTTTTTAGGCAGCAGAAAGGATTTTTTGATCTGCAGAAGAAAGATTATTTAAGCACAAAAAGTAAATGATTAGGAGCTGAATAAATGCATAATATCAGCAAAAATGAGTTATTTGATCAGCATAAAGAACACCACTTCAAGAAAAATGAATTGCAGAAAATAATATTAGAAATTTCAGGCCAATTTTTACTTGTTCCTGGAAACGCATTCTATTGTTTTCGTGAATATTTTCGAATTCGAGATAGAAGTACTCAAAAAGTGGGTCTCGCAATTCCGTTCGCCTGTGTACCTCATGCTGCAGCCTGTTCTACTTATATCAATTTTTATTCTAACTTCAGAATTAACGGTATTTACGGCTGTTGCAATTTCGATAAATTAACGTTTTGTCACTGTCATCATGGTCAAATTGAGTGTGTACTCGTTCACGAGGTTGAATGTCAACATGATACTGTCGGAAAGGATGAACTTTGCAGCCTGATTTTAACAAATCATTAGTATGTATCTGTTCTTGCTGGCTGGATGTTCTAGAAATAGGGTAGACTCTGATCGGAGTCAGCCAGGCGATACCCAGTGTTGTAACTGTTACTACACATCAATTGTGCTTATTTTACTTCCATGTGGTAGCCATCAAAAACTGGTTGTTGTCCACGCGGGGTCAGCTTGCTAAACTTATAAGCGCGAGTGTTGACCAGAAGACAAAAATAGCAGCACTATAAACAAAACAGCGGACAAATTCCCCAGATGGAACCTCCGAAGCGGAGATAGCACCATATTCGGGCTTCTTCGACATATTTGGAGCTTAGGCCGATAAGGATTTCCAAGAATTAGTTGTGGTCTTGAAAAACAGATAGTGACGAATGAGTCCTAAACGCGTCCTACGGGTTTTTACAATGAAAATTTCTAGAATGGAACTGGTGCTCCAGGTTGCAGGTTGTGCCGCCGGGGAAACTGCCGGACCACGGGGAACAAAAAAAAAAAAAAAAACAGTTACGAGGCAACAGCAAGCCTCGGAACCAGATAAAGAACTTCAAATCTGTACGTGGAATGTTAGGTCCCTTAATAGACCACGTGCAGCCGAACAATTGGCGGAGGTTCCAAAAAAAAAAAGGATGAAAAACTGCGATATCTATTACGGCGATTATTACCGGCAACAAAACCGCGCCTATTTGGATGTGGATTCGTCGTTGTAGGTAGACTTAAACATGAAATCTTAAGTTTCAGATATGTGGACAAATGCCTCACGACAATTCGCATCAAGGTTAAATTCGCTAACATAAGCCTAATATGCGCGCATGCTCCACTGAGGAGAAAGGCGACGACACGAAAGACAAGATATACGTGCTTTTGGACAAAACATACGTGCAGCTAGGGCTATGGTATTGAAATTATCCTAGGCGATTTTAATGCAAAGTTATGAAAAGAGGGCATCTTTGGTAGTACAGTCGGAAAGTACAGCCTACACGACACCACTTCTGATATCGGATTCAGGCTGATGGACTTTGCTGCCGGGCGAAATGTTATCGTAGCAATCCGTGAATATCGGTTCCCGTATTTCGATATTCACAAGGGAACTTGGAAATCTCCTGTTCAATCAACTGTCAACTACATTGAACACATTGCGATCGACGCAAGGCAACATTGACTCGGACCACTATCTTATTGTAGCCAAGGTACGGTTGGATATTCCGAACACCGCCTAGATAAGGAAATACTGTGAGGAAGTTTGACGTCGGACTGCTACAAGCGCAAGAGATCGCCAAATACCTTTTCCGATCGAGTCTCCCTTAAAATCTTAAGAGGTCCAATGACGCCAGCGTCGAGTATTGAAGACAAGTGGCAATATTGCCGAAAAGCCATCAGAGATGAAGCATCTGGTGTGCTGGGTTTCACTCGGTCACCACAACGAAACCCCTGGTTTGACGACAAGTGCCGGCAAACAAGAGGCATAGAAGGCGGAGCTGCATAGAAGGACTAGAGCTGCTCGCGAGCTCTACGAGCAGAAGAAAGAAGACGAACACCGACTGCTCAGGAGGAAAAAGAAGGAGCATGAGAAGCTCGTGATCGAGGAAATAGAGAGATGCTACTGCAGGAATGAGGTTCGGAAGTTTTACCAAAGGGTAAAAAAAACTAGTCAAGGTTACAAGGCCCGAACTGAAGCCTATAAGGACGATCAAGGGAACATTATAGTAGAAACGCAGTCGATGCTAAGGATATGGAAAAACCATTTCTGTAGACTGTATAACGGCAGAAAGACCATTCGACCTGGACGATGTATGAGTAGATCAACAATTCCGTCCCCCCGATCTAGATGAAGTGAAGATAGCCATATCTAAACTTAAGTCCAACAAAGCTGCTGGAGCTGACGCCCAAGCTGCCGAACTATTCAAAGCGGCGGGCGATGACTTGGTAAGGAGCATGCACCAACTCATCTGTAAAATATGGTCAGATGAAAGTATGTCCGATGAATGGAATCTCAGTATTGTTTGCCCGTTCCTCAAAGAAGGAGACCCTCTGAACTGCACCAATTGCAAAGGTATCAGTCTCCTTAATATCGCCTATAAGATCCTATCTACCGTGTTGTGTGAACGCGTGAAGCCGTTCGTCAACAACCTGATCGGTCCATATCAGTGTGACTCTAGGTCAGGAAAGTCCACCATCGACCAAATATTCATACTATGGCAGATCCTGGAAAAAGCCCAGGAGCTTCAAATCGATACCCACTACTTTTTCTTCGATTTTAAGGCCATGTATGACAGCATTTATAGAGACAAGCTATATAGAGCAATGTATAGTTTTGGCATCCGGGCCAAACTCGTCAGTGCAGGATGAAGATGGAGAATGCACCCTGCTCCATCAAGATCGGTAAAAACCTCATCGAAACCTTGGATGTCAAAGAAGGATTCAGACAAGGCGACGCGCTGTCATGCGATTTCTTTAACATCGTTCTTGAAAGAATAGTGCAAAACTCACGCGCCAACACCAGAGGCACAATCTTTCAAAAGTCCGTCCAATTACTTGCCCCTACGATATTGACATAATCAGAAGAACGCAGCGTGATGTGAGTGGCGCTTTCGTGAGTATTGAGGCGGAAGCGGCGAAGGTGAGTTTAACGGTCAATGAGGGCAAGACCAAGTATATGCTGTCAACAATAAAGGACAACCAACATCGACGTCTCGGGTAGAATGTCTCCGTAGACAGATATAACTTTGGGGTAATTAGGGACTTTGTCTACCTAGGCTCCGCTATAAATTCAGACAACGACTCGAGCGCTGAGATGAAACGAAGAATAACTCTTGCCAATCGCTGCTTCTTTGAATAGCAAAGCTCTCTCTCGAATAACTAAAGTGACCCTTTATTAAACCCTAATCATCGCAGTCCTACTCTATGGCACAGAGGCATGGACTTTATCAAAAGTGGATGAGGTTGGTCTTGGCTGTGTTGATAGAAAAATTCTTCGGGTGATTTTTGGTCCCGTCTGCATAGATGATGAGTGGAGGAGGAGATACATAGACGAACTGTACGGGCTGTTCAGCGACATCGACTTAGCCAGGAGAGTGAAGGTTAAACGACTGGGTCATGTAGAGCGCATGGACTCCAATGCTCCGGTCGGGAAAATCTTTGAATACATTTCCAAGGGACGGCGAAGTAGGGGAGACTGCGACTCAGATGGCGCACGCAAGTGGAAATCCATCAACTTAGCGTGCGAAATTGGATGTAGCTACCTAAAAATCGAGCTGGCTGGAGACGCTTGTTGGTTAAAGCCCAGGTCCACCCCGGACTGTAACGCCAGCTTAAGTAAGTAAGTAAGTATCTGTTCAAATTACTCATACGTTGATTATTTTTTCCATAAGAAAATAATTTGTTCTGAGTGTGAACACTCCGTCTGCGCACTTTCATATAAACACGGTGACTGTTTCGTTAACCAAAGGAAGGAAGAAAGAAGTCAGAAGTTTTATTAACTATTTGATTTGCTTAGTTTTCTTGTTGGTTACATTTAGCATTTTCTGCTAAAATACTCGTATGTTCAAGTTATAACTATTACCTTCACATTTAACATACTTCATTACTTTATAAATTATATGTGAACGAAACTCGCCTCGAAAAGGACAGTCCGGATATATATAACATATTATGTCCGCTTGAACTACTTGCTTAGAACAGAGCAGCTATATACGTGATAGTGGTACACGGGACAAATGTATGCGTAAAAGCATATTAATCCAAAAGCTGAAACAGGAAACGTCTTATAATGTTTTCGAATTTATAAAACTTTACATACTCTATATATCTATGTATATAGGTATATGTTGTTATTAAGCAGTCTCATTGATTGAAAAAGTTCTCAAAACCACGCGTCTCCTTTCAAAGTGCCTTATTGGCTTGCAAAAAACTGATGCATTCATGAAGTCATGAATATATGCATAAGGATACCAAAACAAAATCCTCGAAAGAAAAATTCATCAATTTTATCTCGCATTCGTTGACTGATTGTGGTGAATAAATATCCTGCGGGGAGGAGAGAATCCGTCTTCAAAAACAGTCAAGCACCCTTCCTGATTCATTTCTTTGTAGAAAATCCTATTTCTCTCTTCCCAACCGCACAATGCACAATTCAATTTTGTCAAATATCCGGACGTCGTATTTTTTTGTTTGTCTAGCTCGAAGAAAACAAAGAGGATGCTATTATACCCACATATACCTACTGCACAGGGAAAAAGAGCAACCTTCTAACAAAATTTTATGAAGGATGACTTTCGTCAATCAGCGGCAAATAAATACCCCGCCAGTGGAGGACGACTCGAATGCGTTTGTTTTCTTCATCCGGGAGTATTTCTTTTTGTCCTTTTATATTAATTTAATTTTTTATCCTCCACCTTCATGGTGGAGGAAATCATACAATTCAGAGGTTTTTACCGAAAATGATATAAGTGCACTGGCACCACTATCCGGCTCGAACGACCAACCGCTTTCGGGGAGATAAAGATTGAAATTGATTCCCTGAGCACTCATCGAACTCTTACCATAACCAAACAAGTAAGCAAAAGGGGGGAAAAAGCTAGACCAAGAACACAGTCACATTTTTGGTTTGAAATTCAATTAAAGGTGCGAGATGTACTACAGATTGAGTCAGGAGGGAGAGCTAAGTTGAATGCGATATGGTGCGAGGGTGACTGTTATAGGAGAACGAACGCAGGATTGAAATGGATGTGCGGTGGTTGTGTCATTTTGGCGCTGCTATGTCGGCTGTCACTTTTCATGGTGAATGCGTTTGGGATGCTTTTGATTACCTTTCGTATGTGACTGGTCATGTGATAAATTGAAAAATCGTATTCGCTGGAAGAATTTTTTTTTGTGTCTATCTTTATGTGAAAATGGAGTAGTGTTACATATATGCAGCGGTCGTTGATCTCTCACTGGACTTGGACGTTTGAATATTATTTTTATGAGATTCGATACCCTTCAATCAGTTGGAGTTGTAGCGAAGTCTTGGCATAAAAGGTGACCGGTCTGTAAAGAATTTTTTTTTTATAATTTTGCGCGCCAAAGAGGATATGAATACTCTTATAATATTGCAGGACACGAGCGTTGTGAAGAAGAGAGAGGGAGAGAAAGAAAAGATTTTTAGTGAATGACTAATCAAGATGGTAGTTTTACACCATGCAATGGTTGAATATAAAGGACATTGTGGTGTATGTCAGTATCATAGGTCCGCTGCTACTTATTTATAGCTTAAACATGAGATAGTCCAGAATCTGGCTTAAAATTTAAATTACAAGAAGACAGACCTCATAAATATATGGGTGTGTGGACCAATATTTATAGCACATGAAGGTCTTGTATAGTGTTCTGGCTTTATTTCTTAACTATCTTCTTAGCTCAGAAAAACAGCAGTTGGAAAGAGCAATTCTTTATTTGGTGCCAGTAGTGTCTCTCAATGTCATTTTTAGAGTTAACCGTAGAGCCTATACTTCATTTTGTCAAAGCCAAAACCGATTTTGGTGTTTCTTATAAACGCCTCAATGACAACCCGCTGCGTTCTTCTAATAATATCAATATCTTCGGCGTATTCAAACATTTTTTTTTTTTTTTTTTAATTTTTGGTAATACTTCCGAACATTGTAGTAACACCTCCCTATTGACACGACCACATGCTTTCCTTGCTCCTTCTTCTTTCGAAGAAGTCGGTGCTCCTCTAAGACCGTTTATATCCGTAATAAACGAATGGGCCAAGAATGATATAGACAAAGCAGAAGTCTTTGCCGCTCATTTAGAAAAAAATCATTTAAACCATTTGATGGACAAGCGCTTGTTGAAAATGATAATGCGTCGGATATAGCACTTCACAATTACACAGTAAGAAATGCAAGGCTGACCGAACTTCAACAAGAAATAAAGAAACTGAAACCAAATAAAGCTCCTGGATACGACCTAATCACAGGAGAGCTTCTTAAATCGTTACCTAGAAAAGCATTAGTTAAGTTCCTCTACATTATAAACGCAGCGATAAGACTAGAATATGTTCCGAGTCAATGGAAAGTCGCGGAAGTAATAATGATTCTGAAGCCAGGAAAACCGCCGAATGATAAAAAATCGTATAGACCTATTTCGCTGCTGCCGATTATGTCTAAAGTTTTCGAAAGAATAGTACTTAAGCGATTACAGCCGGTTATAGAAGAAGGATCTCTTATTCCCAATCACCAGTTTGGTTTTAGAACCAAGCACTCAACAATAGACCAAGTGCATAGAATAACTGATTTAATTGAAAAAGCTTACGAAGAAAAAAAGATTTTCTCGAGCGTATTCCTTGATGTTTCTCAAGCTTTTGACAAGGTCTGGCATGAAGGCTTGAAATATAAATTACGACAAGTTCTGCCGGAACACTTATATAATATTCTAGAAAAATACTTGACGAATCGACTTTTCCCAGTCAAACACGGAAACGAATATACGGAATGTAAAGAAATAAGGGCTGGGGTGCCGCAGGGAAGTGTCCTTGGACCGCTTTTATACCTATTATATACTCGCGATATACCGCAAGAAGAAGGCAACGTATTAGCTACATTTGCCGACGACACTGCCATCCTGGCAACGGGTAAAACGATCGAAGAATCGACTGAAAAATTGCAAGAAGCATTGAATAAAGTAAATGAATGGACAAAGATTTGGCGACTAGTTTTAAACGAAAACAAATCTGTTCATGTCGGTTTTACTTATAAGAAAATAAATAATTTGCCCATCTTTTCAAACTCGGTTCAAATTCCTTTTGCAAACGAGGCTAAGTATCTTGGAATGACACTTGATGCTAAGCTGAAGTGGAAATCGCACGTGAAGAAAAAACGTAAAGAACTCGAAACCAAATACAGAGAAATGTACTGGTTACTTGGAAAACATTCCAAGCTTAATATAGAGAACAAACTGCTTTTATACAAGCAAGTGCTAAAGCCGATATGGACATATGGAATACAACTCTGGGGTTGTACCAAAATAAGTAATGTCAATATTTTACAAACTTTTGAAAATAAAGTGCTAAGATCAATAGTTAATGCACCGTGGTTTATTAGAAATGGCGATACCCATAGAGACTTAGGAATTGCAACAGTCGAACATGAAATCAAAAACTTCGCACGTAAGCATAAAGACAGATTACAACGACACGTTAACAATGAAGTCCTTCGAATTCTAGATGAGAGGAATCTACTGCGTCGTCTACAAAGGACTAAACCTTTCGACTTAACGCGATAGCAAGAAACCGCGTCTAATTTGCGGAACAAGCAGGACCTTTTAATGGAAAGGGACCTGCCAAACGATCTCAATACGTGAAAGAAAAACTGCTGGATAAGTAAAAACTTAGTTGTAGTAATCAAACAAATTTATGGCGAAGGGAGGTTTTTTTTAGTGAGTAAAAATCTCACACTACTATGAGCACGCGCTATCGATCCTCATAGTGTCTTCATGAAGTTTTTTTTTTCCTACCCTCGGAAAAAAAAACAACACACATCATTCATTCGTGTAAAATGACTTCGACATTTCCTCTGGCATGGAAAACTGCAAAAGTGATACCCGTTGCTAAGAAACTGAATGCTTATACTGCCAATGATTACAGGCCCATGAGCATCTTGCCTTGTCTGTCGAATGTTTTTGAGAAGGTATTAGCAAAGCAAATTCAAAATCACCTGTCTGCGAATTTCCTGCTGAACCCGTATCAGTCGGGTTTCAGACGGGGTCATAGTTGTCCAACTGTAATGATTAATATTTTGGATGTTATAAGACAGGAATTCGATAAGGGATTTATTACTTTGCTTTGCCTACTTGATTTCTCGAAGGCTTTTGACAAGGGAAATCATGATATTCTGTGCTGAAAACAGCGGAACTACTTTGGTTTTAGCGACAGGGCCACTTAACTTTTGGGTAGCTTCTTGAGAGAGAGATTCCAGAGAGTCGTGGTAGGTGACAAATACTCACTTACCTAACTCAAGGATCAATTTTAGGACCCATTTTGTTCTGCTTGTACATCAACGACTTGCCTTCAGTGTGTAAACATGTATCTATTCACCTCTACGCCGATGATGTTCAGCTCTATTTATCGCAGGCATTTAGGAAGGTTATTGACCTCGCCTTGCGTTTAAACGAGGATGTACATATGTGCAATTAATAACTGGACCGGGAACAATGGACTAGTTCTGAATAGTAAAAATGCCTAGCTATTCCTATCACAAACATTTGAACTTAATCTTGCGCCCGATATATGGCTATCTGGAACTAAACTCAAACGAGTAGAATCTGCTACTAGCCTCGGCTTTATCATAAATCGACACCCGTGCTTATGGATGCTTCCGCAAACTATGGATCTCAGCTAGCTATACACCATTAGAAACACGTCTTAAGCTTGTATAATCACTTATCATGCCTATAATAGCATACTCTGAAGTGGTATATAGCTGTCTCGGTTGGGAACCTTTTCACAAGCTTCAAGTAGCTTATAATGATGCTATTAGATACGTTTTCAAGCTGCGCAGATTTGATCATGTTTCCGTATATTCCAAGAGCTTCCTTGACTGCACATTAAAGCAATACATGAATATAAGAAATTGCATTTTTTTCTTCATAAAATAATAACATCCCATGCACCACCATATTTATTTGCTAAACTGGATTTCTGTCGTTCTCGAAGAACATTTACTTGTAACATAAATACTCATCACTACAATTATTTGAATTTTTCTAGATTATTTTTTGTTCATGCTATTCCGCTATGGACTGAATTACCTTTGCATATTAAAGGTACATATATTAAATGCTAGAAACTTTAAAATCACACTACTTAACTATTATATAAATACAACACAGCAATAGCAACTTCTTCAAGCTTCTCTTCTTTTCTTTCCTTTCCATCCCTTCACTCTTTTTTCTTTCATTCTCCTTTCACTCTCTCTCTTTCTCTCTTTCTATATAGTTTTTTATTATTGTATTGTAGATTAAGTAAAATTAAAGAAAAATAGATACTTCAAAATCAAACAAGAAGACTCCTACTCTAAACTAAAGGAAACCAAAGCCGGAATGCCACAAGGCAGTGTACTGGGACCAGTTCTATACCTATTGTACACCAATGATCTCCCAACGCTGGGAAATAACATTGTAGCTACCTTCGCTGACGGCACTGCTATGCTCACGGTCTCTAAAGACAACGAGTAATCAACACTAAACCTACTACTAGCTGTCAACAAAATTCTTAGTTGAACAAAACAATAGCGCATTCAACTAAATGAAGTTAACAAAAGTTTGATCTATTTACCAATCACTGTCAATTGACAAATAGTACCATATGCAAACACCTTGGCATGACCCTAGCTGATAAGCTTCGTTGGAAAGAGCACATCGAGAAGAAAAAAGAGGAACTAGGAATTAAACACAGAAAGTGGTATTGGCTAATAGGTAGAAATTCAGTCCTTTCAACGCATAACAAAATTTTACTATATCAGCAAATTTTAAAACTGGTATGGGCCTATGTCATTCAGCTTTTAGGCTGTACCAAAAGGACCAACATGGAAATTATTAAACTATTCCAAAACAAGGGACTAAGGAACATCGTAAATGCACTCTGGTACATCAGAAATATTGAACTCCATCGGGATCTAAAAGTGGATCTCGTCACCAACGTCGTCAGGAAGAAATACTTCATCAGCATGTAAATCTTGAAGCATCACAGCTCCTGGATAATACGGATATTGTACACAGACTTACACGAATTAAATCATTTGAGCTGGTGTAGATGAAAACCTGCAGTATACCAGATACCAAGAGACTTCTTAGATAAATGTTTTATTTAGCAAATTCCTCTGCAGCGTTGCTTTGTACGCCTCTTGCTTTGCTGTGTGTGCTCGCTGTTACTCTTCATTAAACCAGGAGTTTCCTTGTGATCGCACGAGTGAAACCCAGCCGAAGGTGTTGTCGAGTAAGCTATGCCAGCCGACTGTATTACCAAAGATGCCCTATTTTCCTACTTTGGCGTTAAAATCACAAAGCGAGTTCGCATTTCGGATATTGTTCATATGTCCTGTCGAAGAGCTCGTAGAAGCGCTTAAACTTTTGCTGTGACTATATCCCAGCTAATCTCAAAGTCCGAGGCTGATGTTAGGCCCACCCTGAGGTATCCTCTTTCATTTAAGAGCGATCCGGCTCACTGAAGCTCTTAAGATTCTTCCCGGACCTAGACTGCTTATGCCAATACTAGCATTTGCTTGAAGAATATCTGCTCATCCTCTCGGTCCCCAATAGACAAATAGACCTTTCGGAAGATGTCTACATTAATTAAATATGATAATTGAAGTTTCTATGTCCTGTGGATATCGCTTGTGTTCATCTGATTTTTCCCCACTGGCATTTTAAAACATACGGGCTGAATAAATCGTTTTAAGTCTAACGCCCCCGCCAATAAATTTATGTATTATACTTATTTACGTCATCGAATGCCTTCATGGTTGTCCTCCTGATTTTTTTTAGATACCACAGCACAGCAGTAGATATAGCAAAACACTCTCCCATTCAAATTCAATTTATACGTATTTCCAAGAACAAAACACATACATTACCAAATTTCATAAATTTGCTGAACCTTTATTAATTTTTCAACAAAAAAATTTTGTTGAAATCCAAAATAAGTTCCTTCTGCATTTTGGCAAAAAGGGAGGAAAAGATGATGGGGAAAGGTGGGATAACTTTGCCAAATTAACTTTTGTGTTTGGAAACTATGTTCATATCTGAGAAATGTTCGTTTGAAAGTCAACGAAAGGAAGAGAAAGTCTTGAATGAGGTTTTAGTTTTTCAAAGGCGAACATTTGCTTTGTGCCGAAAAATATCCTTAGTTTGCTGTGGAGAGTGGAAACTTTTTGTTGGTACGAGTAAATGGTAAAAGAAGAGAAATATTAATATTTCTTTGCTTTGTTGGGAGAAAAACAGTAAAATAACTTTGGATTTACGAGTACTTTCCATAATTTGGAGGTTTCCATTTTAAGTAATTAACTGACTGAATACTGTGACGATGACGTGAACAATTTCTTTTTAAAAACTCTTGCAAGACACCGTAATACAAAGGAAAATATACAGAAAAGTTACATTCCGTCTGGAACTTCCTAGACCTAATTAAGTTGACATGATTTTGTTAACTTTCTAACTCAATTGCAACGAAATCTTTCTACGCAGTGAACTTTTCCGGGATTTTAAAGATATTTTATTAGAAAACTGTTGTTGCGATTTTTTCTTAGTAGAAAGTGGGCGTGGTCACTATTTTCAAACCGATTCATGTAGAGAATGTCAAAGTTTATACATTTTGTTTGTGAGCGGATTCTTAAAGTACGGGAAAATTCATCTTCCTAGCTCAAAATTAAAGACACAAAAACCGAAAGAACTTTCGATGCTGATTACAAATAAATAATCTTTTGGAGTGTATGGTTATTATTTCTCTGTGTTACAAAAGCGTTTTTAGAAAATTGTAGAGCCCTCTACGAGCATTTCGAGCAAAATTATGTGAAAAAAAACATCAAAATTTGTATTCGTATCCTTAACATAATTGAGGGTTTGCAAAATTTTAAAGATCAGCTTTTAATTTAGAAATTTGCGTGGCTCAATGCATGCATACTTATAGAGCTTGAGCATCTCAGTGTTCGTGGTTTCAATCCGACATGCGTCATCCTAATGACCAATTAGAACTTTTTGAAATCCCTTTGGGAGCAGGAGACTAGATACAGACGTTATACTGAAGCCCATAATTTTATTTTTATACCTTGCAGCGGCTATATCAGAAGGTCTAAAGTGCTTTTCGGAGAGCTTAAGAAGTCTTTCGCAGAGTTCTTGGTCAAAATTGGAAGTCTTTTGGCTTTGTTGATGCAAAATCCATTGCAGTTATTCTTGGCTCATTTGAACTTTTTTCGGTTTTCCTCGGAAGGGTAAAAACTTAACTCAGTAACAGTTTTGCCGTTCAGGCGGCATCATCGGCATTTTTTTGTCTGGATTGATACGGTAAACCGAAATATAACAATAGATGTTTATAACAGGGTGCCCAGAAACACAGACCTTTCTGCAAATACCAGAAGTTGTGGCTGATGCTAACTCAAAGATAAAAGAAAAACTTATGGAATTCCTGCTGATGGAATGTTTCTATAGAAATTTATCCGCAGAGGTCAGACTTCTTGTGGATAAAGAGAAAAAAGAAGTTTGACTTAGCTTGTAACTTATAACACCCACGTTCCTCTCATTTATGAACAAATATTTAAGAGTATCCAAATAATTAAAGTCTATTTGTTGTTTTCCTTATGGCACACTCTGCAACTTCCTATCCTATGGGAAAAGTTGTGAAGAAGGGTTATCAAAAGATCATATATTATTATTTTGGCCTGTTTGTATTGCAACAAATTTCGCACCCATATGCAAAGATAAAAAAAAGATTTTTGAGTGCGCCATACATTTTGCCAATGAATGTTGGCATATGATCATCCCATGGTAAAGTATTGATAAACCAAATGCCTATATTTTTGCACATATTCAATAATTTCATTCCCAAGCTGGATAGATGAAAGTAAGACAACTCAAGTTCTTTTGTATACACAACGATACATTTGGATCTAGCGGGATTAAGCCGAAGGGAGTTTGATTGCGATCAACTAGATCGTGATTCAATCTGAAAACTGCATCTTCTACTAAACCTAATTTTCCGCTGATGTAAAGCTGGCCATCATCTGCATGAAACACTCGCTAACGTTTTAATAAAATCTAATACTTTGTTTCGTACAACTGCTTGCTTCCTATCAGAGAGGTAGGACTTAATTAATAATACAGCAGACGTGGAATATCTGTAGAAGTTTGAAAGCTTCTGAACTAGCAGGGAGTGATTTCCCGTGTCAAAAGCCTTGAAGAAATCTAGCAGTGTGACTTTAAGAAAAGAAAAGGTGCAACTGTGTTATTGGCGGAAGCCAGATTGATTGTAGCAGCTTGTTGCGCACACCTGACTATGAACAAGCTTCTCCATGACTTTTGATAGAAACGGTAGGATAGAAATTGTCCTGAATTCTAGAGGTGACTTGCTTTTTTTTTAATAGGAACACAACCTTAGCTATTTTGGACCCATAGGGGAATGAAGATGTTAGGAAAATTGTGTTGAAAATGTGAGTCAAAGCTGAAAGAATATGAGGTATGATAATTAAAATGAAATTAGGATGAATACTCGTATCATCCAAACTCGCAGCTTTAGACTTTATGCTAAGTATTGCTTTTAATACATCGTCTTTCACACGAGAGAATTCAAACAAGCCAGGTTGACTCCTAATTCACTCAAGTTTTTCCATAAGGATTTTGTCGATTGATTTTTATTGAAATAATGAGCGTACAAGTTGCATTTAACTCGACGGATTTTAGAATTCACTAGATTGTGAAGAGAACAAAAGGTATTAAAAAATTCGGGCAATCTAAATCGTTTTAATCTTTTGTAAGCCGGGTTCCGGCTATACTCGTATTTAATCTCAGCAATCTCTGGCGTGAACCAGGAATTGAATTCAGTGGAACATGCTTGTTGAAAAGTTTTCGGATTATATTTTGCAGTTGAGTGATTTGTATGTCTCAAAGTACAATTGATGCCAATTGATATTTAATAAGTCTCGCTCTAGCAGATTATTATTCATCCCCTTGAAATCGTGATATGTGACTACACAGTGCTGCACCGAGAGTCATATAAAGTCACTGGAAAAATTATGAGGCAATTTCGCGTTCGATATTGTTTCTGAGCACTTCTAAAGTTGTTGGCTTGTTGGTATAAACTGACGACTTAAATTGAATGAGCGAGCTGACCATCCGATTACCTAACTTCCCCTTCAATAGATCAATTGTTTAAACAGATGTGTTGCATGTGGTACCATTTTGTTGGGAGCACATATCACTGATGTCAGGTCCATTCAATTCTAGCCAAAAATAGTCTTCTAACATGGCACGATAGCGAACTCCATTGACCGTAACATGGCGGTCATTTTCATCGATGAAAAAATACGGTCCAATCACACCTCCGGCATGAAATGCACACCACACGATCACTTTTTGTGGATGCAATGGAGTGTCTTGAAGCACATGTGGGTTTGTTGCTGTCCAATAATGTCAAAGACATTAGCCAAAAATGGGCTTCATCGCTGAAGATGATTTTTCGGTGAAATTCAGGATTTTCTTCAAACTTTTGCAGAACGCAATCGGAGAAGATTGGGCTCTTCAAATGATCAAGAGGCTTGAGTTCTTGAGTTAATTTGATCTTGTTAGGGTGTAGGCCAAGATCTGTAAGCAAAACCGCGTAGAATCGACTGATTTGGCTCATTTTAAACTGAAGCACTAACGGTTGCGATATTTTCAGTACTTCGACTGGTTCACCCTCCAATCTGAATTCGAGAAGAAGCTTGAAAATTTCTCTTAGATCTGCCAAAGGCAAAATCATCTTCCGGATCAAATTTGTGCTTTCTGAAAGACTCGAATCTTGTCCAAACCTAGCGCTTTTAAAACAGTTTTTTATCGTTGCTACTTGCTGCTAGACGTTGTTAATAAAATAAATGGCGTCTAGGGCATTCACGCTCAGGTCAAGAGATGCTTCAAAATCAGCGGTCGGCAGTTAAATTTAAAATTTCTTATCACATCCTAATCCAAAGAATGGCAAACTGTTTTTTATTAGGTGCGCAACTAAGTTCTCGCTGTTTTTTGATGAAAATGCAACTTTATTGTGAAAAAATGGTTACAAATGGATCATTCAAAGTATTGCCCAGTGCTAGCTACAACTTTTTCCCATCTTTCTGCCAGAGCTCGAATACCGTTACGGTAAAAGTGTTCATCTTTTGAGGATATCCACGAATCAAACCATTTTTTGATGTCTTCATATGAGCGGAACTGCTGATCAGCCAGACCATGTGCCATCGAACGCAACAAGTAATAATCGGATGGCGCAATATCTTGGGAATATGGCGGGTGGGGTAGTACTTCCACTTGAGCGTTTCTAGGTAGGTTTTAACGGGTTTGGCAACGTGAGACCGAGCGTTGTCATGCTGTAGAATCACTTTTTCGTGCCTCTGCTTGTATTGTGGCCGTTTTTCGCGCAGTGCTCGGCTCAATCGCATCCACTGAAGTCGATACCGTTGGGTTTCAACAGTAAATAATAAATGACACCGACCTGATCCCACCAAATACACAGCATAATCTTCGCAGCGTAAATATTCGGCCGAGCCGACGACGTAGAAGCATGACCGGGCAGTCCCCATGACTTTCTTTTCTTTGGGTTGCAGTAATGAATCCATTTTTCATCACCCGTCACGATGTGATGAAGAAAACCCTTCCTTTTTTGCCGCTGGAGCAGTTGTTCACAGGCGAAAAAACAACACTCAACGTCCCTTGGCTTCAAATCATAAGGAACCTAAGTTCCTTGTTCTTGAATCATTCGAAACGCATGCAATCGCTTTGAAATGACTTGACGGGTAACTCCTAATGCTGAAGCAAGCTGTTATTGCATTTGACGACGGAACAAATCACGACACGTTGTTTCACTTAGAGCAGCATCTCCGTAAACTTTTTATAGCTCTCGATGCGCTTCAGCCCCCGTTTTCTTCGAATGAAAGAAGAAAATCAACACTTCCCGCAAATGACGATTATTTGGCACAAAATCAGACATTTTCACACAACCAAAAGTATATGACGCCAAAACAAAATCACTAATGTGTCAAACAGTTTGTTTACCATATGTCTAGCTCGGTTCATGACGTTTTGGATATGTCAAAATAGACCAGCACTTACTGCTGGAGCCATCTATTGACAAACAGCGAGAACTTAGTTGCACACCTAATTTGTAATTATTTAATCAGCTTCTTTTTGGAACCACCTTTAACATCATTTTTTTGAGATCGTTTGGTGGTGTCTAAGAGCTAGATTTAAAAATGGGACGATTTATAGGATTGGGTGGTTTATTGGAGGGGCTAGATATAGATCCTAGGAACGAATTTTTAGATTCGAGTGGGTTCTTAGGCTGCTTCTTTTCCACTAGCCATATCTGTAGGAGGGTGACGAACATTAGATGATGAGATTAGATTGTTGGTGACTGACGCACAGTCTCTTTTAAGGGAGCGCGTTATACGGAGTTGAAGTTCCCCAAAGCGGAAATTAACCTTGAAGCTTACTTGCTTAAGTTGCTCACCCGATTTGTGGTCAATAGAGGTAGTGAGGACGATGGAAGAACTCTTAACTTCGCGTCGAATGATTCTCCAATCAGTAACGAGAATATCATCATTCTGCCCTAAAGATCATCTTACTGCATAAATTCAGTCATTAGTTATGGGTGGAAATTTAAAAGCAAATGGGAGAACATTTAGGACTATTAAGTTGATGACGTCATAAAAGCTTTTGAAGAACATTGTGTACCAAGAGCCAATGTGGTATACGAGCGCTATTTGTTTTTGTCACGTGTCAACGCGATGGAGAGCTAGTAGAACAGTTCTTATCGAACATTACGAAATTGGCGAGCTCTCTACTTGTGCGTGTCTTATTAAAACGTACGCCCTATTTCGTTACGTAAGTAAAATAACGTTAAAATATTAATTATTGAAAATCTGCGGCCCCAAGCTTATGAGAAATAGCTTGTGTGGCCCGTGGTGTGGACAAATTTCACATGCCTGCCCTAAAGTGTAGGTATAAACGATCAGTACCACCAGCCAAATCGATTAAACCATGTCCTACCGTCCGTTTGTCTGTATTTCATCACTTCTTTGTACAATCCGAAGCAAACATATTTGAAATTCGCTCGCAGACACTTCTACTTAAAAAAAAAAAATTACAACGCCAATTTTTTGGGGGCATTTTCATCAAAAAAACATATTTCCCTTCTTGAAAGCTATTTACGGTGATGGAAGTGTCATTGCGAATATCTTATCCGAATCTATAAATTTCGGACAGCTTGAGTAGAAAAATGTCTTTGCATTTGAATTCAAAAATTCACAATGCTACTTCCAATTTATTAGGGAAAATTTAGAATATGAGGGATAGGGTATTGTACGATCCGTTCCAGACGGATTGTAATTTTTCTATATTTTTTTTCTTGAGGCAAGCATACAATTTTAATAAGATAGAAGGAGCAATCACTAGTATTACAAAAAAGAAGTTAATTTTTGCTTTGTGCAGTGCGTATCAGAAATATTGACTAAACGGATTATAATGATTTGTATTTGATTTTTTTATTGATGAGGAGATCTTCTGGAACAGGTTCGTACAAAACTGCTTTTTTCGATTTTGAGTTTGAGAGAACACGAAAATACACAAAGAAACAAAAGAACACAAATAACTTATCAACATCAGCTTTGTCGATTTAAATTAGTTTTGGCATTTAGAACTTTTAATTATTCAGACCTTAATCCCTAAAATCCTGTTTCTAACTTATCTAGAAGCTAAGGCAATATCCAAATTATATTTTGCTAAATTCAGAATTTAATTAATTTTTTCTTGACCATGATCTCGAATCTGCATTCAGTGGTAATAATAATTTTCGCTATCCCTTATAGGGCAGTCCGCATATATGGAGATAAGTCAATGTGGTATTCATACCCAAAGCTGGACATGCAAATCCAAAAGACCTCAGACCTATTAGACTATCATCTTTCCTTCTAAAAATACTAGAACGAATGATTGTTATTCACTTACGTGATAGTATTGACACATGACTACTGTCCACGGCTCAACATGCATACTGTAAGGGCAAATCAGTCGAAACAGCATTGCTTTTAACAAAGTCTACTCATCTGTGATATCAAAGCACTGTTAAATCTGAAGATAGAAAGTTTACTTGGCGATCTGATTAATTTACTGCTTAATAGTCGGATTATCAACTCACAGCTGGGTGGGTCATCTGTTAAAAGATATGTCAGCAGGGGGCGTCCTATCCCCACTTCTTTGGAATCTGGTGGTCAATGAACTACTGTTAATCCTGAAAGCTGAGGATTGCGAAGTTATCGCCTATACGGACGATGTTGCTATAGAAGTCTCCGGTAAACACCTCACTACGTTAAAAGAGCTCCTACAAAACGCTTTGAATAAGCTATCTAGATGGACAGCTCGGTGTGATCTAGGAGTGAACCCCCACAAAACCGAACTAGTCCTCTTCTCAAGAAAATATAAAATCCCACCTATTGACCCTCCATCACTTAATGGAACAGGCTTAACTTTCTCCAACGAAGCAAAATACCTGGGTCTTATTTTGGATAGGAAACTAAGCTGGAAATTTAATATACAGGAAAGAGTTATGAAAGCCAATGTCGCACTCTTCTCTTGCAAAAAAGCCATTGGTAGCAAATAGGGCTTACAACCCAGACTAACTCACTAACTCACTGGCTTTATATCTCGGTCATTAGACAGATCCCCATATACGGGGTAGTTGTCTGATGGACTGCCTTGGATAAGGCAATAAACCAGAAGTTATTAAGAAAAGTCCAACTTTCAGCATAGCACTGCGAACGACACTTCCGCAGCTATGGATATTCTTTTTCATTTAACACACCTTGACATTCATGGCAGGCAAATGGCAACTAACTCAGCTATTTTTCTTAAAGAGACTTCACAGGTATATGGCCACGCCTCTACCTTAAATAAGTTTAATATCTTCCCTGAAGACATTGACTACACCATACCCAAGTTAAATTTTGACAAAAACTTCCAAGTTACCATCCCTTCTGGTTTAACAAAGAGTGAGTTTAATACGTAGCGGAATGTATTGAGTCAATATCGGTTTTTCTACAAAAGGAAAAGGACTTTTTTTTTTGGAAAAAGTCAGACGTAAGTTCATCAAAAAGTGTATTTTGTCGAAAAGGTATTTTAAAAATTGGTTTTTAGGTGGATCCCGCAATAAGGCTATGCTACATATCAATATGGGTATTTATGAAAAATAGAAACGTCTTAGAAGAAAATACTTTTTTGTTTTAAAAGCGTCAGGCGGGCGAAGCAAGGCGATCACGGATCAGCTAGTATATACATAAATACCCTCAATTTTTTTTTTTTTTTTTAAATCCTCCCCTTTTTGGGTATACATATTTATAAAACTTATAATTCGATTAATCAATGGAAAACTTCGGAGTTTACGGTCCGCTGTTGTTCCGAAATTTGAGTAAGATTAGTATGACGTTGACAGAAAAGATTTGTAAGTTTGCATTGTATGTAGTTTACCGATTGCGAATATCTCGAAAAATGTGCATCATACGAAACAAATTGTTTCGGCTGAAAATTTAGGTTTTGATATTTTTGAAAAGTGGATGTCGTACCTTTTCGAAAACGAATATCTCGAAAACGGTGTCTTATGAAAAAAAAAAAAAAAAAACTATTACGGTCATGCAAAATGTCTCACTTGAGCCCGAATAAAATTTTCGAAGAATTTGGTACCAAGGGATAATTTAAAAACCTAATATTTTTTTTTTGTTCATCAAATGTTCATCAAATTTTTAAAGAGAGATGAAGTGTTTTATCCATACCGTCGTTGTCAATAAAAGGGCATGTTAAAGAAAGTTTCTAATTTTAATAAAGTAATTGTGTTCGTATCAAAAGAAAAATAGTAGGACTAGGATAGTTACGAAATTCACTCTTTTTTAACTCTATTTTTAAAAAAAAAATAAAAAATAAAAAATAAAGAAATAAAAAACTTTGTTTGCCTAATGTGAACCCCAATACTCCATCTCACGAGCCGCAACTGACCTAGAATAGCAGAATTGGTTCGGAACACATATTGATATTTCGCGGATGACCACTGGTTCAACAGAACCTTTTTTTATTTCCTTCGGTCATTAGGCGTTGCGAGTGCTCCGGCTCCCTGAAGAATTCTGCCGTTACCACCTATTCCTTAAATTTCTGAATCATGCCGGTTTCGTTCTGTACAGTAGAATAACTTAGCCTATAGCTATAGTCAGCTCCACGTAAACCACAGCTTGTGTATATCGTAACAGAATAGAATAGAATAGTTCAAACTACGAGTATACTAGTTAAGCAGGTCAAACTAACTGGAAAATTCCCTCCCTGCTGTCTGGGGATACTAGAAGAGTTCCTTAGTGGCAACACTAAGGAAAGGGCTATATATATTAACCACCAATCCCATTTGGAATCAGCTGTAGGCACATACTGCTTAAGTGTCTCTTAGCGACACATGGCGACATACACTCACATTCAATTCTCTTTGTATCTCAGGCCAACTTTACGAGTTTTATAAAAATGTTCTTATTTTATAAATCGTGCAAGTCGTGATTTGCCTTCCTGCACGACTCTTATTTCACTCAATCACGATTTCCCCCCTATAAATGCTCCCACGATACGACTGAAGTTAGTTCACATCGTCGGCTTGATACAGTCTTTTCGAAAAGCAGCTTACAATGAAATTTGTTTTCGTCATTTCCATTGTTGTTTTGGTATTTTGTGGTGAATATCCTTTTTAACACTTTTGAATACAAGGCACTTACACACACCCGTGTATATTTTAGTTATGTCTCACATTGGTGTAACATCTGCAAATCCCATGCCCGATCCACCGGAGACATATGAAGAAGGTGAGAATACTGATTATCGAAACTATTGTGCAAGTATAATCGGATTTCTTTCCAGGTTACCAATATATCATTGCCTAAGGAGACTAAGCAGCTAAGATGGACTAAAATTCTTTAGGAACTTTGTTAGCAAATAAAATGGTTTAGCTAAAGAACTAGGTTTTAATTTTTAATTTGGAAAGAAAATTTAGATACTATTTACAATCCTACCTATAACCTCTTTTGTGTAGGCTGCAGCCTTCTGTACAAGGTGTGTTACGTTGGACAAAGTGAATTTTATGAGATGTGACACCTTGTTCTATGGATTTTCAACGAATCACACCTTGCTTTAATTTTAGACTATTTATATACAATTTTTACAAAGAAAATGACAAACATAAAACTAGATAACTCCACTGTCAGGTCACACAGGTGTTGGATGACCAGCACCCAGACGGTGATTTGATACCTTCGATGTCCACTGTGTGCTGCTGATTGCGTGGAAATTATGTTGTTCACAAGATGCTGGGGCCACGACTTAGTTTAGTTTAGTTTACGACTTGTTGCTTACACCCTGAATTGTTCATCCGCAGACATTGTTGGTTGTTCAGCCTGATTCATTGTTGAGCGTCTTCTGGTCAGTTCTCGAGGAGCTGGTTCGGGCTGCTGCTTCAATTGGATGGTTACTGCTGACCTCGACCGTAGTCTTTTGATTACTATGATGACCACTGATGTAATTAGTAGAAACACTACGCCTCCGGTCAATGAATGTTGGTGAATTTTGTAATTCCTAATCTCCTTTAATAGTACCTCCTGGTTCCTTTGGAGGCTAATATCGTGCTGAACCTTCGCGACTTGATTAGAGATGTGTGATGCCAAAACAGGATCTTCTTCTTTTTTATAGTTGAAGTTAATTAGTTGCTCCGAAATGTTTTGAATGGGAAGATACGATGAATTCAGTTGTTATGGTTTGCTTCCCGAAAAGGATCATACGAGGGCAAGGTGAAAAGTTCTCGGCCTGACAATGAAAGACTGTAATTTTCAGTTAAAAAATGATTTTATTTTTCTACATAATCTCCCTTGACTTCAACATACTTAGTCCAGCGTTTCTCCAACATCTGTATTCCTTCTCGGAAGTGAGAGTCTATAAGGCTGTGAAAATATTCATCGACGGCCCTCTTAACTTCTGCATTGGATGCGAAGCGCTTCCCAGAAACAAATTTCTTCAAGTTTGGGAACAGATGGAGTTCTGAGGGTGCCAAATCAATTGAATAGGGGGGATGGCCGAGCAAATCGTACCCCATATCCTGCTGTTTTCCCATTGCCAACGTACACTTGTGTACAGGTGCATTGTCCTGGTGAAAGATGATATTTTTCTTCTTCAAGCCAGGCCTCTTCTCGCGAATTTTGACATTCAGCTGGTAAAGAAGGTTGGAGTAATAATTGATTCTCAAGGTAATCAATTAACAGGATCCCTTTTGCATCCCAAAACACACTGGCCATGACCTTTCCGGCAGATGCGATCGACTTCGCCTTTTTTGGCGCTGAACCACCGGCTTGCGCCCGCTGCTCCCTAAGTTTTTGTGCAAGATGTTTTCGATATACACACAGCCTCAGCTATCTCACATACCTTCACTCGCCTATCGTCCAACACGATATCATGCACTTTTTCGATGGTTTCAGGTGTGATTGCGGTTTTTGGCCGTCGCTCACGTGGGTCATCTTCAAGGGACGTTTAAATTCAGCTGCCCACTTTTTAACGGTTGACATGGAAGGAGCAGAGTCCCTGTAAACTTTTGTCAACTTTGGATGAATGTTCTTAGGGGTTAACCCATCCAAAACAAAGAATCACCGCACGATATTCAAGTTTATCCATTTTAACGAAAAACACGCAAGACGTCTACTGCAAAAATTCGTGTAAAGAAACTACTTGAGAGCAAGTTGAAACTTGTCATACGAACTGATGAGAAGTGCACCCGGGCAGGAAACATTAATTGATTGCTCATTGGAATGCCATCTCTGCGTCAGGCCGAGAACTTTTCACCTTGCCCTCGTAGTTGATTGGTGTATTCTGCAGTTTGGTTGAAGTTTCAGGATCCCAGTCTCACACCAGTTTAGCAGGGTATTTGGTATGACACTTTTTTTTTCTTTCATTATCTGTAGTTGGCTTGTAAGGGCATCGACCGTTCACCTTCGATCTAATCAGAAAAGTTATCAAAGGTCGATGCTCTTTTGCCCTAGCAAAGTAAAGAAAGCCTATTTTCTGTTTCTCTATCCTTTTCGTTCCCTTTTTCTTTTTTCTTTATTTATTGCATGTATTTATTTTTCATTCCTCTATTTTTGGTTTTTTTTTTTCTTGTCTCCCTCTTTGTCTTGTCGGTTTTCCTTTGTCACTGACCATATTGCTGTCGGAAGATTGGAAAACGAAAATTTATTTTGCCAATGTTCTTCGTACCCAGTCATAATAGGTGTCCATACATAAACAAATACTTAAATACATCGGACAATTTAATAAATTAACATAATTCTTAAACTCGCACAATATAATAACATAACATTAAGGTGGCCGTGGTGTAGTGGTGTAGTGGTAACATCATCGCTTATCACTCTGTTGGTTCACGGTTCAAATCCTGATGTCAAAAATCATCTATTTATTTTGCATTAAATAAATAAAAAAGTCGATCAATTGCGAAAGCTAAGTCAACTCTACTGTGAAGGCATAACACTGGCAGTAGAGCGTCATATGGCTGAAAATGTAACTTGATCGTGATGACGACATCAGGTGGACGGAAAAAAATACTGTGAATCATGAACAACGACAAAAGTAAAACAAACAAGCTCCCCGGTAATCTGGACGCTACCCTTGGAGTTTACAGAAAACTTAATACCATCTAAGTTTCAAACCACTACACTAAAATCTTTCTTTCTTTCTTTCTTTCTAGTATATAGTATAAGTAGAGCACCTGAAGTGCCTATGTATGCTGTTCTTTGCACCTTGTTAATTTTGGTAATTTGTTCCGAACTAGGATAAGTTGGAAAAGATTATGGGATTGTGGACTGTATGATTCTTTTTTATACTGGGAATTGGCGAACCGTGGAACTCTGATTCAAATGAAAAATCTAGTGGGTTAAAACGTTATAAACTTTCTTTATTCTTGCTGACTCTAAAGTTGTTGAACGAGTGAGTTCAATTTTGTTACATTGCATCAAAGGAGATCTCTGTTCTTATATACATTGATCAGCTGTGGTACAGTGTTGGTTGAATGACCTTGTGCCCTTTCACTTTACATAAATTTAATCTGATAACTCTGGTTACTCTCTATCTTTTCTCTTAAATTTCTCTCTCTTGGTGACAATGCTCCTTTTGTCGGCGTTGAGGTTGGAGTAGGACATGTGTATTCCAGTGCTAATTCGGCCATCATGAAAGCTTCCCTTGGCATCTTCCCTGGGTGTTGAAGGGAGTCAGTCCGATCATTGAAGTCCGTCTCTTCACATTTGACATTTCGTGATAAATCGTCGGTAGAGTCGGACTGTCGCATATTATTTTGGGTGTTGTGCAGAACTTATGTCTAGTGGTTGTGCTATTTGCAAAATCCTTTTCGTGTCCTGTCCATTAGGTTTAGCTGCTGGTAATGTTCAGCCTCGATTCGAAGCCATTACCTACACATTCCAGCAGCCAATCGAATGTACAACCACGCTTTTCATCCTCTCAGTTTAGTGATTGTGTTTCGGGTTGATGATGATTTTGTCGTCCTCTGCATGGTGCTCCGGATTGCTTGTTGGGGAACCCACTAATATTATCGGCTTTTTTTAGAGCCGGCCACCATGCTATTGAGCCATATGTAAGAATCGGTCGTACCACGGCTGTGTACATCCATAGGGTTAATTTTGGTTGCAGGCCTTATTTTTTGCTGAATGTTTTATGACAGGCGTAGAAGGCTATACATGTCTTCTTTACCCGTTTTAGCTTCCAGTTGAGCTTACTGGACGATAGGGATAGTGTTTGATCATTTAGCCGAGGAAGTGCGAAGTCAGGTATTTTGGTTTTAGTGGTGGAGAGCATCAGTTCAGTTTTGCTCGAGTTAATGCCCAGACTACATTTTTTGGCCCAAGTCGCTTATCACATTCCTGACACTAACATTACCATGTCGTCCGCATACCCGACTACTTTAATTCTTTCTCTGTCTAATGCTGCAAGGATTTTATTAATGCCTATAATACATAGTAGGGGTGAAATAACACCGCCTTAAGGTGTTCCCCTGCTGTTTGGTTATACTGCTGTTCCATACTGAGACGAGCAGGAATTATTAAGTTTGGCTTGTAATGGATGATTATCAAGCGTATTTAGTTCAAATGAAATATATACGTATGCAGGAATATATACTTATGCAGGAAAACTCGAACAATTCAATTTTTAATGAACTTTATTATATGGCTCTTAGTTGACGAGTGTTTTAACATTTTCATTATTTCTTCCTCGAAGCTGCTGATGGCTTATGTACCACTCAGCTGTTCTTCTATAGGTCAACCACCCTGGCCTATTTACCTTTTTGCAGCGAAGAAACTGCATCTGTAGTGGTTGTACTCGTAGATGGTCGTTCTGTATTTGTGTGTGGTGCACAAGCTGTTGATCGTCAACAATGCCCCACATTTTCGGAGTGTGTGCTAGAGTGCATTGTTTTCTACGGTGCATCTCACTTACGTCCAATTTGGCCATCATGGGATTGGGATCGGCATGTGGACCAATTCGCCCGATTTTTGACAGTTGACGGGTTCTTCTCTTGTGGTGTGTCGTGCGTGGTGTTTTTTCCTTAAATTTCGCATTTATTGTTAATTTTATTTGGATGCTGATGATTTATTTGTGTTGTGTGCATTAGAGCTAGTTACTCGTAATGTTAAGCATTTGGTGTGCTTGATTTTAGCTACATTTGAGTAACTAGCTTCCTGCAAACACACAGTTCCTCAATCATCAGCTCCAGTTGTTGTGTTGGGAAGCAACACTGCTGTTACCTAGTGTTGCCTGAATAATTCTAGTGCTAAGCATAGAAACAATCCAATGACTTAGATAACTTTCTATTTCCAGTTCCGTTAGGGACTCTAGAATTGCTTCAGTGTGTACATTATTAAAAGCTGATTCAATGTCTAGAAAGGTAGCTAAAGTGTATTCTTTGTAGTGTATAGATTTTTCAATAGCTCGCACTACCTCGTGAAGGGCTATCTTTGTCGATCTTCGTTTGAGGTATGCATGCTGCGATTTGGAGAGGGATCGTTCTTCTATTTTATTCCGTTGATGGTTGTCCAGTGCAAAGGACTTTAGACTGATTGGTCTGAAATTTGTCGAGTTTTCGTGACCGCAAAGGCAGGTAGACGCCTTTGGAATGAAAATCACTTATCTCCATGATTGGGGTACATGGATATTTAATAAGTAGCTCCTGAAAATCGGTGTTAGCCATGGAATTGTTAGGTTTTGCGACTTTTGTAGCATAATGGGCAGAATGCCATCCAGGCCCCGGCGATTTATAAGGATCGAAGCTATTTAAAGCCCAGGAAATCTTATCCTCGGTAAGAATGGATGCTATGCTTTCACAGGCGCTAGATTGCAGGCGCTGAGAGTTGATAGGTTCTGTTCTGTTATCTTTGCACCCGGGAAGTTCTAAAGATTCTGCAGTTGACTCAGTCCATCCTCCATCTCCCTTCTTCAGGAGGGATGGATTGGATCGATACAATTTTACTGAGTCTTGCAGAGTCGTTGAGGATCTCAATAGATTGACTGTATTCTGTCCATGACTGTTTCTTAGTCACTCTGACAGATTGTTTGTATAATCTGAGGCAGTCTTTATAAGGCTGCCAATTTTTACATCTTTGGCAGATATTGAAGGTCTCTCTGGTCAATTTCCTAAGATAAGAGAGTTCCTCATTCCACCGAGGCGGCAATGGTTTTTTGCTATATCTAATTGGACACGAGACTTTATGCGCCGTGTTAAAAGCTATGTCGAGTTCAGTGATTGAGCTGATTTTCAGGTTAGAGGTTTTACGGAGCTTTGAACTAATAACCTGCCCAAACTTTGCCCAATTATTTTGGGGTTTTTGAAAGGCGTAGGAGTCGCGATCTCGGGATCTAGATCGAAGAGATTCCAACTATGGTCTGAGAAGGATTTGAGATTGGATACTATCCAATTTTCAACTTTTATATTATTGTTGTTGTTAGAAAATGTAACATCAATAACATCTTCCCAACCGTTAAAATTATTCGTACTCGGAAAGACAGAGGTCGGTGTTACCTTTGTTACAAATCGAGAGGTTGTTTTCAAGAATATAATCAAACAAAAACTCACCGCATTCGTTGCTTTCCGAGCTGCCCCATGCCGTGTGTCTAGCATCGGCATCGCAGACCATTAGCAGGTTGGTGTTTGATTTTGAGATGGTGGTTATCATTTCATGGACTTCTTCCGGCGGTGCTTGTCGGTCATGTGTCATGTAGACGGATCCTATTAGAATGTCCGCGCTGCCTGCGTTCTCTATTTTAACGGCTGTTAAATCAGACGATCTAAAATTTGGACATATAAAAGCTTTGAAATGTTTTTTTTTTTTTTTTTTTTTCAAGCTAGGATGCAGGTTCCAGAGGAGATGTTATTACGATTGTAATAGAGTTTATATTGGTTATTATTTAGGCCCTTTATGTTAGCGCCATCAACCCAAGGTTCTTGTATAATACTGATGTCGATGTTTTCCTCTTTCAGAAAGATCATCAGATTATCTGTAGCACAAATCGAGTAATGCAGATTAATCTGTACGACTTTCAGCATTGGTTGAGTTTTAAGTTTGATCGTTGGATTGGGTGGTCTCGATCCTCATGTCCTCCAACAATTTGTTGGGGTCGTCGTCGACTTCGTCTAAGTCATCGTGAGGGCCTGAGGATCTGAAAATTTTGGCATGCCTGATACCAAAGCGAAGTTTGCAGCCGATCTTCTCAATAGAGACGGCGCTGTCCTCAGTGAGGAAAGAAAGGGTATTATTGTGCGGTTCCTCAGCCTTAATAACTTTCCAGTCATCCGTGGGAACCGTCGGGTTACGAATTTTGAGACAACTAATTAGCTTCTCACTGTCGATGGCCATATTTGGGAGTCAAATGTGAATTCTCGGTCTCTTCGGAATCTCTCTGGCTAGGATCAGCTTGAGTCTCAAGCCGTCCATGCGTCACGGATCTTGTGAACGCAGCCGCTTTGGAATTCCTTAGAGAAAGCGTCCTCGCACTTGATGACCCTGTACCCTCTGAAGATTTCAGCTGAATCAAAGCAGGGTAGTGGTCCTCCCTGGTTATTCATGGGATGGTCCATTACCATCTCAGATAGCTTGACCTCTATGACATTCCACGCGTCAGTCACTGACTTGCCACCGGTAGAGAGCTCGTCTACCAGTGCGACTTGTAGGTCATATCTGATAACTTCGCTTGCAGTTCGTGTTGTGTGGGGCACCGCTGGGTCGCCGGGTTTATTGGTAGACAGCTCTGCAACCTTGCTCTGTTGGGAGTCAGACTTGACTACCTCTTGGGAGGGTTTCCTCTTTACCGCTTCAGTTCTACGCGGTTGTGGTTGTGATTGTGGTACCTTACGGGAGTTGATGTACTCACCAACAATCCGTTGGTATTTGATTTTTCCAGTTAGGTCCCGCGTAGAAGCCGTGCCGGCCTCTTCGTTCTTGGTAATCTTACCCAGAATGAAGATGACCTTCTGGTACGCGCTTTTTCTGCGGTTGCCTGCCGATTATCGGGTGTTAACTGTGGGTTTTTTGGTACTAAGTCTAGTGTCCTGCGCCGCCGATGTGGAGGGTGTAGATGGTTCTGGGAGTGCACTTTGAGTGGAACTCCTCTCAAGGGAACTCCGTGAGTGGAACTTCCCACTAGGATCTCCTGACTGGAAGCAAGCAATTCATCTTCCGATGAAGTGTCCGGATTTTCGTTTTTTGTTTTTTGTTGTTAATTTTTGTTTTTGATTGGATTTGATTCCACGAGTAAGACGAAAAGTGGATCGGTCCCGACAGCGCCGATATATCGGGATAAGGCTAGATACGACAGACCTCACCTGTGTATCTGAAGGAGCTCGTTAGAAACTGGTTTAACCCACAGCCTTGCATTCTTGGACACGGTTTCGTACTTTAACGCGCTCACACCACCACCAAATCAGGTACCTTCACCCGATATTCACAAAAAGCATATGCAGAGAATTGAACTATTAAGAAATTAAGAATCCTATACAATGCTCTTTGGCCTTAGCTAACCCCATCTTGATATCGCACAAGACTATTGTGGTGGTTATTTCCGGCTGGCACCAACGTCGAGGTTTAGAATAAGGATTTTTGCCGGTCCACTTTGAGTATATATTGGTAGTTCTTAAAGAAATTAGCTTGTATCAACTTCACTACAACAAAACATCTGCATTTATCTTGAACAAAATATGACAGTCATCTGTAGGTCATCTCTGGGAGAATAAACGCAGTTTTTTCTTGTCTTTTGATCAATCTTGGTATTACTCTTACTAATAGAGAAATTCAAGGAAGAGAGTCTTGTAATTCCGTCTGCTTGTATCTATGGCCGACTACAGCCTAACCGGATCGAGACGAAACCGGCATTTTCATTTAACCCCAAAACTTAGCGTACTTCACCTAGTTTGGTATCGATTTTCTCGTAAACGACTCCAACGATTTTGATCGAATTTGATATTTGAGTCACAATGGACGTATCCGATTAGATGGCGTATCGGGTTTTTACCAAAAGTAGTATTACTTATTGATAATTGGTTATTTCCTGGCGATGACTCAATCGATTTTGTTCGAAATTAATGTTTAAACAAAATTTAACGTATGCCAAGTTTTGGAAAATTGACAAAATATTTTTTTTTGATTTTTAACGGCTTTTGCGAAAAAAAAGAATATTTTAACGATTTTATTTATTTAAAATTTCAGTGAATTGCAAACAAACTACAAATTGGTGCAAGTACGTCGTTTATGATTTTGTGTTTTCTTTCCTAATTTTGATTTACTTTAGGTAGAGTGCGATCGCTTTAATTATTTCGTAGCTAGGTCACCATCTTGTCCGAGATTACACACAGATGCTACTCGGTCGCATGAGTGTTTTGTTAATACATATGCATATCTATTCTATTTAGAGGGATGCTATGGTTTGAATTTGGGAGTATAAACTCTCACACCAACTCCGGTCTCCATTTTTTATCCATCAGTTAGAATTTCCATTGTTCGAATTTACTTACTTACTTAGGTCCTTTAACCCCTCGGGGGGCATAGGGCGTCAACCACGCCTGCGCGCCATCTTGTTCGTACTTCTGCAACGCGTTTGAGCTGCCTCCAACTCATTCCTAGAGAGCTCGATTCCTCCTCAACTGTTCTGCGCCATGTTTGCCTAGAGCGACCCGCTATTCTGCCTGCTTGGGTGAGCGGATTCCACTGCATGGCGTATTTCGCAATGGAGTTGTCTTCGCGCCGTAGGGTGTGTCCAATCCACTGCCACTTTCTCCTTCGTATAGTAATGTTTATAGGTTCTTGGCCCGTTCTCATATAAAGCTGTTCGTTGGAGATCCGGTTCGGCCAAAAAATCCTCAGGATCATTCTTAAACATTCATTTACGAAGACTTGCAGCCTGCGTGTGTTAGTGGTATCCACCTTCCAGGTACTGCACCCATACAGCAGTACCGATTCTACGTTAGAACGGAACAGTAGCAGCTTGGTTCTTAAGCTGATAACATTACTTTTCCAGATTGTGGATAGCATACCGAACGCAGCTTTATCCTTCCCGATTCTACTGCATACGTCCAGTTGGGTGCCACCGCGGTTAGCCGAGACCACACTTCCCAAATATAGAAAGCTGTCAACTTTTTCGACTTCCTGTCCGGCAATGTTAAGTTGACCGTTAGTGTTGGAAGTGCTGAGGGCTTTTGTTTTGGCTGTGTTTATTTTGAGCCCCACTTTATTTGCCTCAGTTACGAGTAAATGGTAAAAGAAGAGAAATATTAATATTTCTTTGCTTTGTTGGGAGAAAAACAGTAAAATAACTTTGGATTTACGAGTACTTTCCATAATTTGGAGGTTTCCATTTTAAGTAATTAACTGACTGAATACTGTGACGATGACGTGAACAATTTCTTTTTAAAAACACCGTAATACAAAGGAAAATATACAGAAAAGTTACATTCCGTCTGGAACTTCCTAGACCTAATTAAGTTGACATGACTTTGTTAACTTTCTAACTCAATTGCAACGAAATCTTTCTACGCAGTGAACTTTTCCGGGATTTTAAAGATATTTTATTAGAAAACTGTTGTTGCGATTTTTTCTTAGTAGAAAGTGGGCGTGGCTGTCACTATTTTCAAACCGATTCATGTAGAGAATGTCAAAGTTTGTACATTTTGTTTGTGAGCGGATTCTTAAAGTACGGGAAAATTCATCTTCCTAGCTCAAAATTAAAGACACAAAAACCGAAAGAACTTTCGATGCTGATCACAAATAAATAATCTTTTGGAGTGTATGGTTATTATTTCTCTGTGTTACAAAAGCATTTTTAGAAAATTGTAGAGCCCTCTACGAGCATTTCGAGCAAAATTATGTGAAAAAAAACATCAAAATTTGTATTCGTATCCTTAACATAATTGAGGGTTTGCAAAATTTTAAAGATCAGCTTTTAATTTAGAAATTTGCGTGGCTCAATGCATGGATACTTATAGAGCTTGAGCATCTCAGTGTCCGTGGTTTCAATTCGACATGCGTCATCCTAATGACCAATTAGAACTTTTTGAAATCCCTTTGGGAGCAGGAGACTAGATACAGATGTTAATTTTAACATCATAATTTTATTTTTATACCTTGCAGCGGCTATATCAGAAGGTCTAAAGTGCTTTTCGGAGAGCTTAAGAAGTCTTTTGCAGAGTTCTTGGTCAAAATTGGAAGTCTTTTGGCTTTGTTGATGCAAAATCCATTGCAGTTATTCTTGGGTAAAAACTTAACTCAGTAACAGTTTTGCCGTTCAGGCGGCATCATCGGCATTTTTTTGTCTGGATTGATACGGTAAACCGAAAGATAACAATAGATGTTTATAACAGGGTGCCCAGAAACACAGACCTTTCTGCAAATACCAGAAGTTGTGGCTGATGCTAACTCAAAGATAAAAGAAAAACTTATGGAATTCCTGCTGATGGAATGTTTCTATAGAAATTTATCCGCAGAGGTCAGACTTCTTGTGGATAAAGAGAAAAAAGAAGTTTGACTTAGCTTGTAACTTATAACACCCACGTTCCTCTCATTTATGAACAAATATTTAAGAGTATCCAAATAATTAAAGTCTATTTGTTGTTTTCCTTATGGCACACTCTGCAACTTCCTATCCTATGGGAAAAGTTGTGAAGAAGGGTTATCAAAAGATCATATATTATTATTTTGGCCTGTTTGTATTGCAACAAATTTCGCACCCATATGCAAAGATAAAAAAAAGATTTTTGAGTGCGCCATACATTTTGCCAATGAATGTTGGCATATGATCATCCCATGGTAAAGTATTGATAAACCAAATGCCTATATTTTTGCACATATTCAATAATTTCATTCCCAAGCTGGATAGATGAAAGTAAGACAACTCAAGTTCTTTTGTATACACAACGATACATTTGGATCTAGCGGGATTAAGCCGAAGGGAGTTTGATTGCGATCAACTAGATCGTGATTCAATCTGAAAACTGCATCTTCTACTAAACCTAATTTTCCGCTGATGTAAAGCTGGCCATCATCTGCATGAAACACTCGCTAACGTTTTAATAAAATCTAATACTTTGTTTCGTACAACTGCTTGCTTCCTATCAGAGAGGTAGGACTTAATTAATAATACAGCAGACGTGGAATATCTGTAGAAGTTTGAAAGCTTCTGAACTAGCAGGGAGTGATTTCCCGTGTCAAAAGCCTTGAAGAAATCTAGCAGTGTGACTTTAAGAAAAGAAAAGGTGCAACTGTGTTATTGGCGGAAGCCAGATTGATTGTAGCAGCTTGTTGCGCACACCTGACTATGAACAAGCTTCTCCATGACTTTTGATAGAAACGGTAGGATAGAAATTGTCCTGAATTCTAGAGGTGACTTGCTTTTTTTTTAATAGGAACACAACCTTAGCTATTTTGGACCCATAGGGGAATGAAGATGTTAGGAAAATTGTGTTGAAAATGTGAGTCAAAGCTGAAAGAATATGAGGTATGATAATTAAAATGAAATTAGGATGAATACTCGTATCATCCAAACTCGCAGCTTTAGACTTTATGCTAAGTATTGCTTTTAATACATCGTCTTTCACACGAGAGAATTCAAACAAGCCAGGTTGACTCCTAATTCACTCAAGTTTTTCCATAAGGATTTTGTCGATTGATTTTTATTGAAATAATGAGCGTACAAGTTGCATTTAACTCGACGGATTTTAGAATTCACTAGATTGTGAAGAGAACAAAAGGTATTAAAAAATTCGGGCAATCTAAATCGTTTTAATCTTTTGTAAGCCGGGTTCCGGCTATACTCGTATTTAATCTCAGCAATCTCTGGCGTGAACCAGGAATTGAATTCAGTGGAACATGCTTGTTGAAAAGTTTTCGGATTATATTTTGCAGTTGAGTGATTTGTATGTCTCAAAGTACAATTGATGCCAATTGATATTTAATAAGTCTCGCTCTAGCAGATTATTATTCATCCCCTTGAAATCGTGATATGTGACTACACAGTGCTGCACCGAGAGTCATATAAAGTCACTGGAAAAATTATGAGGCAATTTCGCGTTCGATATTGTTTCTGAGCACTTCTAAAGTTGTTGGCTTGTTGGTATAAACTGACGACTTAAATTGAATGAGCGAGCTGACCATCCGATTACCTAACTTCCCCTTCAATAGATCAATTGTTTAAACAGATGTGTTGCATGTGGTACCATTTTGTTGGGAGCACATATCACTGATGTCAGGTCCATTCAATTCTAGCCAAAAATAGTCTTCTAACATGGCACGATAGCGAACTCCATTGACCGTAACATGGCGGTCATTTTCATCGATGAAAAAATACGGTCCAATCACACCTCCGGCATGAAATGCACACCACACGATCACTTTTTGTGGATGCAATGGAGTGTCTTGAAGCACATGTGGGTTTGTTGCTGTCCAATAATGTCAAAGACATTAGCCAAAAATGGGCTTCATCGCTGAAGATGATTTTTCGGTGAAATTCAGGATTTTCTTCAAACTTTTGCAGAACGCAATCGGAGAAGATTGGGCTCTTCAAATGATCAAGAGGCTTGAGTTCTTGAGTTAATTTGATCTTGTTAGGGTGTAGGCCAAGATCTGTAAGCAAAACCGCGTAGAATCGACTGATTTGGCTCATTTTAAACTGAAGCACTAACGGTTGCGATATTTTCAGTACTTCGACTGGTTCACCCTCCAATCTGAATTCGAGAAGAAGCTTGAAAATTTCTCTTAGATCTGCCAAAGGCAAAATCATCTTCCGGATCAAATTTGTGCTTTCTGAAAGACTCGAATCTTGTCCAAACCTAGCGCTTTTAAAACAGTTTTTTATCGTTGCTACTTGCTGCTAGACGTTGTTAATAAAATAAATGGCGTCTAGGGCATTCACGCTCAGGTCAAGAGATGCTTCAAAATCAGCGGTCGGCAGTTAAATTTAAAATTTCTTATCACATCCTAATCCAAAGAATGGCAAACTGTTTTTTATTAGGTGCGCAACTAAGTTCTCGCTGTTTTTTGATGAAAATGCAACTTTATTGTGAAAAAATGGTTACAAATGGATCATTCAAAGTATTGCCCAGTGCTAGCTACAACTTTTTCCCATCTTTCTGCCAGAGCTCGAATACCGTTACGGTAAAAGTGTTCATCTTTTGAGGATATCCACGAATCAAACCATTTTTTGATGTCTTCATATGAGCGGAACTGCTGATCAGCCAGACCATGTGCCATCGAACGCAACAAGTAATAATCGGATGGCGCAATATCTTGGGAATATGGCGGGTGGGGTAGTACTTCCACTTGAGCGTTTCTAGGTAGGTTTTAACGGGTTTGGCAACGTGAGACCGAGCGTTGTCATGCTGTAGAATCACTTTTTCGTGCCTCTGCTTGTATTGTGGCCGTTTTTCGCGCAGTGCTCGGCTCAATCGCATCCACTGAAGTCGATACCGTTGGGTTTCAACAGTAAATAATAAATGACACCGACCTGATCCCACCAAATACACAGCATAATCTTCGCAGCGTAAATATTCGGCCGAGCCGACGACGTAGAAGCATGACCGGGCAGTCCCCATGACTTTCTTTTCTTTGGGTTGCAGTAATGAATCCATTTTTCATCACCCGTCACGATGTGATGAAGAAAACCCTTCCTTTTTTGCCGCTGGAGCAGTTGTTCACAGGCGAAAAAACAACACTCAACGTCCCTTGGCTTCAAATCATAAGGAACCTAAGTTCCTTGTTCTTGAATCATTCGAAACGCATGCAATCGCTTTGAAATGACTTGACGGGTAACTCCTAATGCTGAAGCAAGCTGTTATTGCATTTGACGACGGAACAAATCACGACACGTTGTTTCACTTAGAGCAGCATCTCCGTAAACTTTTTATAGCTCTCGATGCGCTTCAGCCCCCGTTTTCTTCGAATGAAAGAAGAAAATCAACACTTCCCGCAAATGACGATTATTTGGCACAAAATCAGACATTTTCACACAACCAAAAGTATATGACGCCAAAACAAAATCACTAATGTGTCAAACAGTTTGTTTACCATATGTCTAGCTCGGTTCATGACGTTTTGGATATGTCAAAATAGACCAGCACTTACTGCTGGAGCCATCTATTGACAAACAGCGAGAACTTAGTTGCACACCTAATTTGTAATTATTTAATCAGCTTCTTTTTGGAACCACCTTTAACATCATTTTTTTGAGATCGTTTGGTGGTGTCTAAGAGCTAGATTTAAAAATGGGACGATTTATAGGATTGGGTGGTTTATTGGAGGGGCTAGATATAGATCCTAGGAACGAATTTTTAGATTCGAGTGGGTTCTTAGGCTGCTTCTTTTCCACTAGCCATATCTGTAGGAGGGTGACGAACATTAGATGATGAGATTAGATTGTTGGTGACTGACGCACAGTCTCTTTTAAGGGAGCGCGTTATACGGAGTTGAAGTTCCCCAAAGCGGAAATTAACCTTGAAGCTTACTTGCTTAAGTTGCTCACCCGATTTGTGGTCAATAGAGGTAGTGAGGACGATGGAAGAACTCTTAACTTCGCGTCGAATGATTCTCCAATCAGTAACGAGAATATCATCATTCTGCCCTAAAGATCATCTTACTGCATAAATTCAGTCATTAGTTATGGGTGGAAATTTAAAAGCAAATGGGAGAACATTTAGGACTATTAAGTTGATGACGTCATAAAAGCTTTTGAAGAACATTGTGTACCAAGAGCCAATGTGGTATACGAGCGCTATTTGTTTTTGTCACGTGTCAACGCGATGGAGAGCTAGTAGAACAGTTCTTATCGAACATTACGAAATTGGCGAGCTCTCTACTTGTGCGTGTCTTATTAAAACGTACGCCCTATTTCGTTACGTAAGTAAAATAACGTTAAAATATTAATTATTGAAAATCTGCGGCCCCAAGCTTATGAGAAATAGCTTGTGTGGCCCGTGGTGTGGACAAATTTCACATGCCTGCCCTAAAGTGTAGGTATAAACGATCAGTACCACCAGCCAAATCGATTAAACCATGTCCTACCGTCCGTTTGTCTGTATTTCATCACTTCTTTGTACAATCCGAAGCAAACATATTTGAAATTCGCTCGCAGACACTTCTACTTAAAAAAAAAAAATTACAACGCCAATTTTTTGGGGGCATTTTCATCAAAAAAACATATTTTCCTTCTTGAAAGCTATTTACGGTGATGGAAGTGTCATTGCGAATATCTTATCCGAATCTATAAATTTCGGACAGCTTGAGTAGAAAAATGTCTTTGCATTTGAATTCAAAAATTCACAATGCTACTTCCAATTTATTAGGGAAAATTTAGAATATGAGGGATAGGGTATTGTACGATCCGTTCCAGACGGATTGTAATTTTTCTATATTTTTTTTCTTGAGGCAAGCATACAATTTTAATAAGATAGAAGGAGCAATCACTAGTATTACAAAAAAGAAGTTAATTTTTGCTTTGTGCAGTGCGTATCAGAAATATTGACTAAACGGATTATAATGATTTGTATTTGATTTTTTTATTGATGAGGAGATCTTCTGGAACAGGTTCGTACAAAACTGCTTTTTTCGATTTTGAGTTTGAGAGAACACGAAAATACACAAAGAAACAAAAGAACACAAATAACTTATCAACATCAGCTTTGTCGATTTAAATTAGTTTTGGCATTTAGAACTTTTAATTATTCAGACCTTAATCCCTAAAATCCTGTTTCTAACTTATCTAGAAGCTAAGGCAATATCCAAATTATATTTTGCTAAATTCAGAATTTAATTAATTTTTTCTTGACCATGATCTCGAATCTGCATTCAGTGGTAATAATAATTTTCGCTATCCCTTATAGGGCAGTCCGCATATATGGAGATAAGTCAATGTGGTATTCATACCCAAAGCTGGACATGCAAATCCAAAAGACCTCAGACCTATTAGACTATCATCTTTCCTTCTAAAAATACTAGAACGAATGATTGTTATTCACTTACGTGATAGTATTGACACATGACTACTGTCCACGGCTCAACATGCATACTGTAAGGGCAAATCAGTCGAAACAGCATTGCTTTTAACAAAGTCTACTCATCTGTGATATCAAAGCACTGTTAAATCTGAAGATAGAAAGTTTACTTGGCGATCTGATTAATTTACTGCTTAATAGTCGGATTATCAACTCACAGCTGGGTGGGTCATCTGTTAAAAGATATGTCAGCAGGGGGCGTCCTATCCCCACTTCTTTGGAATCTGGTGGTCAATGAACTACTGTTAATCCTGAAAGCTGAGGATTGCGAAGTTATCGCCTATACGGACGATGTTGCTATAGAAGTCTCCGGTAAACACCTCACTACGTTAAAAGAGCTCCTACAAAACGCTTTGAATAAGCTATCTAGATGGACAGCTCGGTGTGATCTAGGAGTGAACCCCCACAAAACCGAACTAGTCCTCTTCTCAAGAAAATATAAAATCCCACCTATTGACCCTCCATCACTTAATGGAACAGGCTTAACTTTCTCCAACGAAGCAAAATACCTGGGTCTTATTTTGGATAGGAAACTAAGCTGGAAATTTAATATACAGGAAAGAGTTATGAAAGCCAATGTCGCACTCTTCTCTTGCAAAAAAGCCATTGGTAGCAAATAGGGCTTACAACCCAGACTAACTCACTAACTCACTGGCTTTATATCTCGGTCATTAGACAGATCCCCATATACGGGGTAGTTGTCTGATGGACTGCCTTGGATAAGGCAATAAACCAGAAGTTATTAAGAAAAGTCCAACTTTCAGCATAGCACTGCGAACGACACTTCCGCAGCTATGGATATTCTTTTTCATTTAACACACCTTGACATTCATGGCAGGCAAATGGCAACTAACTCAGCTATTTTTCTTAAAGAGACTTCACAGGTATATGGCCACGCCTCTACCTTAAATAAGTTTAATATCTTCCCTGAAGACATTGACTACACCATACCCAAGTTAAATTTTGACAAAAACTTCCAAGTTACCATCCCTTCTGGTTTAACAAAGAGTGAGTTTAATACGTAGCGGAATGTATTGAGTCAATATCGGTTTTTCTACAAAAGGAAAAGGACTTTTTTTTTTGGAAAAAGTCAGACGTAAGTTCATCAAAAAGTGTATTTTGTCGAAAAGGTATTTTAAAAATTGGTTTTTAGGTGGATCCCGCAATAAGGCTATGCTACATATCAATATGGGTATTTATGAAAAATAGAAACGTCTTAGAAGAAAATACTTTTTTGTTTTAAAAGCGTCAGGCGGGCGAAGCAAGGCGATCACGGATCAGCTAGTATATACATAAATACCCTCAATTTTTTTTTTTTTTTTTAAATCCTCCCCTTTTTGGGTATACATATTTATAAAACTTATAATTCGATTAATCAATGGAAAACTTCGGAGTTTACGGTCCGCTGTTGTTCCGAAATTTGAGTAAGATTAGTATGACGTTGACAGAAAAGATTTGTAAGTTTGCATTGTATGTAGTTTACCGATTGCGAATATCTCGAAAAATGTGCATCATACGAAACAAATTGTTTCGGCTGAAAATTTAGGTTTTGATATTTTTGAAAAGTGGATGTCGTACCTTTTCGAAAACGAATATCTCGAAAACGGTGTCTTATGAAAAAAAAAAAAAAAAAACTATTACGGTCATGCAAAATGTCTCACTTGAGCCCGAATAAAATTTTCGAAGAATTTGGTACCAAGGGATAATTTAAAAACCTAATATTTTTTTTTTGTTCATCAAATGTTCATCAAATTTTTAAAGAGAGATGAAGTGTTTTATCCATACCGTCGTTGTCAATAAAAGGGCATGTTAAAGAAAGTTTCTAATTTTAATAAAGTAATTGTGTTCGTATCAAAAGAAAAATAGTAGGACTAGGATAGTTACGAAATTCACTCTTTTTTAACTCTATTTTTAAAAAAAAAATAAAAAATAAAAAATAAAGAAATAAAAAACTTTGTTTGCCTAATGTGAACCCCAATACTCCATCTCACGAGCCGCAACTGACCTAGAATAGCAGAATTGGTTCGGAACACATATTGATATTTCGCGGATGACCACTGGTTCAACAGAACCTTTTTTTATTTCCTTCGGTCATTAGGCGTTGCGAGTGCTCCGGCTCCCTGAAGAATTCTGCCGTTACCACCTATTCCTTAAATTTCTGAATCATGCCGGTTTCGTTCTGTACAGTAGAATAACTTAGCCTATAGCTATAGTCAGCTCCACGTAAACCACAGCTTGTGTATATCGTAACAGAATAGAATAGAATAGTTCAAACTACGAGTATACTAGTTAAGCAGGTCAAACTAACTGGAAAATTCCCTCCCTGCTGTCTGGGGATACTAGAAGAGTTCCTTAGTGGCAACACTAAGGAAAGGGCTATATATATTAACCACCAATCCCATTTGGAATCAGCTGTAGGCACATACTGCTTAAGTGTCTCTTAGCGACACATGGCGACATACACTCACATTCAATTCTCTTTGTATCTCAGGCCAACTTTACGAGTTTTATAAAAATGTTCTTATTTTATAAATCGTGCAAGTCGTGATTTGCCTTCCTGCACGACTCTTATTTCACTCAATCACGATTTCCCCCCTATAAATGCTCCCACGATACGACTGAAGTTAGTTCACATCGTCGGCTTGATACAGTCTTTTCGAAAAGCAGCTTACAATGAAATTTGTTTTCGTCATTTCCATTGTTGTTTTGGTATTTTGTGGTGAATATCCTTTTTAACACTTTTGAATACAAGGCACTTACACACACCCGTGTATATTTTAGTTATGTCTCACATTGGTGTAACATCTGCAAATCCCATGCCCGATCCACCGGAGACATATGAAGAAGGTGAGAATACTGATTATCGAAACTATTGTGCAAGTATAATCGGATTTCTTTCCAGGTTACCAATATATCATTGCCTAAGGAGACTAAGCAGCTAAGATGGACTAAAATTCTTTAGGAACTTTGTTAGCAAATAAAATGGTTTAGCTAAAGAACTAGGTTTTAATTTTTAATTTGGAAAGAAAATTTAGATACTATTTACAATCCTACCTATAACCTCTTTTGTGTAGGCTGCAGCCTTCTGTACAAGGTGTGTTACGTTGGACAAAGTGAATTTTATGAGATGTGACACCTTGTTCTATGGATTTTCAACGAATCACACCTTGCTTTAATTTTAGACTATTTATATACAATTTTTACAAAGAAAATGACAAACATAAAACTAGATAACTCCACTGTCAGGTCACACAGGTGTTGGATGACCAGCACCCAGACGGTGATTTGATACCTTCGATGTCCACTGTGTGCTGCTGATTGCGTGGAAATTATGTTGTTCACAAGATGCTGGGGCCACGACTTAGTTTAGTTTAGTTTACGACTTGTTGCTTACACCCTGAATTGTTCATCCGCAGACATTGTTGGTTGTTCAGCCTGATTCATTGTTGAGCGTCTTCTGGTCAGTTCTCGAGGAGCTGGTTCGGGCTGCTGCTTCAATTGGATGGTTACTGCTGACCTCGACCGTAGTCTTTTGATTACTATGATGACCACTGATGTAATTAGTAGAAACACTACGCCTCCGGTCAATGAATGTTGGTGAATTTTGTAATTCCTAATCTCCTTTAATAGTACCTCCTGGTTCCTTTGGAGGCTAATATCGTGCTGAACCTTCGCGACTTGATTAGAGATGTGTGATGCCAAAACAGGATCTTCTTCTTTTTTATAGTTGAAGTTAATTAGTTGCTCCGAAATGTTTTGAATGGGAAGATACGATGAATTCAGTTGTTATGGTTTGCTTCCCGAAAAGGATCATACGAGGGCAAGGTGAAAAGTTCTCGGCCTGACAATGAAAGACTGTAATTTTCAGTTAAAAAATGATTTTATTTTTCTACATAATCTCCCTTGACTTCAACATACTTAGTCCAGCGTTTCTCCAACATCTGTATTCCTTCTCGGAAGTGAGAGTCTATAAGGCTGTGAAAATATTCATCGACGGCCCTCTTAACTTCTGCATTGGATGCGAAGCGCTTCCCAGAAACAAATTTCTTCAAGTTTGGGAACAGATGGAGTTCTGAGGGTGCCAAATCAATTGAATAGGGGGGATGGCCGAGCAAATCGTACCCCATATCCTGCTGTTTTCCCATTGCCAACGTACACTTGTGTACAGGTGCATTGTCCTGGTGAAAGATGATATTTTTCTTCTTCAAGCCAGGCCTCTTCTCGCGAATTTTGACATTCAGCTGGTAAAGAAGGTTGGAGTAATAATTGATTCTCAAGGTAATCAATTAACAGGATCCCTTTTGCATCCCAAAACACACTGGCCATGACCTTTCCGGCAGATGCGATCGACTTCGCCTTTTTTGGCGCTGAACCACCGGCTTGCGCCCGCTGCTCCCTAAGTTTTTGTGCAAGATGTTTTCGATATACACACAGCCTCAGCTATCTCACATACCTTCACTCGCCTATCGTCCAACACGATATCATGCACTTTTTCGATGGTTTCAGGTGTGATTGCGGTTTTTGGCCGTCGCTCACGTGGGTCATCTTCAAGGGACGTTTAAATTCAGCTGCCCACTTTTTAACGGTTGACATGGAAGGAGCAGAGTCCCTGTAAACTTTTGTCAACTTTGGATGAATGTTCTTAGGGGTTAACCCATCCAAAACAAAGAATCACCGCACGATATTCAAGTTTATCCATTTTAACGAAAAACACGCAAGACGTCTACTGCAAAAATTCGTGTAAAGAAACTACTTGAGAGCAAGTTGAAACTTGTCATACGAACTGATGAGAAGTGCACCCGGGCAGGAAACATTAATTGATTGCTCATTGGAATGCCATCTCTGCGTCAGGCCGAGAACTTTTCACCTTGCCCTCGTAGTTGATTGGTGTATTCTGCAGTTTGGTTGAAGTTTCAGGATCCCAGTCTCACACCAGTTTAGCAGGGTATTTGGTATGACACTTTTTTTTTCTTTCATTATCTGTAGTTGGCTTGTAAGGGCATCGACCGTTCACCTTCGATCTAATCAGAAAAGTTATCAAAGGTCGATGCTCTTTTGCCCTAGCAAAGTAAAGAAAGCCTATTTTCTGTTTCTCTATCCTTTTCGTTCCCTTTTTCTTTTTTCTTTATTTATTGCATGTATTTATTTTTCATTCCTCTATTTTTGGTTTTTTTTTTTCTTGTCTCCCTCTTTGTCTTGTCGGTTTTCCTTTGTCACTGACCATATTGCTGTCGGAAGATTGGAAAACGAAAATTTATTTTGCCAATGTTCTTCGTACCCAGTCATAATAGGTGTCCATACATAAACAAATACTTAAATACATCGGACAATTTAATAAATTAACATAATTCTTAAACTCGCACAATATAATAACATAACATTAAGGTGGCCGTGGTGTAGTGGTGTAGTGGTAACATCATCGCTTATCACTCTGTTGGTTCACGGTTCAAATCCTGATGTCAAAAATCATCTATTTATTTTGCATTAAATAAATAAAAAAGTCGATCAATTGCGAAAGCTAAGTCAACTCTACTGTGAAGGCATAACACTGGCAGTAGAGCGTCATATGGCTGAAAATGTAACTTGATCGTGATGACGACATCAGGTGGACGGAAAAAAATACTGTGAATCATGAACAACGACAAAAGTAAAACAAACAAGCTCCCCGGTAATCTGGACGCTACCCTTGGAGTTTACAGAAAACTTAATACCATCTAAGTTTCAAACCACTACACTAAAATCTTTCTTTCTTTCTTTCTTTCTAGTATATAGTATAAGTAGAGCACCTGAAGTACCTATGTATGCTGTTCTTTGCACCTTGTTAATTTTGGTAATTTGTTCCGAACTAGGATAAGTTGGAAAAGATTATGGGATTGTGGACTGTATGATTCTTTTTTATACTGGGAATTGGCGAACCGTGGAACTCTGATTCAAATGAAAAATCTAGTGGGTTAAAACGTTATAAACTTTCTTTATTCTTGCTGACTCTAAAGTTGTTGAACGAGTGAGTTCAATTTTGTTACATTGCATCAAAGGAGATCTCTGTTCTTATATACATTGATCAGCTGTGGTACAGTGTTGGTTGAATGACCTTGTGCCCTTTCACTTTACATAAATTTAATCTGATAACTCTGGTTACTCTCTATCTTTTCTCTTAAATTTCTCTCTCTTGGTGACAATGCTCCTTTTGTCGGCGTTGAGGTTGGAGTAGGACATGTGTATTCCAGTGCTAATTCGGCCATCATGAAAGCTTCCCTTGGCATCTTCCCTGGGTGTTGAAGGGAGTCAGTCCGATCATTGAAGTCCGGCTCTTCACATTTGACATTTCGTGATAAATCGTCGGTAGAGTCGGACTGTCGCATATTATTTTGGGTGTTGTGCAGAACTTATGTCTAGTGGTTGTGCTATTTGCAAAATCCTTTTCGTGTCCTGTCCATTAGGTCTAGCTGCTGGTAATGTTCAGCCTCGATTCGAAGCCATTACCTACACATTCCAGCAGCCAATCGAATGTACAACCACGCTTTTCATCCTCTCAGTTTAGTGATTGTGTTTCGGGTTGATGATGATTTTGTCGTCCTCTGCATGGTGCTCCGGATTGCTTGTTGGGGAACCCACTAATATTATCGGCTTTTTTTAGAGCCGGCCACCATGCTATTGACCCATATGTAAGAATCGGTCGTACCACGGCTGTGTACATCCATAGGGTTAATTTTGGTTGCAGGCCTTATTTTTTGCTGAATGTTTTATGACAGGCGTAGAAGGCTATACATGTCTTCTTTACCCGTTTTAGCTTCCAGTTGAGCTTACTGGACGATAGGGATAGTGTTTGATCATTTAGCCGAGGAAGTGCGAAGTCAGGTATTTTGGTTTTAGTGGTGGAGAGCATCAGTTCAGTTTTGCTCGAGTTAATGCCCAGACTACATTTTTTGGCCCAAGTCGCTTATCACATTCCTGACACTAACATTACCATGTCGTCCGCATACCCGACTACTTTAATTCTTTCTCTGTCTAATGCTGCAAGGATTTTATTAATGCCTATAATACATAGTAGGGGTGAAATAACACCGCCTTAAGGTGTTCCCCTGCTGTTTGGTTATACTGCTGTTCCATACTGAGACGAGCAGGAATTATTAAGTTTGGCTTGTAATGGATGATTATCAAGCGTATTTAGTTCAAATGAAATATATACGTATGCAGGAATATATACTTATGCAGGAAAACTCGAACAATTCAATTTTTAATGAACTTTATTATATGGCTCTTAGTTGACGAGTGTTTTAACATTTTCATTATTTCTTCCTCGAAGCTGCTGATGGCTTATGTACCACTCAGCTGTTCTTCTATAGGTCAACCACCCTGGCCTATTTACCTTTTTGCAGCGAAGAAACTGCATCTGTAGTGGTTGTACTCGTAGATGGTCGTTCTGTATTTGTGTGTGGTGCACAAGCTGTTGATCGTCAACAATGCCCCACATTTTCGGAGTGTGTGCTAGAGTGCATTGTTTTCTACGGTGCATCTCACTTACGTCCAATTTGGCCATCATGGGATTGGGATCGGCATGTGGACCAATTCGCCCGATTTTTGACAGTTGACGGGTTCTTCTCTTGTGGTGTGTCGTGCGTGGTGTTTTTTCCTTAAATTTCGCATTTATTGTTAATTTTATTTGGATGCTGATGATTTATTTGTGTTGTGTGCATTAGAGCTAGTTACTCGTAATGTTAAGCATTTGGTGTGCTTGATTTTAGCTACATTTGAGTAACTAGCTTCCTGCAAACACACAGTTCCTCAATCATCAGCTCCAGTTGTTGTGTTGGGAAGCAACACTGCTGTTACCTAGTGTTGCCTGAATAATTCTAGTGCTAAGCATAGAAACAATCCAATGACTTAGATAACTTTCTATTTCCAGTTGCGTTAGGGACTCTAGAATTGCTTCAGTGTGTACATTATTAAAAGCTGATTCAATGTCTAGAAAGGTAGCTAAAGTGTATTCTTTGTAGTGTATAGATTTTTCAATAGCTCGCACTACCTCGTGAAGGGCTATCTTTGTCGATCTTCGTTTGAGGTATGCATGCTGCGATTTGGAGAGGGATCGTTCTTCTATTTTATTCCGTTGATGGTTGTCCAGTGCAAAGGACTTTAGACTGATTGGTCTGAAATTTGTCGAGTTTTCGTGACCGCAAAGGCAGGTAGACGCCTTTGGAATGAAAATCACTTATCTCCATGATTGGGGTACATGGATATTTAATAAGTAGCTCCTGAAAATCGGTGTTAGCCATGGAATTGTTAGGTTTTGCGACTTTTGTAGCATAATGGGCAGAATGCCATCCAGGCCCCGGCGATTTATAAGGATCGAAGCTATTTAAAGCCCAGGAAATCTTATCCTCGGTAAGAATGGATGCTATGCTTTCACAGGCGCTAGATTGCAGGCGCTGAGAGTTGATAGGTTCTGTTCTGTTATCTTTGCACCCGGGAAGTTCTAAAGATTCTGCAGTTGACTCAGTCCATCCTCCATCTCCCTTCTTCAGGAGGGATGGATTGGATCGATACAATTTTACTGAGTCTTGCAGAGTCGTTGAGGATCTCAATAGATTGACTGTATTCTGTCCATGACTGTTTCTTAGTCACTCTGACAGATTGTTTGTATAATCTGAGGCAGTCTTTATAAGGCTGCCAATTTTTACATCTTTGGCAGATATTGAAGGTCTCTCTGGTCAATTTCCTAAGATAAGAGAGTTCCTCATTCCACCGAGGCGGCAATGGTTTTTTGCTATATCTAATTGGACACGAGACTTTATGCGCCGTGTTAAAAGCTATGTCGAGTTCAGTGATTGAGCTGATTTTCAGGTTAGAGGTTTTACGGAGCTTTGAACTAATAACCTGCCCAAACTTTGCCCAATTATTTTGGGGTTTTTGAAAGGCGTAGGAGTCGCGATCTCGGGATCTAGATCGAAGAGATTCCAACTATGGTCTGAGAAGGATTTGAGATTGGATACTATCCAATTTTCAACTTTTATATTATTGTTGTTGTTAGAAAATGTAACATCAATAACATCTTCCCAACCGTTAAAATTATTCGTACTCGGAAAGACAGAGGTCGGTGTTACCTTTGTTACAAATCGAGAGGTTGTTTTCAAGAATATAATCAAACAAAAACTCACCGCATTCGTTGCTTTCCGAGCTGCCCCATGCCGTGTGTCTAGCATCGGCATCGCAGACCATTAGCAGGTTGGTGTTTGATTTTGAGATGGTGGTTATCATTTCATGGACTTCTTCCGGCGGTGCTTGTCGGTCATGTGTCATGTAGACGGATCCTATTAGAATGTCCGCGCTGCCTGCGTTCTCTATTTTAACGGCTGTTAAATCAGACGATCTAAAATTTGGACATATAAAAGCTTTGAAATGTTTTTTTTTTTTTTTTTTTTTTCAAGCTAGGATGCAGGTTCCAGAGGAGATGTTATTACGATTGTAATAGAGTTTATATTGGTTATTATTTAGGCCCTTTATGTTAGCGCCATCAACCCAAGGTTCTTGTATAATACTGATGTCGATGTTTTCCTCTTTCAGAAAGATCATCAGATTATCTGTAGCACAAATCGAGTAATGCAGATTAATCTGTACGACTTTCAGCATTGGTTGAGTTTTAAGTTTGATCGTTGGATTGGGTGGTCTCGATCCTCATGTCCTCCAACAATTTGTTGGGGTCGTCGTCGACTTCGTCTAAGTCATCGTGAGGGCCTGAGGATCTGAAAATTTTGGCATGCCTGATACCAAAGCGAAGTTTGCAGCCGATCTTCTCAATAGAGACGGCGCTGTCCTCAGTGAGGAAAGAAAGGGTATTATTGTGCGGTTCCTCAGCCTTAATAACTTTCCAGTCATCCGTGGGAACCGTCGGGTTACGAATTTTGAGACAACTAATTAGCTTGTCACTGTCGATGGCCATATTTGGGAGTCGAAATGTGAATTCTCGGTCTCTTCGGAATCTCTCTGGCTAGGATCAGCTTGAGTCTCAAGCCGTCCATGCGTCACGGATCTTGTGAACGCAGCCGCTTTGGAATTCCTTAGAGAAAGCGTCCTCGCACTTGATGACCCTGTACCCTCTGAAGATTTCAGCTGAATCAAAGCAGGGTAGTGGTCCTCCCTGGTTATTCATGGGATGGTCCATTACCATCTCAGATAGCTTGACCTCTATGACATTCCACGCGTCAGTCACTGACTTGCCACCGGTAGAGAGCTCGTCTACCAGTGCGACTTGTAGGTCATATCTGACAACTTCGCTTGCAGTTCGTGTTGTGTGGGGCACCGCTGGGTCGCCGGGTTTATTGTTAGACAGCTCTGCAACCTTGCTCTGTTGGGAGTCAGACTTGACTACCTCTTGGGAGGGTTTCCTCTTTACCGCTTCAGTTCTACGCGGTTGTGGTTGTGATTGTGGTACCTTACGGGAGTTGATGTACTCACCAACAATCCGTTGGTATTTGATTTTTCCAGTTAGGTCCCGCGTAGAAGCCGTGCCGGCCTCTTCGTTCTTGGTAATCTTACCCAGAATGAAGATGACCTTCTGGTACGCGCTTTTTCTGCGGTTGCCTGCCGATTTGCGGGTGTTAACTGTGGGTTTTTTGGTACTAAGTCTAGTGTCCTGCGCCGCCGATGTGGAGGGTGTAGATGGTTCTGGGAGTGCACTTTGAGTGGAACTCCTCTCAAGGGAACTCCGTGAGTGGAACTTCCCACTAGGATCTCCTGACTGGAAGCAAGCAATTCATCTTCCGATGAAGTGTCCGGATTTTCGTTTTTTGTTTTTTGTTGTTAATTTTTGTTTTTGATTGGATTTGATTCCACGAGTAAGACGAAAAGTGGATCGGTCCCGACAGCGCCGATATATCGGGATAAGGCTAGATACGACAGACCTCACCTGTGTATCTGAAGGAGCTCGTTAGAAACTGGTTTAACCCACAGCCTTGCATTCTTGGACACGGTTTCGTACTTTAACGCGCTCACACCACCACCAAATCAGGTACCTTCACCCGATATTCACAAAAAGCATATGCAGAGAATTGAACTATTAAGAAATTAAGAATCCTATACAATGCTCTTTGGCCTTAGCTAACCCCATCTTGATATCGCACAAGACTATTGTGGTGGTTATTTCCGGCTGGCACCAACGTCGAGGTTTAGAATAAGGATTTTTGCCGGTCCACTTTGAGTATATATTGGTAGTTCTTAAAGAAATTAGCTTGTATCAACTTCACTACAACAAAACATCTGCATTTATCTTGAAAAAAATATGACAGTCATCTGTAGGTCATCTCTGGGAGAATAAACGCAGTTTTTTCTTGTCTTTTGATCAATCTTGGTATTACTCTTACTAATAGAGAAATTCAAGGAAGAGAGTCTTGTAATTCCGTCTGCTTGTATCTATGGCCGACTACAGCCTAACCGGATCGAGACGAAACCGGCATTTTCATTTAACCCCAAAACTTAGCGTACTTCACCTAGTTTGGTATCGATTTTCTCGTAAACGACTCCAACGATTTTGATCGAATTTGATATTTGAGTCACAATGGACGTATCCGATTAGATGGCGTATCGGGTTTTTACCAAAAGTAGTATTACTTATTGATAATTGGTTATTTCCTGGCGATGACTCAATCGATTTTGTTTAAACAAAATTTAACGTATGCCAAGTTTTGGAAAATTGACAAAATATTTTTTTTTGATTTTTAACGGCTTTTGCGAAAAAAAAAGAATATTTTAACGATTTTATTTATTTAAAATTTCAGTGAATTGCAAACAAACTACAAATTGGTGCAAGTACGTCGTTTATGATTTTGTGTTTTCTTTCCTAATTTTGATTTACTTTAGGTAGAGTGCGATCGCTTTAATTATTTCGTAGCTAGGTCACCATCTTGTCCGAGATTACACACAGATGCTACTCGGTCGCATGAGTGTTTTGTTAATACATATGCATATCTATTCTATTTAGAGGGATGCTATGGTTTGAATTTGGGAGTATAAACTCTCACACCAACTCCGGTCTCCATTTTTTATCCATCAGTTAGAATTTCCATTGTTCGAATTTACTTACTTACTTAGGTCCTTTAACCCCTCGGGGGGCATAGGGCGTCAACCACGCCTGCGCGCCATCTTGTTCGTACTTCTGCAACGCGTTTGAGCTGCCTCCAACTCATTCCTAGAGAGCTCGATTCCTCCTCAACTGTTCTGCGCCATGTTTGCCTAGAGCGACCCGCTATTCTGCCTGCTTGGGTGAGCGGATTCCACTGCATGGCGTATTTCGCAATGGAGTTGTCTTCGCGCCGTAGGGTGTGTCCAATCCACTGCCACTTTCTCCTTCGTATAGTAATGTTTATAGGTTCTTGGCCCGTTCTCATATAAAGCTGTTCGTTGGAGATCCGGTTCGGCCAAAAAATCCTCAGGATCATTCTTAAACATTCATTTACGAAGACTTGCAGCCTGCGTGTGTTAGTGGTGTCCACCTTCCAGGTACTGCACCCATACAGCAGTACCGATTCTACGTTAGAACGGAACAGTAGCAGCTTGGTTCTTAAGCTGATAACATTACTTTTCCAGATTGTGGATAGCATACCGAACGCAGCTTTATCCTTCCCGATTCTACTGCATACGTCCAGTTGGGTGCCACCGCGGTTAGCCGAGACCACACTTCCCAAATATAGAAAGCTGTCAACTTTTTCGACTTCCTGTCCGTTAATGTTAAGTTGACCGTTAGTGTTGGAAGTGCTGAGGGCTTTTGTTTTGGCTGTGTTTATTTTGAGCCCCACTTTATTTGCCTCAGTTTCTAGATTATGGGCCATTAGATGAAGGTCCATTATCCGATGTGAAAGTAGACAAACATCGTCAGCGTAGTCTAGGTGTTTAAGGTAAGATGTCATAGTCCAACGAATTCCATTGTTTCCTTCCGTCAATGCTGCACGGAGTACATCGCTGATAACCACCAAGAACAAAAGTGGTGACAGTATGCATTCTTGACGTACTGCACTTTGGACACCAAATTCCTCTGACACCTTAACGTTGTGTAAGACGTGACATTTAGCGCCCTCGTATGTAGCCTTGATAATAGCAATAAGTTTTTCCGGGATGCCTCTCCTGCGCAAGGCCAGTCAAATAGCATCTCGATTCAAGCTGTCGAAAGCCTTCTCGAAGTCGATAAACAACAGATGTAGCGGAGACCTGTACTCAACACATTGTTCGATAATGATCCGTAAGGTGTTTATGTGGTTGGTCGATGCAGGAGGATCCAGCGCGAAAGCCTGCCTGTTCGACGTCGAGAGTAGAACCTAAATGCTCTTTAATTCGGTCCAGAATTATTTTTGCTATTATTTTGGCTACAGCTGGAAGAACACATATACCTCTCCAGATTCCGCATTCCATCAAGTTTCCCTTTTTCGGAAGCTTAATGATCCCTTTTCCACTCCTGTGGAAATTGTTCGCTATCCCAGCTCTCTGTATTAGCGGATGCAGAAGATCTGCTGATGTGTTTGGCGCCGCTTGAAACAGTTCGGCAGGGATACCATCAATACCCACCGCTTTGTTTTTCTTGAGGTACTTGATTGCTGACATAATTTCTGTTTTGCTGGGAGGTACTGTGCGTCGGGAATTTGTTGCTTCGGAATACTCATTCGAATTTGAGATCATACCGCCATCGTCTAAGTGATTTAGTACTGAAGCAAAATGCTCTCTCCATCTATTGTGCTGATCCTCATCCGAAATCAGGAGGTTACCGTCCAGACTCTTCACCGGGTGTTGTTTGGAGTTTCGATCACCAATGAGCTCTTTGGTGATGCTGTAAACAGTCCTACTATCGCACCTGCTCGCTGCTTCTTCAGCCCTAGAAGCCAGTGTGTCGATATATTGGCGTTTGTCACGTCTCACACCACGCTGCACTTCTTTCTTCTTCATACGGTTTAGGGTTTCTAACTCGGTTCTCTCTACTGCTGAGGCCGCTGCAATCCGAGCCTTTATTGTTGTACGCTCATCGATTCGTTTCCAGGTGTCTGCCGAAAGCCATGTGCAATGGTGTGCTTGCATTTTACCGACACAGGTGTGTGCCCTCCTCGCAAAAGCATTTTTCACAACATTCCAGTGATCATCCACGCTCTCCTGCATTGAGCTGCTGATTGCTTCTGCTTCTAAGGCAAGGGGGTCCCTAAATTGTTGGCGCACTTGGGGGACCTTAAGCCTATCGGTATTGAACGTGGTGATGTTCAACAAGTTTGATCGGTTGTTGTTGACGGATGCTCCACGTCTGTTTCGGACGTCCAGGAGACAATTTCTAAAGCGGCGACTGATCGCAATGTGATCGATCTGGTTGGATGTTCTTTGCCTATCAGTCGAGACCCAACTGATCTTATGGCAGGTGTTATGCTTAAACAGCGTACCTCCAATAACTAGGCGGTTAGTATTGCAGAAGTCCACAAACCGCTCACCGTTGTCGTTTCGGTCTCCACGACCGTGAACTCCCATCACGTATTTAAGCATGTTGTTGTCGCTACCTAGCTTGGCATTGAGATCACCCATCACCATTACGATGCCCCCATTAGGTGTTCCATTGAAGACAGTGCCTAACTGGTTATAGAAATTGTCCTTTTCATCCTCAGTCGCGTCATAAGTTGGAGCATAGCACTGTATGATGGTGACCGTCCTTACTCTACTCTGGAATCTGGCCGTCAATATCCGGTCGCTGTGAGGTTTCCAAGACATGAGGCTTTTACGCGCTGCTGGAGTTAGCACCAGTCCTACTCCAGACCTCCGTGCGCTTCCAGCTGGTTTACCAGAGCATAACAGTACTTTTTGTTGGCGAGACATATTCCCCAGCATCGAACCATCTTATCTCACTCAGCCCTAAGATATCTATTTTATACCGTACGAATTCGCACTCCATTTGGAGAAATCTGGCGTTATAAGGCCCTTCTTGCAATGAGTCCAGGAGGGTCCTAACGTTCCAGAATCCGATCGTTGTCCGTGTTTGATAGTCAAAGGTAGTCATCAAATTATCCGTCCGTATCCGAGAGGTGTGTTTCCGTTTCGGAGCAATTTTTCTTTTTACGGTTGAGGCTCGCTGGGCCCCAGACCAACAGACACTTATCCTGTTATATGGCGCAGGAGACTCGCCATTCGTCCTCTCCCGTTCGCAATTTCCGAAGAAATTCCCAGATGGCACCACGAGGAGGTGGGAGTAGGGCTTACTAACAGAGCTGCTAGGTTTTCGGCTGCAGTGGCTCTTTCTCGTTACTTAGCGATCCAACACCTATCGGGAGATGCTGCTCCTATGAGACCTTTGTTAGTCGTTGCCATCCATTGTTCGAATTTGCTGCCCTCTATTCTTCTTAAGTTTATTTCAAAGGGATTGATGATAGTCTTAACTGGGTTCACGCTTAGCACTTCGGTTTGTCATCGTTCACAAACTTTATGCAAGGTGTCTACTAGAGGTCTGCAATGAATGTCTTAAAACCAGTTCCAAGACATTCATTACTGTACTCACAGCTTGAAAAGTAAAATGAATGAATCATCTGATATGTGAAGTGATTACTATATGAGTATTGCGCCCATTTTAAACCAAACACTTAGTGCAGTGTACTCATAAAAAACGGGTATTCATAAATTGGGTATTCATACAAAAAAAGTGTACACTACACTGAGTACACTGTTATATGCTAGAAAACAACTAGTCTTTGCAATCGTTTCATTCAGTGCACTCAGTGTACTCAGTGAATTATTTAGAGTTAACATTGTACACTATTTGCTCACATCAAGCCAGTTCAAGAACCCAAAGTGTGGGAGAGAAAGAAAACAGTGCACTCATTTTGCTATCAGGTCACCGAGTATTATACAGTACCTGTCTCTTGTGGTGTGGTACTCTTTTTTGCTGTACACTTGTTCGAATTATTGCAATGAATAGAGTACACTGAAGTAGTGTACACATTTAGAGAGAGCAAATGAATGCATTCATGCAGACCTCTAAAGCCTCTACTTACCTTACATAGACTTGTTAGTATAGTGTCTTAGGTTTCTACCTATGAATATAATAATTATATATGTCATCAGCACAGTTTTCGGCTGGACCTGGTTGATCTACTCAGGTAGTTTTGCTTTATTTGAAACCCAGTCGCGAACTATCAAACCCGAATTAAAAAATCTGTGACACCTCGTATATGTAGGAATCTCCTACAAAATACGAGTAATCTCTCTATGAAATGTTGTCACTTAGCCCGTGGCCTGTATCAAAATATTTAATTCCTCATCCCCAGAAAACAAATTGGTAAAGACTATCTTGAATATTTCCACACGGCTTGTCTCCCAGAAATTAGCCATCTTCCAGCTTCTTATACACCTCCATGATAACATGGAATTCTCTGGCCCATTATTGTTCTCATTTGCATATCTCTGTTGTTCTTTATCCTTAAACACCTTACAGCTATCATGTGTTACCCAGCATTTCCCCCATTCAGATGGTTGTTACGAGAATTCTCGAACAACCACCTTTAACAGATTTTCAGTTCTAGGTGTGCGCCTCCCAAAGAATAACGATAATGATGATGAAAATAAACACAAAGCGTGTGTGTGAGAGAGGGAGTGAGACGGTGAGGAGGACTTATTTTTCCTGCCAATTTCTTTTTTTTCCCGCTTCGACGGAACGGAATCTTAAGTACTTTAGCCTTTTACCCGCAATTCGGCACGGATTATTCAAATTACCGCGCGCCCTCGAGTGAGCGAATATGCGTGTGTAGGCGATGGTTTATATACAATGCCCACCCTCCTGGTCCCTATTTTCTAAAGGAGACAGGTCGTCCTCGTGAGAATTATAATCCCTGTGGAATTCCTTAATTATGCGGAAATGCGTTATCCTGATGGGCCGTCGAAAAAGTGCGCACGCAAATTTCTAGGGAAAATTTAATTATAAATCTTAAAAACACATTAACATAACCTCACATTTGCCACGCGGCAGGTGGATTTATTTCTTTCAATTAACAACGGAGTCGAAAATGCTTTTCCCCCTCCGAAGGATAACACTGAACTTATTCTTAATCTGTAACAAAATCTGATTCGCATTCAAAAACCATCTGAAATTCAATACGATTAGAAGAACGCTCCTTTGAGGTGAAAACAAGGATACAACTTCTCTTTTGCGGTAAATAGTATTAAACAAAACTAGGTAGTTATTCCCCTTTTGTTTGAGCTCAGGAAGTTGTGCTTTTTCGAAAATAGTTCCGTGGAAAGTACCTAGATGGTTGAAGAATGCTATATTTGTAACTGTTAAGGACCTAAAATCGGATTGCGATTTGTAATTCTTGTTGCCTGCATGCAGAACGATACAGAGTGAATGATTTGTTGAATATTTACAGTATTTTGGGGCTTGCGGATTGTTTTACTTTAAAAGGATTATCTGAGTATGAGTCCTTTGAGGTTTTGCAAATACAACTTGTAGAGCAATGAAATCGAGATTCAAGTGGTGTAGATCTGAAATTGTAAAGCCAAGATGAGTTGAAATAATTTCCAATGTTTGAATGCCATTGAGACCACTTTTGGAAACTTTGCTTATATCTGCAGTTATTTTGTTTATAATCTTATTAAATAAAAGCGGGTAGTTAATACTTTATAAAAGTTTCAGACAAGCTGTAGAGTATATGGTTTAGAGGGGGTAGCCACAATCTGTGATTTGCTAATAAATTGCCTTCTAAATTATGTATTTCCGGATGACCTACAGAGCTAACATTTTTCGTACTTACATGTCAAATTTATGCGTGTGTGATTTTTTGAGGTAATTAGCATATTTGACGTGTTCAAATGCGGTCTCCCACTTTTTATGCTTACCTTTGATAGGATCGAGAATGTGGACGAAATCTTCAAAATGAAAACCATTCTAAACATCAAGGTAAAAGCCGAGCCCATGCGTAAGGGCAAGAGATCGATACCTCAGTGTAAGCGATGCCAAGGCTTTAACCATACGCAGGCATACTGCCAGAAAGAACCACGGTGCGTAAAATGTGCCGGTACACATCTCTCGGAAGAGTGCAACATAACCAAGCAGGTCCCAGCGGTCTGCGCGAATTGCATGGAAAACCACCCAGCGAACTATCGAGGTTGCGAAATCAAGGAACAAAAAAGACGCGATACTCTAAAAAAACCGCTACACCCGGAACCAAACTTAAAAGATCCTAAAATCGATAAGCCTAAGACCGTTAAGCCAGTCAAAAGGACGAGAACTTCTGCTAAAAAGATTGCACCCAGTAATTGAAGAAAGGCGATTGATCCCGGATCATCAATTCGGGTTTCGGGTTAAACATTCCACAATCGATCAGGTGTATCAAATAACAAATGAAATTGAAAAAGCTCTAGAAGGGAAAAAGATATGCTCTACCGCTTTTCTCGACGTATCGCAAGCGTTCGACAAGGTATGGCACGAAGGCCTGAGATATAAGCTAAGCGTTATCTTACCAGATAAATTCTACAGAATATTGGAATCTTACCTTAATAACAGACTCTTTCGTGTTAAACATGGGGCAGAATATTCGGATTTCAAAGAAATACATGCCGGTGTTCCGCAAGGAAGCGTTCTCGGCCCAATCCTGTTTCTTCTGTACACAAGAGATATACCACAAGATGAAGGGACTATCGTAACAACGTTCGCAGACGACACGGCTATCCTCGCAACAGATGAGTCAGTCGAATCATCAACTGGAAAACTTCAACGAGCTTTAAACAAAGTATGCGAGTGGACAAAGACCTGGAGAATCGTCCTTAACGAGACCAAGTCAACGCATGTCAATTTTACGTACAAAAAGATAAATAACTTACCTATTTCCATTAACTCGGTACAAATACCGTACGCAAACGAGGCAAAATATCTAGGAATGACATGTTAAAAAGAAGCGCGACGAGCTCGAAATCAGACTTAGAGAAATGTACTGGCTACTCGGGAGATACTCGAAGTTAAGCGTATACAACAAACTGCTTCTGTATAAGCAAGTGCTAAAACCATCTTGGACATACGGTATACAACTTTGTGGTTGTACCAAGCCAAGCAATATGACTGTTCTGCAAACATTCCAAAACAAAACACTAAAAGCAATTGTGAATGCTCCATGGTATATAAGGAATAGTGATATTCACAGAGATCTAGGAATTGCTACCGTGAAGGATGAAGTAACAAACTTTGCTCACAAACTTCGTACTCGCCTTCATGATCATTGCAATAATGAAATAATCCGTACTCAGGACGTGACAAACCTCGAGCGCCGACTACAAAGAACAAGAGCGTACGATCTGGCGAAGTAAGGGAAAACCGCATGTTATGACGGTATTAGTAGGTGCCTTCGCTGGAAAGCTACCTACCTAACGCGATTAACACTACAGAAGCGTAAACTATTTGTTAAGGTAACTTAGTCGTAGTCACCACAAAACGAAAAAAATGAGAGGAAGGAATTTCCTACTACTATGAGCACGAGCGGGCGGTTCTCATAGTGCCTCTCTGGGGGGTGAGGTTTAGCCCGTAGGCATATACTGGCCGACACTTATGAATCATCGGGTCAGATATATGAATCGGGCATAACCAATGGTACAGGCCATTGGTATCTTTTGAAGATTCCTGCACCTTCAGGCGCAACCAAAAAAAAAAAAAAAAAATATTTGACGTGTAATTTTTTTTTGTGCAGTGTTATGAGATGTGCATGTTTTGATAGATGTCATTGGAGCTAATTTTCGTTGAAATTGAAAGAGTCCTGTGCTCGTTATTGACCTGTTTAAATCGTGGATAATAAGGTTTCGACATCTTTTACTTTTTCGCTTACAACAAGGAATGAGAGCAACAGAGGCACATACAAAATTTGTCAAGTGTATGCCCAAAAGGCAGTTTTGGAACGTGTGCGTCGAAAGTGGTTTGCAAAGTTTCGTTCAGGAGATTTAAGTTTGGAAGGTACTCGCCACTCCGGTCGTCCAACGGAGTTGGATTCCAGTGTTATCAAGGGTTTAATCGACAAGGATCTACGCCAGACTATGCAAGATATTGCAACAGCATTTAACATATCCCGTACAAGCGTGAAAAATCACTTGAAAAAGCTGAGACACATTTCTCGCTTCAGCGTGTGGATACCGCACATTTTGAAGAAAACCAATTTGACTAATCCCATATCCATCTATCTAAAATGTTAGAGCAACGACCCGTTTCTGAAACAGCTGGTTACTGTTGACAAGATCGTATATGACAACATAGTGCGGAAAAGCTGGTGGGGACACAACAGTCAACCGAGCCGAAAGATATCGAAGGCGAGAAATTGCCTTTTAAATGATGTCTTATAGAAGGCTACAGAGATCCTAGGATGACATACAGAGCTATTTTTTTGCACTCTTATAGAACGACCAAAGAGGATCTGTACGGAATCATACTTTTTATTTTTGAAATTAAGTGATTTGCACAGTATCTACAATGTTGCCAGAAATTGCTTCTTGAATTTAGTCTTTCCGAGAGCTAGAGAGGACCTAAGAGTGAGAGGCACGAGAATTTGACTACAGTCAAGCACCATAGGAGTGCGATCTAAGCTTATTCAAGTTTTGAAGGAGAGAAGGTTATAAAAATTATTATATAAAATAAAAACAGGTATGAGAATTTGGTCTAAATCGTGTGATGGAAAAATGTTGGATAGCCATATGAATCCGTTGTTTTGAATTTAGAAATGACCACCTCGGGTTCGGAAAACCCTAGATACCTACCAGTCGAAATCATAGTTTGTAGTTAGAAAATGTTTCTCGAAAGTATTGTATCGCCTTCTCGTATTAGCCGTCTTGAATGTTTATGGTTTCAGTTTTTTCCTGTAACATATTTTACTCACTCTTTGAGTGGTTGAAAACTGAGAACTGCTTGTCTCTATTCCTTATGATTTGTCCACAAAACTTTTCTCGGAATCAGCCGCCATGTTGTATTTCCTACCTATGATTTTTCACAGTTTCAATGCTGCTTGTCTGCATGAGTTTTGGTATATCTCAAACGTTTCAATAAATAATCTATGATACTTCTAATTCATCTAAACATTTAAATAAATCGGTTAATCAATAATTTTTCGCGAAAAGTTTTGAACTCCATACCATGTCGGTGTCCGCCATCTTGAATGGACATTACGTGTTTCTAGAACTTTTTGTTTGTGCCAAACATTAACGGGCACATGCACGAACAAATACTTAAGACATTAATTCATAAGTATTGTAGTTCCTGATGATTTCATCTATGGAAATTTTACGGAGGTGTGAATTTGGAGAGAAGTCTTGTTCTCTGAGTATTTGTTCCTATTTGTTCCTCCTTTTGCTATCGTCATAATTGCTCTTTTAAAGGTTCTCCTAATTTCAAATTGTAAATGTACAAGGTCAAGAATTACCTTCATATCCCCCGTAGATGTCCTACATAATCTCATTGCACCTGTCATGCATATGAGAGTCAATATTTTTACTTTCTCACAGCATTTCTCTATTTTGCTCAAATTTTATTATTTTTGTTCAAATTAGATCTTACCATCGTGTTATACAGAGGTACAGAGGTAATTCGCAAAGTGTTGAGCCTCAGATTGAAGATGGCGTTACTCATCGAAACTATTCTAGTACAACAATTTTACCTTCTTTGAAAGATACCTCTGAAACATCTGCTTCGAAACATTACGGTTGTTGTTTGATAATCGTTTGGGTCAGTCATTGCCAACGCTGTTACTTAGCTGAAAACGTAATCATGGAAGCTTGGTTGATGATGATTGTTCAGGACGTCCAACAATTGCGATCACCAGCGATATATCGAAAAGTTCACCAAATGATGCTGGATTGGCATCGAATCATGATTAGAGAGCAAGAGCATTCGCTGGGTGCCGCATTTGCTCACTTTAGATCAAAAACGCATGCCTGAACTTGGCCGTATTCACTAGTTCTGATCCCCTGCGACTTTTTTCTGTTTTCTAAGCTCAAAGTTTGCCTCGGAGGACATAGATTTATATTGAACAACGAAGTCATATCATTCGTAAACACCTATTTTGCAGTGCAAGAGGTCAACTACTATTTGGACGGGTTACAGAGGTTGCAGCATCGCTGGAAAATGTGTATCGAATTAAAAGGAGATTATGTTTTTTGTGTGCCCTTTATGTAGCATATTGCAACAATAAGCCAAAATGCATCTGGTGAACATCGATCTGCCAACTGTCCACGAGAGGGCAGTTCAAACGATGTTAAGTGCATCAATTTGAGAAGGTAATCATCCGGCAAATCTAAATCTCAGAAAGATGAAGTAGCCACTTTTACAAGCAAAACGTTTTTCTACAGAAGTGGAAAATATGCACATTGTCACTGAGGTTCTGAAGGCTAATATAAGAGCTAACAAAACTGAAGAAGAAAACAGAAATAAATAACAAGAATCACAAGAAGAAAATAACATCAGCAATAATTCAGTGCTACATAAAATGCGTGGAAAGATGTCAGCCTTAAAACAATTGATTCAACATATAACCACTGTTTTTAGGTATATAAATAGAAGTAGGTTGAATTTTGTAAAAATGGTATTATGGAATGATAATGAACTATCACAACACATTTTAGAACTTCAGTCGTTTCTTAACAAACACCAAATTGATATAATGTTGATAAGTGAAACACATTCCACTTGAAAGAGTTTTTTCAAAATTTCCAAATATAAACTCTATCACACCACACATCTCGACGGCACAGGTCATACCGGTTCTGCAATACTGATGGAAGATAACAATAGGTATTTTGGAGTAGAATCCTTCCGTACAAATCAATTCCAAACAACTAATGTGGTTGTTCTAGACTGGGTGGCCAGTAACAATTTACTCGTACTGTATGTTGTTCTCCAAAATACAACATAAAATAAAGAAGAATATAAAGTCAACTTAGGTCAACGTTTTATCGCCGGAAGTTTTTTTAACGCCGGAGGAATGTTAACTGGAGCTCTCGGCTCACAAACCACAAAGGACGCTAGTTACCATCTGCCATACAATCCCTACAACTTAAGCCTGTTTCAAGTGGAGAACCAACCTACTGGCCAACCGATCGCATACAAATATCAATGGTATCCATAAATATACAATGTAAATCAAGTGTAGAGCTCTCCTCCGACCATTGCCTGGTAATAATTCCCCGGGTCCTGAAAACTTCACAACAAAAACACCGACTGGAAACTTCACTAAAGCATTATAACCCAGTATAAATGCAAAAAACTACCGCTAAAAAAAGATGATGACATCAGGGTAGCAGTCGCTCATTTCTATAAATGTGTGCAACAAGTTGCGTGGCGCTTAAAAATGATCCACTGCTATTCCGATAAAAAATACAAATGCCCTCAGAACTAGAAAACAATGGCAGCAAACAAGGCACTGTAGAGATACAGCTCAGCTTAATAAACTTACAAAAAAGTTCAAAATTTTGCTTTATGAGGACCGAAATCTCTGTACAAAAACATATATTCAGATCTTGGATCACACTTCTCCAACTGATTATTGCCTCTGGAAAGCGACGAAGAGAATCAAATGCCCTATTACATTTCATCCGCCTATAAGAAAATATAATAACATCTGGAAACTTTCATGTATGTGAAGTTTTTACCACAAATCCCATCGAAGGTGGGTTGAAAAAATAATTCACGAACGAAACACATTAACTCGACCTGTCGATAGAAAAATGTTCAGTAAACGAGATAAAGGCTGCAATAAACAATTTAAAACTATAGAAAGCACCAGGATATGATATCATCACTGGTACAACAGTAAAAGAACTTCCAGAAGTTGGCTTCGGATTCATTTATTTAATGTTATTTTGAAAAGGGTTCTTTCCTAATCAATGAAATGTGGTACAAATAAACATAACATTGAAACCTTAATGAAATTGAAGACACAGTGGGGTTCGAAACCCAAAGTAGTGTGGGACTAAAAGCACCTCCTTGATCATGACCAATCAACTAGTGATCGACAGAAGATTTTATTTTCAACGTAACCTAAATACGGGCCCTCACAATTGTCAAAAAAGTTCATGGGATTTGGTTCTTCTTAACCTACGAATATTATATCGTACATTTAAGACGTCATCTATCTCAGGATTAATAAATTTTCAATTACATCTGTTACGAGGTCAATCTGCAAATCTCGATGCAAGTCACTATCTCTAATATACCATGAGGCATACACTATTCCCCGAAGGACCTTATTTTGAAATGTTTGTATTATTTGTACATTCGTTTTCTTTGTACAACCCCATAATTCGATACCATATGTCCAAACGGGTTTTAGTATCTGATTATATAATAGGATTGTATTCTCAATGGACAGTTCTGAGTTATGCATATCCTAACAACCAATAAAGCCTTTTACTTTATTTTTAACATGTTCCTTCCATTTCAGTTTAGCATCCAGATTCATATCCAGATACTTAGCTGTGTTAGAGTAAGGAACTACTTGGTTATTAATAACCACGGGAACATTCGTTATTTTTTTATTTGTAAAATTGATATGGGTGGACTTTGACTCATTAAGTTTAATTCGCCATCGCTGCGTCCAATCACATATCTCGTTAACTGAATTTTGTAGCTTTTCTGTTGCTTTAGCCACACATCTATTTGTTGATAGAAGAGCAGTGTCGATAATGTGTGTAATGATAAATGTATCACTCGCATGTGGTATATCACTCGAAAATACCTGACCTGATCGACTTTTTCGTCGTGAAAGGAATTTCTACCAACCACATTAAAGTTGAAGAGAGCTTTGATCTGTCGTCTGACCATTCCCCAGTTGTTTTGACATTGAGCGAAAAACTAATCTATACCCTAGAGCCAGCGAGATTAACCGGTAGAACAACTAACTGGAAAGGCTTTAGGAACGATATTGAAGATAATGTTGAACTGAGCGTTCCACTTACGACACCCTATGAACTTGAGGTTGAAGTTGATCGCTTCGTTGAGATCGTACAGCTCGCCTCTTGGAATAATACTCCCAATCCAAGGAAAACTCCGGACAAATACGGTCTACGAAATCCTACGGAAATAAAAGAATTGGTCAAGGAAAAAAGAAAAGCGCGTAAGAAATGGCAACAGAGTCGCGCTCCGCAACATAAAGCTCACTTGAATCACCTTCGCAATACGTTGAAGAAGACTATAAAGGATTTTAAGAATCGTGCGATAGGCTCTTGTCTTGAAAGTTTAACAGCGAAAAAAGATTCCAATTATTCACTTTAGAAAGCTGTAAAAGGCACCAAAAGGCTCAAGGTCCCCGCGCCGCCTATTTAATTAAATCACAATGAATTGGCAAGGGAAGATAAAGAAAAACCGGACGTTTTTGCGGCCCACCTGGAAGATACCTTTAAACCGTACGATGGTCAAGTGTCATACGACAATATCAATAGGCTGGATTTACCATCTGACGATTTAGCACTTACAAGTGCAACGCTAAGGGAACTCAAACTTGAGATCGGGAATCTAAAACCTAAGAAAGCTCCTGGTTATGATTTGATTACCGGAGAAATTCTCAAAGCTTTACCTAGAAAAGCATTGATTAAGCTTCTTTATATTGTAAATGCTGCGCTCAGATTAAAACACGTGCCTAACCAATGGAAAGTTGCGGAAGTTATAATGGTTTTAAAACCAGGAAAGACGCCAAATGAGGTAAAATCTTATAGACCAATTTCGCTACTTCCAGTTATATCCAAAATTTTCGAGAGGATATTACTAAGGCGTCTCCAACCGGTTATAGAAGGAAATAATCTTATCCCTGACCACCAGTTTGGGTTCAGAAGTAAGCATTCGACAATTGACCAGGTGAAAGAGATATGCTCAAGCGTATTTCTTGACGTCTCGCAAGCCTTTGATAAGGTGTGGCATGATGGCTTGAATTGCAAATTACGACAAGTTCTCCCTGTATGCCTATACGACATTCTAGAATCATATCTCGGGAATAGACTCTTTCGTGTTAGACATGGAAATGAATACTCGGAGCTCAAAGAAATTTCGGCCGGTGTACCGCAAAGAGGCGTTCTTGGGCCACTTCTCTATCTGTTATATACTCGAGATATACCGAAAGGAGATGGCACTATCTTGGCTACGTTTGCCGATGACACCGCTATCCTAGCCGTAGGTAAAACAATCGAAGAAACTACTGCAAAACTGCAGAACGCACTGAATAAAGTAAATGAATGGACGATGGACTGGCGGATCGCCCTCAACGAATCTAAATCTGTTCACGTGAATTTCACTTATAAGAAAACTAATGTTTTGCCAATTTTCGTTCTTTTGTTTGTTAGTCGTGGGTTTTTTATCTGTTCTATTGATAAACCGTTGACTGTTAGGATTACAGATGTATGATCCGATGACAGATTATCACTGCTTTTAACTTTAACTTTTTTTCTAATAATGCCTTTCGTTATGAAGAAGTCAATAACATATGGTATTTTCTTTGGGTCAGATGGCCAATTAGTTGGTGATCCAGTCGAAATAAATTCACAGTTAAAATTTCGCCCTGATTTATAAAGCTTCCTGCCTTTATAATCATCATCACCGATGATGAAGTTGTTGCCTAGCATTTAAAAAATGTCAATTAGATATTCCTCTGTAGGCGAGTGCCTGGGTGGGCAGTATATCGCAGCTATTTTAAATTCTTTGCTTTTAGTTTCTATATTTACTGTCGCTACTTGCATTGTTTGTTTTTCTATTTTTGGCAATTCGTAAGGCAGGTACTTTTCACATTTACAGCACTACCTCCCCTGGCACTGTCAGCTGGATGGGGAGAATGGGAACAAAGATATCCAGGAATTCTAATCTTCGTTCCCTGTTTAAAATGAGTTTCGGAAATCAGGCAAACATCATTATCTTCGTTAGATAAAAATATCTAAAATTCAGGGATGTGTTGGAGTAAACCATTTGCATTCCACGTTGCGACGTTTAGATTATTTTTAAACATTAATATTTTGTTGATTTCTTCCTGCTTCTTTGCTAAGCAGTTTTATTATTTTATCCTGATTATCCAATCTTTGGATAATAGTAATGAGCATTTCCTTTACCGATATTTCCTCTTCTTTACGTGTATTTTTCACAATTTGAGAATACGATTTATTGTCTACAGTTGGTGTGTTTTTTTTAACAGCAATTAGCACTTTGTCTAGTTTCATGTTTTCCACGTTTACTTGTTGTTTGCTTTTATTATTGGATGAATTTTGTTTGTTGATATTCTTTTGCCATCGGACAACCTCTATAATTTACTGGGTGATCACCATGACAGTTGATGCATTTTGCTTTCTCGTCCTTCTTTAGCGGACAACTTTTTCTGGGATGTTTTCTTTAACATTTAACACAAGCAAAATCTCTTTTGCAATAGCTTTGCGTATGACCGAAAGCTTGGTATCGTTTGCATTGGGGTATTGAGTTTGAATTTTTTCGAAGTGGCTAGATCTTAACAACAATTCCCATTATTGATTTTATATTGTATATCTTTTCGACTTCTTCTGGATTATGAAAAGAAAGCATAAAAGAGATAATTTTCTATTTTCTTTTACCTTAACACCTGGTAAAAATCCTGAAGAGAGTAAAATCGCATTGCCCCATAAGTTTCCTTCCAGTAGTCTCAAAAGTAATTGAAACTTTATTTCAATGACTGACCACCAGTTCGATTTTAGGCTAAAACATAGTACTATAGAACAGATTCATCGGCTCGTTGAGCATATAAATATGACATTCGACAATAAGAACTATTGCGCAGAAGCCTTTTTAGATATATCGCAAGCATTCGACAGGGTATGGCACGAATGCGTACTTTAAAATATAAATAAACTTGATGGGGACCAATTTCTATTTGTTCATTAAATCGTATTTTGAAAAGCGATTGTTGAAGCACGGTGAAGAAATAACAGAACTTCACGTCATAAAAGCTGGTATACCACAAGGCAGTATACTTAGTCCAATTTCGTACCTAATGTACACCACGCATCTCCCGATGAGAGCAGGTGTTCTCGTTGGAACATTTGCAGATGATACAGCGGTTCCAACCAACAAACTGCAAAAAAGCCTAGACATAATAGCCAGATAATAAAAAAAATCAGCTCAAGTCATTTTAAACTTTGAATGGAACACACATTACCAAAATATCTTGTTTTACATCTTGACAGAAGTCTAACCTGGAGGGAATATATATTCAACATCCGTAAATAATTATAATTAAGAAAATTTCACTAGCTGCTAGGAAGAAATTCGCAAGAAACAAATTCCTTGTATATAAAATCATACCTTAACGAGTATGGTCCTACGGTATAGAAGTATGGGGCAGCGCTGCAAACTCAAACTTGAAAATTCTACAATGATATCATATCAAGATGCTTTGTATGGTTATCAATGGTTCTTGCTTTGTCACAAATGTAGAACTACAAAGCGGTCTACAATAAAAGAAGAAATTGTAACTAGATTAACATTGCACAGGTCAAGGATACACATAAGTTCAAACAAGGTAGCCTTTAAATGAATGGCAACAACAACTACGTTTCGTAGGTTAAAACGAAATACTCCACAAGACCGAATTTTTCACATTACATGAATTGCTATAATGCGATTGTTTTATGTTATAGATATCTTATAATTATATGGAATCTGTATAGCATTAAAAAAATTAAGAAACAAAAAATTCTAAAAATTGACAGATTTTGACCGAAAAAATATTTGTTTCTCTGTTAAACTGTTGTTCGCAACTATAGCGATAATCTGCTATACACCAACTTTTGCCTATGGAGGAGTTCGACCAATTCAAGGATACATATTAAGGGTGATAGAACCACTGAGCCTTCTCCCACAAGTGTTTCGGCAGTTCTCCTGCCGGTTATCTTACATTTGAAAGTGGGTTTCCGCCAAAGCCTTTTGCTATTTGCCTTTCATAAAGCGGTTATCCATTTTCTTCACTGACGTAGAGTCTATCATCGTCGTTTTAGTCATGTGTCTAACGCTTTCACAGAACTTCCTGAAGTTCTCAGTTGTTCTGACTTAAAAACTTGCTGTTTCGAATTGAAAATGCTTTCTAATGCGTTCTCTATTCAAATACAAGTACTGTAGTAGGTTCGTTCGTTCGTTGCCTTTCTTAAAGATAGCCTTCTTTTTTTTTTCTTTTTTTTAAAAGCAAATTTGTAAATCCCAGAACACTCGGACTCGATTTTCGGTCCATTGAAAACTCTGTTTGGTGTAGCGGTTGGAGAAACTTATATTTTAATCGTTTTTCTTTTCTTTCTGCTCGTGGTTGCTGTTCCCTGCTCGGGCTCGAACCTGCACAGCTCGGGCCACACACACTCCCCACTACACTGTGGTCACCCACTAAAGGAGGTCATAATAAGTTAAGTCTTTGAGTAGCAGATACACGCTCACCCGTAAGACTAACAAACCTTATCAGTGGAATAGACTAGAAATGGCCTAGCAGAAGTGTATTTCTAATATTGGCTTAAACTATTTAAACCATTATATTTTGCACTTCTCAAGCAAAAAATCTCGGTTCACCGTAATCCATCATCATACTACCCACTCTAGTGCACCTTCATGTAAAACTCCGTTTCGTGACTTGTAAGATTGATGCCTTTTCCAAATTAGTCTAACCACTTAGAAATTAGCGCGTGTTTCGCGTTGTAACTGCACTTACGTGCTTCACACTGCTTCACCTCAAACCACCGAAGCCACTTGAACTCCACACAAACCTCTCCACGGCACAACTTCCTCAAATCAATTGAAACTTTACCTGCACTCCGTCCGCTTCCTCCCGCAATCCTATGGTGTAAGTTACAAACATTCTTTCCACACCGCACTCGACCTTCATAGTGTTCCTCGTGAATGGCCCCAAGTGGTGTACTCTGTCAATGAGTATGGCGTGCTAATGTGTCACTTATTCATTCATTCGTGCAATACACAAAGTCACCGTGAACTCTGAGCGCGCGAGTACAATGCGATGCCACTTCCTTGAATCCTTTCCGATATCTTCTCGTTCGCCCCACTGCTCGTCAATCTTGGGTTCTTTCTGCATACAAAGTAGTGACGATGACGACGATGGCTTGAGAGATGCATTTCATTCATATTTCACTTTTCCACTTTTCCACATCCGGTGCGCAGGGAGACGGGCGTGCAACAGAGAAGAAAAGTCTGCACTTGCAACTCCTTTCATTGCAAACTCACTTAAGTGCTAAAACATGTTCAAGTTGGAAGATTGAAATACAACGCAAAACGGGACTTAGACTTTTAGCTGTTACGTGACCCAAAGGGACGGTATTTCCCAGGTGCATAAATTCAATGAAATACGGGAATTATTCCGGCCTTCCCGGAAAGGACCTTCAATTAAAAGCAACTGTAAAAGTAAAAAACTGTTCCTCCCTCATGTATAAGTAGATAAGGAAAAAGGATTAAAGCGGACAACTTTCATTACATAGGCCACCGACATCGGACCGAAGAACATGGACAGGACACCGTCCGTAACTGCAATACACAGAAACATTCAAGTTAACGAGGGATAACTTTGGGATAATTCATTTAAGCGATGTTTTAAAGCGAAATCCTTGGGGGTGTTGTGCGGGGGGATACCAACTTGGACTTGTACCTTCGATAGGTCGATGTTACAGAAAAAAGGGGCTGTCCACTCCATGTTGTTAGTTTTGGGGATTATGCTATGGAACACATGTTTATCGCATGAGAGCGGGGCCCATTAATTAAAGTGAGTTCAACGAGTAAAAAGTTTCGCAAAGCACATGAAAACGGTTTCTGAGATGAAAATGTCTCGTCGCTCTTCTTTCTCCCCGTGGTAATGTCGTTAATGCAATTTAAGTTTTCAAGGAACTTAGTGAAGGAGCGCAATTATTTTATTACCTTGCCTGCAGTAATGCTACATATTCATTGAGAAGTTTCAGTTAGGAATACACCGACAGGGAACTGTGTAGAATATTTTTTCATGTGCAAGGAATTTGAAAAGAGGTTTTTTATACCCTATCCCATAGGGCATATTAATTTGTATACATAGTTGTACCCTAACCTCTATAGTGTATTAATTTTGATATTTTGCTTGTAAGACAGAGAAGTAATAACGATAGATCCCCAAAAGCATATTTGCGATCAGCATTGAAGACGATCTAGCCATGTTCATCTGTTCATCTATCGTCCGTATATCACCAAATTTTGGGTCTTAAATTTTAACATACCAAGATGAAATTTAGTGCATAGACTTTTTAGAACCCACATCACAAGTGTAAATATTTGTATATTCCGTCCACAGACACTCCCACTTTAAAAGAAATGCGCTTCTTTTAATATGTTTACTAGAAACGGAAAAATAAACGTTTTCTCAAAAAAAAAAAAAACTGATATTGATTTTTTAAAGCTACTTACGGTGGTGGCCTTATTTTCAAGATCTCATCAGAATCCATGAACTTCGGTAACAAATATTTACAGCCACACCCACTTTCTTATAAGAATAAGCGATGAAATCAGTTTTCTGATAAAATTTCCTAAAAGTCGAGAAAGTATATTTTGAATAGAAAGATACGTATTGAATTCGAATTCAAAATCTCAGAATGCCACGCCCACTTTATTAGAGATGAGTTAGAAGATCAGGGATAGGGTAACATACGATCCGTTCCAGACGGATTGTTACCTTCCTATATGCTTTTTAATGAATTACGTTCTGGAAGATGGTTATGTAAAATCTTGGCTATTTCAGAAGTAAGATTAATGACATTAAATGAATATTTTTCAGTGTAACCTCTTCGTAGTCGACCAATTAAATAACAGCCGGACATAATTAGGAATCAAGTTAGGTAACGAGCAATTTGAAATTAGTAAAAAAAAAAAACGCTTAAACCTTAGCATTATGGAAAAGTACGCTAAAAAGAAAAGCACTACCCCACCAGGCACTACCAATGCTACGCATGGCTGTGATCCTGGGACGAGCAGGAATGCTCGGGTCAAAGCTATTCGGTTTCTGGGGGATAGCAAAATAATGCAACGGCTTAGGCGTAACCTAAGAGTCGCGAGTTGGAACCTTGGAAGTATGAAAGGTCGCAACTACGAGCTTGAAGAAATGATGATTAGAAGGCGAGTGGACATATTGTGTGTACAAGAAACGAAATGGCGAAACACCGGGAATTGGGCGCGTTTCTTGGACGTTAAGACAAAACCTTACAAGATGTTCTACTATGGATCGGAACAAGGTAAAAACGGAATTGCTATCATCCTCGCGGCAGAGCTACTTGGCGACATCTTGACCATTTCAAAATCCAGTGACCATTTGATGTCTCTAAAATTGGTGATACAGGGTGAGGTGTGGAATATTGTAAGCACATATGCTCCCCAAGTCGGATGCGAACAGAGAGAAAAAGATGCATTCTGGCTGTCGGGAAAACAAATGAAGACTATGAAGACTGCCATGGAGGACTGGGGTACGGCACCAGGAATTCTCCAGGTGAAGACATCCTAAGCATGTGCAAGTCATACGGTCTCATCGTGCTAAATACCATGTTCCTCAAACAAAGCCGGCACCTGATCACTTACAGCAGTGGTGGAAATGAAACCCAGATTGACTACCATTTGGTAGCCAGTTTCAAGAAGCCCCGGGTTAAAATGATCCTGGGAGAGGCGATCGCCCAGCAACACCGTCTCCTCCTGACAGAAATTTTAATGGAGACGGGGAAGAAAACAAATAAGCAAACAAAGGTGGCTGAGAAAATCAATTGGTACAAGCTGGACAAAGAAAAAGGCGAAGTTTTTATTACCTACATGACAAATTACCTCTTTACCATCATCGATGAGGTCGGTGATGAGGACACACAAGATATGTGGGATTCCCTACTGCGATCTTGCTTGGAGAGAGCCAAATCACTGCTTGGAACGTCGAAGGGCCCCTGCCAACACGCCAAAGAAACATGGTGGTGGGCAGATGAAGCTAAAGTAGTGATACGGGAAAAGAAAACGGCTTTCAAGGCTTGGTCAAAGTGCTCTTCTACTAACAGAGATGAAAAAGCTCGCCTTGAAGTGATATATAGATGTTCCAAAGGTCTCGCGAAGAATAAGTGCGCCCAATTTCAAGCAAAAAGTATGGAAGGCCTCTATCGGGAGTTGGAGGAAATATAGTCTTCGGCGTCTGATAGGAAGCAGGCTATCCAGGAGCTTCAACAAAACAACTTGAATAAGGGAGTAACTGTATTCAAAATAGCCGCCCAGAGAAGAAGAAATGCTCAGGAGATTCGTTCCCCAAAGTTCATTAACAATGCTCAAGGCCAGTTTCTTGTGGAAGACAACAAAATTCTCAACAGATGGCGACAGTATTGTGAAAGACTTCTGAACGAACAGTTTCCCCGGGTACACTTTCCAAGAGCCGCTCCTAACCATGACGAAGTATCCGACATTACTGTCGAAAAGTTAAGAATGCCGTCAAATACTCCAAAAAAAGAAAAGCGGTTGGGCCAGACGAGATACGCTCTGAGTTCTGGAAAAAGATGGGAGACATCGGGTCCAGATGGCTCATGATTCTTATCTCCAAACTTATGAGCGGTGATCCAATGCCTAATCAGTGGAGGGAAAGTTGTCTTATTCCTTTGTACAAAGGGAAGGGCGATACGCCAAACTGCGATAACTCCCGTTCTATCAAGCTAATGTCACACACCATGAAGGTCGTTGAACGGGTATTAGATGGCCGACTGCGGAAAATAATAAGGTTATCTGATGACCAGTGCGAGTTTGTCTCGGGTAAATCAACAACAGATGCAATCCAAAGTATAAGGGTCATAATGGAAAAACATCGTGATTCCTTAAAGGACTTGCATATGGTGTTGGTTGATTTTGAAAAGCCTTTGATAGACAACCAAGAGATCTCTTATGGGTGGCGCTAAGACAACGAGTAGTTCCAGAAACCTACGTGCGCATGATCATGGACATATATGAGGGAGCAAGGACAAGAGTAAGATGTCCCGCAGGAGTCACCGAAGAGTTCCCAATCAAAGTCGGTGTACACCAGAGAAGCGTCCTTAGTCCTTTGCTATTTATTGCAGTCCTTGATTATCTGCTTGAATGAAAAGTGACGGACCCCAAAGTGCATCAGTTATTCTTTGCTGACGATGGAGCTATCATAAGCGAAGATCAAATGGCCTTGCAACGAGCACTTGATGTATGGGTGGTTGTTTTACAGGGAAATGTGTACCGTATTAGTTCGAAAAAGACAGAGTATCTGTGCTGCCCATTCTCTGATCCACACCGGCCTATTCCAGACATTTACTTTAATGGAAAAGTGCTTCCCAAGTGTGAAAAGTTCAAATATCTGGGATCAATGATCAATAGCGAAGCAACTTGTGATGATGACATCAACCATCGCGTAAGCGTGGGGTGGATGAAGTGACGGGAAAACTCCGCTATCTTCTGTGATCGAAAAATGCCCCCTAAGCTTAAAGGAAGGCTCTACACCGCAGTTGTACGTCCCGCGCTCACATACGGTTCACAATGCTGGACAATGTACAAAAAGTATGAGGGCAAATTAACGGCAGCTGAGATGAAGATGCTTCGCATGACAGCAGGAGTAACGAAGATTGATAGAATAAGAAGTTCAAAGATTCGAGGAAGCCTTCATGTAAAAGAACCCATTACGAGCAAGATAGAGCACGACCGGCTCAGTTGCTATTGTCATGTTCAAAGGAGAGATCCTTCGAACCCCGTCAAAAAGGCAATATCAATCAACGTTCTTACGCAATCGCGCAAAAATGGCAGACCAAAAAACAACTGGATGACACAAATGCAAAGACACCAGCATTCGATTGGCCTCAGTGACGAAGTGATCCGAAACCTGGAAGCCTGTAGGTACTTCCTGAGGTCAAACCGGCAAACCCCACATTCGGACCAGTAGGGATGCAGTAAAGTGGGAGGGTTGTGATCCTTCTACTCCGGATCATAACTTCGCCGTAAGAGAAGTATGTTATTTTGATACATTGACTATGAACGTTCGAATATTTTTCCGACCGTCAACTGCGGGATCTCTGTTTTACCTTCGAATGGGAATATGTAGATCCTGGATGCGATACTTCCCGACTAACTACAACGAAATCTTGATTGGTTTAACCCAATACTGAGACGACAGCAATTTTGTCATTGTGACAATGAGCGAGCGAAAATAAAACCACGAGAGTTTCCCCTAAAGGTTGTAACTATAATGTATATATAAAGCTTTATATCTTGGGGAGTTTTTATACAAAGTTTGGATAACAGGTTGTTGGCAATTAAAACATTGAAGAACAGTTTGACGACACCAAGTGACAGTTCTTCTATAACAACAATATGACTATAAATAAACAAAACTGAATTCTATGTTTCTGTAACTATAATACTATAATCAATACATTTGTAAATATATGAAGCAAGTACATTGGCAAATTGTATTTCGCGCCAAAATCTAAGTAAATAATAAAGGCATAAATACTCTTAAATGAAAAGTCGAAAGTGCAATTGAATAAAGACTTTTATAACGATTAAATCGGTGCGTTTTCTTTTACATACGTTTACATATATATTTCTTTGTTCACAGTCAACCGAAGCAAAGTCCATCGAGTTCTTTCAACAATCCCAATTATAAATCCGTGGTAAAAACACAGGTTTTTTTTTGTTTGAGAGAAACATTACGTTAATTCAAATGTGTAACCTATGTTTTTTGGCACTAGATGTACACCAGATACAAAAATTCTAGTAGTTTTCATACGTGCCCGGCACTGGATTTGTGCGGCCAGATATGCGTATAGAACTCAATTACGGCGTTCACACTTTTCCATCAACGAATACACGACACATAACACCGGATATACCATACTGTAATTTAAAAAGGAAGTTTTTGACATTTAACCACCCCTATCTCACCCTCACTTTAACAAATTTAAACTATCTATTGTAAATGTACATAGATGAGACTATAGAAAATATTCCCAATTCAAAGTTTTGCAGAATACTAGCAACAGTATACTGAGCTCTAAGCATCTTGTGATGGCAAACCTTTGCGCAGGAGAATCGACAGGCCTGTTGAGTGCTTGCACTTGTATTGTATTAATCTTGCGAAGGAATTCAAAAAGTATTTCTCTCTGCATGCATGGCCAACTGCAACCATTCTTCAAATTCCACATCTGGGATTTGTGGGTTCACAATTCGAGGCGAAATTGGTATTTTCATTTTAATTTCAAATTTGGCGTAACTAATGACTGTTTAAAGAATTTCGATCAATTTCATGTCATTTTGACATGACCACATTTTTGGAAAAAAAAAGTCCTCTAACGATATTTATTACTCGCCTAGCTCCGACTGAAGGAGTTATAATTTTGGAATGAATATTTGCTTGGAAGTTACTTTGAATATCCAGACGGAAGTCCTAAAATCCTGGAATTTTAAAACTTTGTCCCGGAATTATAGCTTTCCGATCTAGCAAGCCTATACCAGTCCACCTCATCATATTCCTAACAACAAGCATGGGTAATTTCGTTCCATGATCTGGAAAAAAACGTATCATTTTCATTAGCGCAGCGAAGAACGGAATTGAAACTGGTGATGAAGCAACAGATTAGTAAATGCAAGTATTCTTGTGAAGTTCCTAGTTCAACTTGGACATTCCTCATATTCCATATTCTTAAAGGCAAAGGCACCTTACCTTGTCTTACTTGCTTCCATTTTGCTCATTCCAATTCAAGAGAATATTCATCAAAGAATTTATTCGTTTATTCAAGTACAATGCCGCTGTGTTCTTTCAGAAACTCCACACTATTCAATCATCCTTCATTTCGCATTCCCTTCGATTTGTCTGATCCTAGACTAGATCCCAGGAGGGAAATTCTGTGAAATTTAATTCCATTTAGGAAGCGAGTTCTCCCATTAAGCACGAAAAAATAATTACTCCATTTAAAAATTAATTTTTCAACTCCTTGATCACGGTATATCCTCAAGTTGCCTTTTTTGACGAAAGTCTACTTTAACGCGTGTTCAATTTGATATTTTTATTTCGAGTGAGTGAGATATCCGAGTGAGCGAGATATCCGGTAGTAAGAGAACATTTTTTCTCCCAAGCATGCCTTCGTACATTTTTTAATGACTCATCAACGAAATTAGATACAAAATTAAATTTAAACATCATCATCTTGCATTTTCTTCTTGAAACAATATTCAAGGAAATGAATTGAATTTTCCATTGAAAAGTTTTCAAGGACTTTTTCTTGTGTGGCACTTTATTTTTTTTTTTTTAACAAAAGGGTCATCACATTGGTAGTAGGGGGACCCTCAAGAAGGAGAAGCAAAACAAGGAAACATTAAAGGGAATCAACCTCATGGTATCTAAAGTTAATAGGATTTCTTTTGGAGGTAGGTGTGGGTGCTTTTATTCCTCACTCCCTGTCGGCTTACCACTTAAGATTCTCAATTTCTGATAAGGACATTAAAGCAGGAAATTGTATCGCACTGATTATGGGGGCAATTTAACCTGAATGGATGTCTTTTTTCTAAGTGCTCACCGCGCCATTGTTGTTGTGTAGGTAAAAGGTGTTTACCGGTAGTCTCCTTATTCTTCTTTTGCCTGAGGTTGGAAGTAGGAGCTGCGAGGAAGAGGGAGGATGGTTCCTTGATAACAAAATGGCAGAAGGCGAGGATAAAATATGTATGTATGAGCATTTTGTGGGAGGACAATGATATGTAGGCTTTTGTGAATGGCTTTTAAGGTGTCAAGTGGGTAAGATGAGAAGTAAGACCAAGGTCGACATGTGGGCAAATACATAAAGGTTTATTTTGTGTCCACTTCCTTTCTACAGGTGGTTTTCGAAGTTGTATTTTGGATATTTTGGACAAAAGGTTAATTGCCTGTAAGCGAGGCGTTTACATATTACTGCAGGGGGTATGTTTTATGAAGTGTTGTTTAACAGTATTCGTAGGTGATAGGTGGAAAGCACGCTCTTCAATAACTTAAGTAGAGAAATTAAATTCAATGCGAATATATATACAAATCCAATAACGGGAGTTCTATATTATATTAAGAAGGTGTCAAGTCGTGAAGGACGAAGGCAAACGAAATAAATAAAAAAAAAAAAATTTCCGTCTTACTTCTCTTTGATAAGGAAGTCACAGTGAAACTTGTTAGTATAAATGTACGTACAACTACAATAAATATAAGTTTTTTATAAATAGAATCATCCATCGGAAGATACATACACAGAAAAAAAAAAAGGTCCCCATAGATAGAATATGTATAGTTACTTACTAAAAAAAACAAAAAAAAAAAAAAAACCTACAGGAAAATTACAATCCATATGGAATGGATGGTATGATAATCTGTCTTCTAATCCATACCTAATAAAGTGGGCATGCAGAGACAAATTTTATAAGCAGAGCTAACGATGACTTTCTATTCAGTAGATTTTGTGGTGTTCATCTCATACGGAGCCTACCCCCTAAGCTGTACCAAGCGCAGCACGCTCTTCTTAAGCTGTTTAAAGCGCAGCTCGCTGTAAGTTTATGGCAAGGATACTTCAATACTGGCGGTGATATTAATTTCTGTTTCAGTGTTTTGAATGCTGCAATGCAGTCTTCATTCCAAGTAAATAGTTTTTGTTTTTTTAATAATTGATTCAGAGGTCTTGCTATGTTAGCAAAATCTTGAATAAATCGCCTATAATAGTTGCAAAAGGCTACGAATTTTCTTACTTCATCAGCGTTTTTTGGTTCAGGATATGCTTTAATTACTTCGTATTTCTTTGTATCTGTGCAAGTTCCATCTGCAGTTATTAGGTGTCCAAGATATACGACTTCTTGTTTTAGAAAGTCACATTTTCCTGGATTTAGTTTTAGGTTATATTTGCGGAGTCTCTCGAGCACGTTGATTAAGTTCCTGTTATGTTCTCTCAAGTTTGAACCAAATACTATTATGTCATCCACGTATAGAAATGCTGCTTCTTGTAATCCGCCCAAAGCTATTGATAGCATCCTCTGGAAACTGTTAGTTGATATTTTTAGCCCAAATGGAAGTCTTTTGAATTGAAAATGGCCTTCATTCGTAGAAAATGCAGTCAATGGTCTTGACTGTTCGTGTAGTGGTATTTGGTGAAATGAACTTGTCATATCCAGTGTCGAAAAATATCTTGCATTGCCTAGTCTGTCTAGTATATCTTCCAATCTGGTTAGTGGAAATTTGTCGTCCACCACCTTTTTGTCCAACGACCTGAAGTCTACCACCAATCTCCATTTATTTTGACCGCTGTTGCTTTTCTTGGGTACAACTAGAAGTATGGACTAACTGATGTTTGTACTATGTTTTTCTGTACCAGGTTTGGTACATGTTTATTTATTTCCTCTAACTGTGCATGTGGTAATCTGTAATTTTTTATATGCGTTGGATTGGCGTCTGTCATTGTTATGTTGTGCTGTTCATAAAAATTGTTTACAGTGAAGGTTTCTCCTTAAAGATGGAATACGTCCTGGAATTCTTCACATATTTTCAAGATTGTTTCTGTTGTTGTTTTATTCGAATTATCAATCTTGATTTCTTTCCTTAACCTTTCGAGGCGTTCGCATTAACTTGTGGTGTTTTTGTAACATAATATTTTGTAGTGTTTCAGAGGTTGTATTCCGATTATGGTATTTCCAATTGTTGGAATGCTGTCCTGTGTATTCATAATTCTTATGTGTTTTAAACCTTCTGCTGGAATTATCGTATTGGCCACAAATACTCCTTGTTTTATTTCCTTTCCTATAATTACACTGTCTTCACTAAGCTGCATATCTATTACTTGGATCATCTCTGTTCTTCGTGGTATTGTTAGTTTGCTCAGATTTTTCATGTTCATATTCATCGGCAGAGTTATTTCCTCTTCTTCTGCATAAACTATCAAGGCATATGTTTCATAGTCTATTTTGCAGTTATAGGTTCTCAAAAAATCCCGTCCTAATATTCCATCCGTTGGTATATTCATATCATCATTAACAATGTGAAATTGATGCTTTACTATTTTATCCCCTATTAATAAGTCTAATTCAGCTGTACCTTCCGAAAATATTGTCTTGTTTGTGATGCCGTTTATCTGACATACTGTATTATGGTTTATTGTTCTTGTCACATTATTTTTACAGACAGAAATATCTGCGCCTGTATCCACCAGAAAGGTGAATATTCCTTTATGTTTTTTTTTATTTTAATGCTAACAAAATTTGTGAAGTCATTCTCTCTATTGTCGTTTAATATCTTCTTCTGCTGAATCCTATTCCCCGATTCTGTTGACCGGAGATACCCGTGTTTTCCGACCTGTCATTATGCTGTGTATTTCCTCGATGCTGTTGGGTATTGTTTCTATTCCCTTTATAACTAAACTGTCTCCTTGCCCTATTGCTAAAATTATCAGTTCTTGCTCGGTAATTGTTGTTATGATCATAGTTATTGCTATTTGAATGTGGATTAAAATTTCCACGGTGCCTCTGAAATCTTCCTCTCATACTTGCTCCGAAGCGCATTATGTTATTTTGTGAGGGTGTTGATTCTACTTCTGATGCAATTTGTATAGCTTCGCTGAGCTTCTCTACTCTTGAAGCCTGCACTACTGCCCTAATTCCTTCATTTAGACCGTTTTTGAAGGCATTTAGACCCAATTGGTCATTTAGTGCTACAATAACCTGTTTGTTAGTTTCTCCCTGAGCAGCTATTTGTATTTCATTTAACTGTGCTATCATTGACTCTATTTTTTCAGCATATGTTATATTATTATATTAGCTAACTCATTATGTATTTTTAATGGGTTTACCTTTGGTCTGTATAAACTAGTTAGTGTGCTTTTTAATGTCTGTAGATTTTCAGGTCTTGTTTCTGTAAGTAGTTTATTTTTTACCTTTTCAGTTAGCTTGGTTGTCAGTATAAAGTCGATCAGTTTCTTCTTTTCATTGTTGTCAGCTAAGGTTTCACTATAGAACTCTATTAACCCTAGGAAGTTAGATAATTTCTTTTTGTCACCATCAAATTCTTGTACCAGCTTTACAGCTGTTACTATGTCAAATCTTGCCATTTCTTTCTTCATCAATTCTAAGCTAGTGTTTGGTAATTTTGCTAATTTTGGTTTTAAAAGTGTATTAATCTGGTCTACAATTGTATCAAAATATCTTTTTGCTTCCTCTAGTTCTTCCTGTTCTATATCTTTACATATATTGTCCCAAGTCTGTTATATCTCTAATCTTTTTTCTGTTATGAATTCTTCAGTGTATTCCCTATTCGGATTTTTCTTTAGGTTTTTCAATAATTCTGTAACAAATTTAAAATTTTCCATATTTTATTTTCTTATGGTATGGAACATGGTTTATTCTATTCCTTATAATTTGTTTTCTAACATATTTTTTATAATGACTGTTTACTTTTAAAATCAATAATATTATTACTATAACTAGTATTACATAAAATAAATTATTATTAACGCTAGTGTTGTTGTTGTTGTTGTTGGCCGCTAGGTTGTTATTTATGATTTCATCCTTGGAGTTTGATGTGCCGATCTTGTTTTACTTCGTGCAGCCTTTTAATCAGCAGTTGCTTTTGCTTCCTGTCCAGAGTTATTGGAATTACCCTGCGTAATTCTGCTATTTCTTGGAGGAGTTTCACTTTTTTGCCGCCACGCTTTCGTTTATTAATTTTTTGTTCTGGTTCTTTCTTCTGTTGATATTCTTTCTTCTGTTGTCCCTGCTGCATCTTTCTGTAGTCTTCGATCGATAGGGGTTTCGGTCCCGCGGTCCTTGTTGTTGGTTGTACACCGGTGCTTCTATTTGTCCGCTAGTTGCTTCAGGTATATATTGGTCATCCAGCTCCGTTTTGGTTTTCGAAGCTGGCAGGATCGCCATGTGGTGTTCGTCTCATACGGAGCCTACCCCGTAAGCTGTACCAAGCGCAGCACACTCTTCTTAAGCTGTTTAAAGCGCAGCTCGCTCTAAGTTTATGGCAAATTACTGCCACAGTGAAGTGAGTCTAGATTAGGTTTAAGACTGCCTTTATTCCAATGTTCATTCTCCTTTTATACAAAATTCTTAATACTAGATTTTACTATGTACATTGAGTATTAATCATTCTAAACATAAAATACTACAATTTGTTAATTTGATCCCCTTACTCTACTCTACTTTACTTACATATGAACGGTGGGTGCAAAGAATAAAATATGAACCACATGAACTGAAGTGAACTTCTACGTAGTGTGAATCACTCTCGACCTCAATTGAATGCCATATGACACTATCGATTGAATGTGTTATGTAATGGGTCCTCATTTCCACTTTGTGTGCTTGCATTGAATCACACTACAATTTATTCGCTGTTTTTAGGACTTTTTCTTAGCAGAATGTGGGCGTTGCTGGTAACATTTCTAATCGAAGTTAACAAATATTTGCAATAAGACGTAACCATCACCATAAATAGCTTAGAGAAAGCTATACATGTATGGTTTTATAAGGAAACGCACTCAAAAAGTGGGCGCGGTAATGTAGAATATATGGACGAAATGTAGAGAAGGACAACGTCTACATGCTTTATCTAAGCAATATTTTTCAGTTTCTAGCAAAACTTTTGAGAAAAACGAAATTTATTAAGAAGTTAGCGTGTCTGTGGGCGGATTGTAAAAATGTTTACACTTGTACTGCTTCGGATTTTTGATTCATGAAATTTCATTTAAAAAAAATGACATTGGCGATGTCCCCCTCTCTATCTCTGAAACTATTAATGCGAAAAATTTTAAAAAATGTATCTAGCTACACATTCGGTCCCGCGAAATTTCGCCCCAATGAAAAATTGCCTCAAACCAGTAGTGAAAAATATACAGAAGGCAACAACAACAAATAATTACTTTAAATTTAATACATACAATTTTTTCCATATTTTGGTTATATATTTAATTTTTAAGTTCAAGCTGTAATTTCGTTGCAAAATTTGGCTGCAAAACAAAAAAAATTAAAAAGACCTCGATAAATTATATTATATATACGACTAACAAGGATGATTTAACAATTTTTGAAACCTAGCCCTCCAGATCCCACTCACACTTGATGCGTTTTAGATGAAATCATGTACGTACCAGGGACATACTCGTACATAGACACAAATTAAGTTTCATCTAAATGTCTTTAGTGATTCTTGAGTGAACCGAATCAAATGAGAATGCAGTTAAAATAGCGGTACGGAATAGTAAACGCGCGAAACCCGGATTTACATTTGACAATTTTTCCATGTGCGCATAGTCCAATTTGACTTTGATGTTAAACTCTTTCTCTATTTTATCCTTCACATATCTATCATTGCTACTTGACTAAACTAAGGTTAGTCATTCTGCTTACATACCTAGTACATTGTGTGTAAGAGTATCGGTCACAACCCGACCTATCACCGAGACTGAGTATAATCAAAGCCTAACAACTCGGTGTAGTCGGTATGTTGCATCGGTTATGGTAATGGACGAGTCTATCAAATACGCTGTAGCGTCCATTAATGACTTCAAGTCACGTGCTATGGAATGAATATACCCCTACAACGAGATTTAAGCCAGTTGCTGCCAACTTTTAAAGATCATTTTCACCGCTGGCTGGCATACACACCAGTACCCTGGCGAACAGTTAGAGTGGCTACTATACCTAAAACCGGTAGAGATTACTATTCGCTCGCCAAGAACTTCAGACAAAGAGGTCTACCCTCATTCTTGCTGAAAAGCATGGAAAGACTGGTTGAACTGCACGTACGCAAAGTGGCTTTGTACTCGTAGATTACATCCTCTGTCTGAGATGCATCAACGTGAAAAATCTTGCGAGGCTCCGCTTCAGAATCTAGTTGGCAGAATTGTATCCGCTCTTGATAGATATGAGCACGCGATGTATATTTTCATCGACATTGTTGGTGCTTTTGAAAATGCTGTGCGATTCTGCCGTCACGGCGCGGACGAACCGTTAATGTCGTGGATTAATATAATGCTAATGAATAGAGCATTGGTTGTAGATGTGGATTGTGGACGAAGTGTAATAGCAGAGGTTAACAGGGGGTTGCCCGCAAAGAGCCGTCCTTTCTCCACTTTTATGGTACATGGTGGTCGATTCCCTGCTAAGCAATCTTAACAGCTCTAAGGAAGTTGATCGTTCTGACTCAGCCAGTACTTAAAGGCGTCACTATCCGGATCTCAAAGGTTTCTAAGTATTTAAGAGCAATCTTAAACTTCTCTGGTCAAAACATGTTGATTCGAAGACAGCCAAGGCGCTCTCAGTTTTCTGACAGTGTAAGGGTGCTTTCGGCAAGACATGGGCTTATCATGAAAAAAGGTCCTATGGATCTACACTTAGCATAAGCGTCGGTTGTTTGGTGGAAAAATCTTTCGCGAAAATATGTCACTGCCTCTCTCACTAAAATCCAAAGAACAGTATGTCTCGGCTGCATGAGACCCTCTCTAGCACGCCTGCCAAGATGCATTATTGAACCTCCCTGTTCTTAATATTTATATTATGGGCAGTATAATAAAAGTATCTTCCGTCTTAAACGGGGTGGCTTTTGGTATAACCCGCACTGGAGCTTCGATGACTTTGCGCGACACTTATTTTCCGACTCTTACTCGTATCTTATGGGTATGCCGTCTGGCGCAATGACGAACTCCAACTGCCTCGCAAATTTAAAGTTGACTGAGCTATCTGAGCCAGGAAGGAATTGTAGTCGAATTTTCACGGATGGCTCCGCAACCAATCAAGGACCTCACTTCACGTTACGTAGCGACAGATAGGCTACCCTTAAAGCCTCACTCAGCCCTTTAGTCAGTTCCAAAATAGTTCGAGAATATAAAAGGTCTCTGAATTCGGTCGCAAGGCTGAACTCAATGGGTATTGTTTGGGTCCTAAATCACAATGAGATTACTGGAAGTGAAATTTTCGATGAACTTGCTAGACAAAGTTCAGAGGATAAAAGGTGACGGTTTCCATTGACGGTTGGGTCTGCTATGAACATAATCATGAATGGCATAACTCTCCAGGAGGTAGACAGACCAAATGAATGCTCCCGAATGCCTGTAGAAAATCTGCAACATACAACTTGTACTTACGGGTCAGTTCACTTTTGCTAAGCATCCTAATGTGCTAGGGTTAAGTAACCCCACCATCTGCGACGCCTGTGGAGAAGGCGACGGAACACTACGATTGTCCTGCTCGTATCAAGTGGCATATCTTTCGAAACCGATGTGGTAAGTGCTGATACTTACTCCTCTTTTTGCGAAAAACGGAGACGTTTCATTAAAAGTGGGTTGCTTCCAGGTACTACAATGGACGGTTGAGTGCTCCAGTGGAGTTTTTCATACCCCGACAAAAAAAATATATCGGTAAATGCCATTTCAACAACGATGCTAAAAAGACGATATTTACACAAAAAAACAGAAAAATTATAATAATTCTGGAACGGATCGTGTGATACCCTATTCCTCATCTTCCAACCCCTCCGCAATAAAGTGGGCGTTGTACAATTTTTAATTCAAATGCAATGACTTCTTTCTACTCAGAGGATATATCCGGAATTTTTAAGAGATTTATCAGAAAAGATGCAACCGAAGCTCACGAATTCTGATTGAATATTCACAATAATTTTCATAGTAAATAGCTTTGAAAAAGCGGAATGCATTCTTAAGAAACGCCTCTAAAAAGTGGGCGTGGACCTATACGATAAACGGATGAATTCTAGAAATCACAGTCTATATACTCGTACTATGTCTTATTATTTTTTTATTTATCGTTTATTAATTTTCCTTGTAAGGGTCAATTCAACTTCCTTTTTTTCTACTTCCGATTGATTTAAGCAATCAAACATTGGCTTTTTGTTATAATTTAGTGCTAAAACTAAGTCTTGCACAGTTAACCCAAGTTGTGGTTTTACGTCGAACTGCCTTTAACTACACGTTAATTCGCACAAAGTAATGTTTGAAAAAACAGCGAATAATTTGAACTTGCTTATCATTTAAATTACGAGTAAGTCACCTCAATATCTCGAAATGGTTGGAGATATGAGAAATATAATTATAAAATAAGTTGTAAGAAACTTAGACAGAAGTTGTTTAGTTAACTTTTACTATTTCGGAGAGATCCAAGAAAGAAGGTGTGGGATTTTTAACCCCATTTCTCGGAAAGTGTTAGAAACAAAGAAGAAAAACCGTTGAAGACTACAGGGGAAAAAAACTATAAGCCACATTTTCTATTTTTTTCCAGTAAAGCTGTTGAAAGTTGAATAGTTCTGTGACCTTCAGTGTACTTGAATATCAATATATATACAGGCTCAGTACACACTAAAGGCTTTTTGAAACGTCAATTCAGTACAATTTTAACCATGATCGCTTTACACCGAAACAACGCGCCTAAACAATCGCTCGAATGGTTGACACTGAACCTGATTTTTGGAAGCAAATTTTGATGACCGACGAGGCCCATTTCGCGAAACAATTGATGAGAATCGATATCGGTGGATGTTGGCTCATTATGTCTGCCCACAAATGCGTGAAAAAGGTCTGGACCGTTACTGGTTTCAACAAGACGGTGCGCCATGCCACACTGAAAATCAAACAATGCAGTTTCTGCAACGAAAATTCCCTGGACGTGTGCTGTCAAAAAATGGAGACATTGACTGGCCACCCAGATTTCCATATTTGACCCCTCCGGACTTTTTTTTGTGGGGTTATTTGAAAACCAAAGTGTACGTCAGCAAACCTCAGACCATTAACGAGCTCGAGGCAAACATTCGTGCCGAAATCATCGCTAAACCGCCAAGATGCTCGAAAAAATGATGGAAAACGGAGGAAAAAGGGCACATTTTGCTTTGGTCAAAAGAGGCCGCCACTTGATTGATGTTGTATTCAAAAACTAGTCCAAATAAATTTTAAAGGACCAAATTAAATAAAAATACCTCATATATGGACTTTTTTTTAAATTTATTCAATATTCACATACCGACATAAAAGATGGCGCATCCTATATATATATATATATATATATATATATATATATATATATATATATATAGACAGTATAAATGAGAAAATATGTAATACTGATCTGCATTCCCACATAAAATGCATTTGCAGATTTCTCAATTTGAAATTTAAACAAAATCGTTGGAGGGTTTTTTGTTTTTTATAAAATTCCGATAAAAATCAAAAAAAAAAAAGAAGAAAATTATCGACAATTTTTAGAAACTTAGTATGCCATTATATTGCATACATCAAATATTCTTTAAATATTGATTTTGAGCAAAATCGATTGAATCATATCCGTATACATACTTTCTGCTAAAAACGTGGTACGTGATCTGGTAGCGTATATCCGCTTCAATTCAAATATGAAATTTGTATAGAATCCATGGAGCCATTTTGAAGCAAATCGAAAATCCAAATCTGCCGTTAGTACTCGTAAAAAACCGTTAATTTTTGGGGTTAGAATGCAAATTCCTCGTCCGATGCCTATATTTCTGTAGTATCTGAGAGCAATTATCTTCTTTCAACTTTGGACCGATTTCACCCACCGCTATTCCTAACCTTCAAACCCAGTCTCAGAGCACACTTATTACTTTAATTTTCGTAAAGCTAATTTCGTCAAACTCAATAGCTTACTTCTTAACATAAAACACGTCGCTACACATTTACCAATTGACCATGCCCTCGCGATTTTCTACGCTGATATCTTTACTTGTTTTGTCGAATCACTGTCATACCCACCTAAAAAAACTGCTCGTCTTCTCCACCCTAGAGTTACGCTCCCTTCGCAAAAATAGAAACAAACTATGGCAATCCTACCTTAAATCTAAATTCAACTCTGACTTCCACAAGTACACTTGTGTATATACCCAATTCTCTGAGCTCTGCGAAAGGCTCTATCTGGAATACCTAGATCGAATGCAATCAAACCTAATAACCGACCGACCCAACAAAATTTTTTCAATTCATAAATGTCAAAAGAAATTCTGATGGCTATCCACCTACTCTCACTTTCTCGAACTCTTCCTCGACAGCTAACTTTTTCGGCCAGTCGTTCGCTGCCCACCTATATGAACTTGACCTTGACTATTTCTGCTATTTGAATAACTCTGCACGTTGCAGTGCGTGTTTTCCAGCGTCACGCTACAAAGCTGGATCAGTTTTGCCGGGATTCCGAATTCGGCCATCGCCACATAAAGCTCCTGACGATAAATGCTATCATATGCGGCCTTGAAGTCGATGAGTAGGTGGTGAGTCTCGATTTGAAATTCATTGGTCTTTTCCAGGATTTGCCTCAGTGTGAAAATTTGGTCTATAGTCGATCTGCCGGGCCGGAAGCCACACTGGTACGTGCCGATTAGTGTGTTGCAGAATGGCTTGAGACGTTCACACAATACGTTGGATAGGATCTTGTATGTGACATTAAGCAGGGATATGCCTCGATAATTCTTGCAAGACATAGGATCGCCTTTTTTGTAGATGGGGCATATGGAGCTGATAGTCCAGTCATCGGGCATGCTTTCTTCCACCCATACTTGGTTGATGATTTGGTGCATGCGCCCTACCAAAACATCACCACCGTATTTGGAAAGCTCCGCTGGTAAACCAACAGAGCCGGCGGCCTTGTTGTTCTTAAGCTTTTTTATTGCTAAGCCAACTTCTTCTATACTGGGTGCTGCAACTGATTCTTCATTGACTGGACGTGGGTTCTCTTCTTGCCCTATCACTCTCTCTACATGATACCCATTTAGCAGCTGCTGGAAGTGTTGCTTAAACACATCTACAGTCACTGGCAAAATTATTTACACATTGTAATACTTATACCATATCATTTCAATAAAGTTCTACAGCTTTTGAAAAATTCAATATTTCACTTATGTTTTTGTTTATTATTAATCTTTAAAATTATCTTGAAACAATAAATAAAAAAACAAAATCAAATTTCTAACAGTAAAGGTTAAAAGCATGGAAAAGAAAATGGCAAAATTATTGTTACACCAATAAACACCGGCAAAATTATTTGCGCAAGTGCAATTAACTTCTGCTTACACTTCTGAAAGCCGAAAATGAAAATTATTTTTTACACTGAACACAATGGTTTTGTTGACATAGTTTTTTCAACTTTCAATATCACAATGCAATTTTCCTCAATTATGGAAAGACGCTTACATTACCACAAAAAAGGATGCAAGAGCGAAGTTTCTATTGCTAAGCTCTAATGCATACCTAAGCTCTTCGAGAGCATCGTGTACGATGTAATGTTTTTCCACTACAAGCCAATCTTCTCTACAAAGCAACACGGATTCATTAAAGGGAGGTCAACAACCACTAACTTAACCGTATTCGTGTCTAGTACACTGAACGCTTTGGAAGATGGCAATGAAGTTGATGTCGTAGCTACAGATTTTAGTAAGGCTTTTGACAAAATTTCTCGCCAAATTATTGTTTTTAAGCTAAAAGCCCTTGGATTTCAACCGCGGTTTATCTCATGGATCAGATCAGTGGATCGTCAATACAAAGTTCTTTTCAGATCAGCAGTTTCGGACCCTACTATAGCAACATCGAGAGTTCCTCACGGCAGCCATCTTGGACCAATAATTTTCATCCTTACAATAAATGATGCTGGGCGTATCATCCGGAACTCTGATCTTCTGGTCTACGGTGATGATATGAAAATCTTTAAAAGCATATTATCTGCCACTGATTCTCGTCTTCTGCAGGATGATCTAGATAGTTTCTCCATCTGGTGTATAAAAAATGGGAATGAATGCCACTCCATCACATACTACCGCAAGCGTCTCCCACCACCACCTAGGATCTACTTCATTCGTGATGAGCCTGTACCCTCAGTCACGTCACCACGCGATTTGGGCGTCATCTGCGATAGTGAACTCAAATTTCGATCACATATTGACAATATTATAAGTACAGCAAGCTTAGCACTTGGATTTGTAAAACGCTGGTCAAAAGAGTCTGACCCCTACGTAACAAAATCCCTCTATCTTACTTTCGTTAGACCCCTCCTCGAGTCTTCTTCTTCTTCTTACGGCGAAGTTATGATCCGGAGTAGAAGGATCACAACCTTCCCACTTTACTGCATCCCTACTGGTCCACTTGTGGAGTTTGCCGGTTTGACCTCAGAAAGTGCCGACAGGCTTCCCGGTTTCGGATCACTTCGTCACTGAGGCCAATCAAATGCTGGTGTTTTTGCATTTGTGTGATCCGGTTGTTTTTTGGTCTGCCTTTTTTGCGCGATTGCGTAGGAACCTTGATTGATATTGCCTTTTTGATGGTGTTCGAAGAATCTCTCCTTTGAACATGACAATACCAACTGAGCTGGCCGTTCTCTATCTTGCTTGTGATGGGTTCTTTTACATGAAGGCTTCCTCGAATCTTTGAACTTCTTATTCTATCAATCTTCGTTACTCCTGCTGTCATGCGAAGCATCTTCATCTCAGCTGCCGTTAATTTGCCCTCATACTTTTTGTACATTGTCCAGCATTGTGAACCGTATGTGAGGGCCGGACGTACAACTGCGGTGTAGAGTCTTCCTTTAGGCTTAGGGGGCATTTTTCGATCACAGAAGATAGCGGAGTTTTCTCGCCACTTCATCCACCCTACGCTTACGCGATGGTTGATGTCATCATCACAAGTTGCTTCGTTATTGATCATAGATCCCAGATATTTGAACTTTTCACACTTGGGAAGTACTTTTCCATTCAAGTAAATGTCAGAGACCGGGCAGCACAGATACTCTGTCTTTTTCGAACTAATACGGTACCCATTTCCCTCCAAAACATCCACCCATACATCAACTGCTCGTTGCAAGGCCATTTGATCTTCGCTTATGATAGCTCCATCGTCAGCAAAGAATAACTGATGCACTTTCGGGTCCGTCACTTTTCCTTCAAGTAGATAATCAAGGACTGCAATAAATAGCAAAGGACTAAGGACGCTTCCCTGGTGAACACCGACTTTGATTGGGAACTCTTCGGTGAGTCCTGCGGGACATTTTACTCTTGTCCTTGCTCCCTCATACATGTCTATGATCCTGCGCACGTAGGTTTCTGGAACTCCTTTTCGTCTTAGCGCCACCCATAAGAGATCTCTTGGTTGTCTATCAAAGGCTTTTTCAAAATCAACCAACATCATATGCAAGTCCTTTAAGCAATCACGATGTTTTTCCATTATGATCCTTATACTTTGGATTGCATCTGTTGTTGATTTACCCGAGACAAAGCCGCACTGGTCATCAGATAGCCTTATTATTTTCCGCAGTCGGCCATCTAATACCCGTTCAACGATCTTCATGGTGTGTGACATCAGCTTGACAGAACGGTAATTATCGCAGTTTCGTGTATCGCCCTTCCCTTTGTGCAAAGGAAGAAGATAACTTTCCCTCCACTGATTAGGCATTGGATCACCGCTTATAAGTTTGGAGATAAGAATCATGAGCCATCTGGACCCGATGTCTCCCATCTTTTTCCAGAACTCAGAGGGTATCTCGTCTGGCTCAACCGCTTTTCTATTTTTGGAGTATTTGACGTCATTCCTAACTTCTTCGACAGTAATGTCGTCATGGTTAGGATCGGCTCTTGGAAAGTATAGCCGGGGAAACTGTTCGTTCAGAAGTCTTTCACAATACTGTCGTCATCTGTGGAGAATTTTGTCGTCTTCCACAAGAATCTGGCCTTGAGCATTGTTAATGAACTTTGGGGAACGAACCTCTTGAGCATTTCTTCTTCTCTGGGCGGCTATTTTGAAGATAGTTCCTCCCTTATTCAAGTTGTTTTGTCGAAGCTCCTGGATAGCCTGGTTCCTATCAGACGCCGAAGACGATATTTCCTCCAACTCCCGATAGTGGCCTTCAATACTTTTTGCTTGTAATTGGGCGCACTTCTTCTTCGCGAAACCTTTGCAACATCTATATATCACTTCAAGGCGAGCTTTTTCATCTCTATCGAGTATGCCTCCTCCTCGAGTATGCCAGCGAAGAATGGTCTCCACAGTATGCTGCCCATACCATGGTAATTGACGCTGTCCAGCGCAGGTTCATTCGCTTCGCCTTACACGGTCTGTCTTGGGCTGATAACTTCAACCTGCCACCCAATGTGGATCGTCTTAGACTGATTAATATTCAGTCATTGGAAAAGCGTTGTAATATTGCCGACATACGTTTTATTCATCAAGTGTTATCTGGTAACATTGATTGCCCCACCTTGCTTCAAGTTATTTCTCTAAATACCAATCCCCGCAACCTCAGATCTGTTCCTCTTTTCCATATACCTCCTCATCGCACTAACTATAGTTATAACGAACTATTATCAAGAATGCTGCGCAAATCAAATAATGCGGCACACATTTTTGATTCTAACATTTTTTTTTAACTCCGCAATACCCTAACCATAGCTCTTAAGTTGTTGTCCTTTCTAGTTTTAAGTTTAGATTAAGTTACTATTGTACTAAGCTAAATAAATGCTGGTAGAGTCGGCGCCAAATATGTAAAATATGACGCAAATTTTGAAAAAAAATTTAACCCAATTGTTTGCGTTTCTTTATGATACATAGCATAATTAAGTTTTAAATTTTCAGAAAACCAATACTTGCCCTTGTATTTAGGTGTAAGCAAAAATGCGACTTTCAAGGTCACCACACACATTAATTTCTTACAATTTTGTTTATAAAGGTTTTTCTCCTAGATGTATGAAGTGCTTTCTGAAGGAAATAATAAAAATACTTTTTTTAAAAAATGTGCCATATGTCTTATAAATAATTTTACACCGCTAGCCGGGCCACACAAGGTTAGGTTAGGCTAGGTTATACAGGTCTGTGAAGCAGAGCTTACACATTGGGCCCATCACAATCCCTGTCAGAATTAAAACTAAGTGTCAACCTAAATTACCTTAATCCTGAAAACATTTAATTTCCTTGCAGAACTTGCCAAGTTTTTTTGTAGTCAATACTGCCTACCTCCTCTAGATTGCTGTAAAAGTAACTTTTTTTTATAATATGCGCGCGCCAAAGAGAATATTGTAATATGCAAGCTACGGCTCGAGTAGATAAAACGATATTCTGTGAAATTTATTTCTTTATTTTCTAGTCTATAGAACAATTCAAGTTCACACTATACTATTCTTCGCAAATTCTTTTCTTACAAGGTCTCTTTCCTCTCAAATCACTTTATCTCCTTTCAATTACTTAATTCACAAATCCAAACTAATTACTTTTTCTTGTTCACTCTCAACTTTCAATTTATCACCAAATTACAACTTCGCCCATTATCACTTTTCCAATCTCTTCGCCACGGTTCTAAACCAACTGTCTTTTTTTGATCGCCATCTGTCCTTATATAGCAGAAGTTTCTGATAGCCAGAAACTTCTAGCAAATTCTTCGACCACTGGAACAAGAGAAATAATTCTTGCAGTTATAATTCCCTTTTATCCCTGATATTATTCGTCTCTTTCGTTGACATGAGCACTTCGGAATTTGTTGCGTCATATTTTTAGGGGGCGTAGTTATTATTATGCTACACTGCCCCCCTCTTAGACATGTTCGTCCCGAACAAGTGCATCCTCATTTCGGCCATTGTATCGACTCAGTCGGTCCACATGAACCACTTTCATTTTGGCCCTCGGTCCTCGCTGGATGCGGTAGACAACATCGTTGATGCGGGTTACTATTCTGTAGGGACCTTCCCAGTTCCGCTGTAATTTAGGTGATTTCCCCTTTTGGCGATGGGGATTATACAGCCACACCAGATCTCCTTCCTGGAATCCTGACGTTGTTGCCTTGGCATCATACCTGGTCTTCATGCGGTCGCTCGTCATCTTAATCTGGCTTCTGGTCCTTTGGTGTATGTCCCTAAGCCTTTCCCTAAGGTCCGCCACGTACTCTTCTTCATTTCTGGGCTCATTGGTAGGAGATCCAAATTTCACCTCACTGGGTAAACGAGCTATTCCACCAAATAAGATTTCGAACGGCGTATGTCGAGTAGTGCTATGCACGGCACTTCTATAGGCCATCAAAAACAAGGGAATCTGCCGGTCCCAATCCCGTTGGTAGTCACCTACGACCTTCGAGAGATGTTCGTCCAAAGTTCTATTGAAACGCTCCACCATACCGTCCGACTGTGGATGAAGCGGGGTCGTCCTTGTCTTTTTGATTCCGAGTAGTTGACACATCTCTTGGAAGATTCTTGACTCGAAGTTTCGCCCTTGGTCAGAATGCAATTCCAAGGGCACACCGAATCTGCTAACCCAATTGTAGACGATCTGCTCCGCCACGGTTCTGGCTTCCTGGTTAGGGATCGGAAACGCTTCCGGCCACTTACTGAAGTAGTCCATCACTACGAGGATATACCGATTACCATTGTCGGTTTCCGGAAAGGGTCCTGCGATGTCAATGGCGATTCGTTCAAAAGGTGCTCCCACGTTGTATTGGTGCATCTTACCTCGAGTTTTGATTCTCGGACCCTTGCTAGCTGCACACACGTCGCATTTTCTGCACCAGTCTTCGATATCTTCCTTCGCTTTTAACCAATAAAAACGTTCTCGTACCTTTTCTAGCGTCTTATTCACTCCCAGGTGGCCTCCGGTCGCCCCGCCATGCATTTCCTGTAACACCTCCTTGACCCTCGTCCGCGGTACGACAAGCTGCATTACAAACGACTTTCCGTCGGAGGATTCCCATTTTCTTCTCAGAACACCTTCTTGGACATGGAGGGAGTCCCACTGCGCAAAATATGCCTTTAAGGTCGGGCTTCTGTGAGAGATGTCCTGATGATCCGGTTTCTCCATGTTCTCCTTCCAGGCCAGAATCGGCTCGATATCCGGGTCTTCCTTCTGAGCGTTCCGGATCTCATCTACGCTCCAGCCGGCGATAGGTTCGGCTCTCATTCTTTGGATTGAAACCAGCTCCCGTTCTTCCTGACGCGCACAATGTTTACAATCCGTTCTGCATGGTCTCCGGGACAGTGCATCCGCATTAGAGTGGAGTTTTCCTTTACGATGCTGTATTTCGTAGTCGTAGATTTGCAGCCTTTCGATCCATCTTGCGACCTGACCCTCAGGACTCTTGAACTGTAATAGCCATTTTAAGGCTGCATGGTCTGTGCGAAGAACGAACTTCCTCCCATAGAGGTATTTGTGAAAATGCTTCGTAGCCAAGATCAAAGCTAGAAGTTCTCTCCTTGTCACGCAGTAGTTCCTTTCTGGCTTAGAGAGCACCTTGCTGAAGTACGCAACCACCTTCTCTTGGCCGTCATGCACCTGGGAGAGTACGGCTCCTACCCCGACATTACTAGCATCTGCATCCACAACGAACGTTTCCCCGGGAGTGGGGTAAGCCAGTATCGGGGCATCGCATAGCCGTTGTTTAAGTGCCTTGAAGCTCTTCTCGCACTCAATTGACCATTCGAATTGTTTTCCCTTTTCCGTCAACTGGTGCAGGTTCTTTGCGATCCCGGCAAAATCCTTCACGAACCGTCTGTAGTAGGTGGCTAGGCCCAGGAAGCTCCTTAGTTGGTGTTTGTCTTTGGGGACTGGCCAGTTTTTCACCGCTTCGACCTTCTCCGGATCGGTTCTCACTCCTTTCGCTGAAATTATGTGTCCCAGGTACTTGACTTCCGCTCTAAACAGGGCGCACTTCTTGGGGTTGAGCTTCAGGTGGGCACTTCGAAGCCTTTGAAACACATCCCTTAGATTGTCTCGGTGTTGCGCAAACGTTTTTCCTACGACGATGACATCATCCAAGTATACCAAACAGGTTTTCCATGTTAACCCTTGCAGGACACATTCCATCAATCGCTCGAAAGTCGCCGGAGCATTGCACAGCTCGAATGGCATTACCGTGAATTGCCATAGCCCATTTCCTGCGGTGAAGGCGGTTTTCTCCCGGTCTTCTGGATGGATCTGTACCTGCCAGTAGCCACTCTTCAAGTCGAGAGTGGAAAACCATCGGGCTCCTGATAGTGTGTCTAGCGTGTCGTCAATCCGTGGCAGAGGGTAGCTGTCTTTCTTGGTGACGTAATTGAGCTGCCGATAGTCCACGCAGAACCGCGTGCTGCCATCTTTCTTCTTAACCAGTACAACCGGTGATGCCCACGGACTTTTGGAACTTTCAATCAGACCTTCTTTCTCCATTGCCGACACCATCTCTGCAACTTCTGTCTGCTTTGCCAATGGAAGGCGCCTAGCAGGCTGACGAATTGGTCTAGTATCACCAGTGTCTATTCGATGTTGTACCAGGTATGTTCGGCCGTATTCTCCGTCCTGTGAGGCAAATACATCAGCGTACTCATTGATAAGATTCTCTGCCATAGTTCGCTGCTCCTGATTCAGCTCACTGGACTGGAGAATCGTCTCTCTCGCTTCCGCTGTCCAAGGTGATGGGAGAAGTTTTGGAGCATCACGTTCAGATATTGTTGCGACGGCGGTAATCGGCGTGCATTTTCCAGTCACCTCCCCTCGCCTTAGTTTGACAGTGTGTGGTCTTGCGTTCAAAACCCTCACTGGAACCATGGTGTTCTTTGGTTCGACTAACGTCTTTCCCACGATGTAGTCTTGAGAATTCTTCTCTGGGTCTGGTTCTACTATGTAGAATCGGTGGCTCCCAAGATCACCTTCCAGCTTCGTCCAAATGATTGTCTCTGAAGACGGCGGCAAAACTTCGTCTTTGCTGATGACTGTCCTGAGAGTTACGGCATTCTCATTTCCGTACACCATCGGAATCTCCACATTTCGATACCTCAGTACTTGCATCCCGATGTCCAAGATTACTTCATTTGCTTTCATGAAGTCTACTCCGATGATGCACTCGTCGCATATATCTGCCACCAGAAACGCATGGGAGAACGTCAGTCCTGCCAGAGTAATCGTAAGACGAACTTCTCCAAATACCTTCGCCATTTCCCCTGTTGCAGTCTTCAGGCAGTAGCTGTTGGTGTTGTGCAGCCAGGAGCTTTTGACGATATCTCTTCTTACAATGGAGGCAGTGGCACCTGTGTCGATGGTGGCTACGCACTTCTTCTCGTTGATTAGTGCCTCCACTGTCAGGCTCTTGTTACCCCGTTTGGTTTGCGAAACTTGAATGGTGGTCCTGGGGGCCTCGATTCCAGTAACCAACTTCTGCCCCGCGAAGTTGGTCCTTACGCATTTCCCGACTGCTGGTTTTGGGAAGTCTGACTGACAGGATGGATGTTATCACCGCCAGATGCTTCCTCTCTGCTTCTCCTACTTCCGCAATGTGAACAATTTCCTCGTCTAGGTGCACTCCTGCACTGCCGTTGTAGGTGTCCGGTTTGGTTGCAATTCCAGCAACGGATTTGACTTCCGCGAGCTCTGTCTTCATCCATGACGGCTGTTCTCTGGCATGAGCATTCCACGACGGACATTTCCCTGACACGGTGTATTCCCTGGTATGCTTGGTCCGCAGCCTTCATTGACAAAGCGAATGCCAATGCCTCGGGGAGTGTTCGCTTTTCAGCCATCCTTACAGCCATTTGCAGTTGTCTGTCCTCTATGGCCTGAATAAAAGCTTCCACCGCCATTTCGTTGATAAGCTCCTCACCGGCTTTAGGGTATGAAAGATGGGCTAGTCGCTCTATATCCGCTTGCAACTGTTGGAGCGTTTCCCCCCTTTTCTGGACTCGACTACGCAGCTGAACCCTGTACACCTGCTGCATGTGTTCATCCCCAAACCGCATCTCGATAGCCTGAACCAGAGAGTCGTAGTTCTGCTGTTTATCTTCCGGGATGGTCTGCAAGAGCTCCGCAGCTGGACCCCTCAGTGCAAGCGTGAGTGCAATAGACTTCTCTTCATCGTCCCAGCTATTGGTCATTGCGGCCGCTTCGAATTGCCTCTTATAAATTGGCCATGATGTTTGACCATCGAAGATAGGAGGCTGCACCTCCTTTCTTCTCAGACCGTCAGTGGAATATTCCCGTGCTTTCTGTCTCTTCACGTTGCTTAGCTCCTTAGCAAGATTTTCGACTTGCTTTTCTACTTTTTCAAACTGAGTCTCTATCTTCCCGAACTGAGTTTCATGTTTCTCAAAATTTTCATCGAATCTAGTTTCGACTTTTTCGAGTTGCGTCTCGACCTTCTCGATTTTCTCTTCGATCACTTCGAATTTGGATTCCAAGTTCTTGTTTTGCTCATCAAGTTTACTTTCCAGAGCATCTAGAGAATTCTTTTGTTGGTCCATTGCTTTCTTTTGTTCATCCAACTTAAGTTCTAGAGAATTCTTTTGTTCGTCCATCTTAAGTTCTAGAGAATTCTTTTGTTCGTCCATTGCTTTCTTTTGTTCGTCCAGCTTAAGTTCTAGAGAATTCCTTTGGTCGCCCATTGCTTTCTTTTGTTCGTCCATCGCTTTCTTTTGTTCGTCCAACTTAAGTTGCAGGAGCAGACTTGTTATACCCGGGTCGGCTACTGTACTTGCTGGTTCCTCTTCCACGTGAAACTCTATGTCATGCGGATTTTCACCTTCCTGCGTTACTGCTTCTTCCAGACGAATCAGTAGGGCATCTTTTCCCCCAGTTGTGTCGAGGTTCCGCTTACTGAGTTCTGCCTTTAGTTGAGTTATAGTTAGTTTTCCCAATTTGCGACCCATTTTGCGCAACTAATTAACTCAACACAGAAATCGTTTTTTTTTTTTTTTTTTGCTTGTGGAATTTCACACCACGGAAATAGTTATTCACAGAATAAGTTTTATCCCGCTTCTGACACCAATGTAATATGCAAGCTACGGCTCGAGTAGATAAAACGATATTCTGTGAAATTTATTTCTTTATTTTCTAGTCTATAGAACAATTCAAGTTCACACTATACTATTCTTCGCAAATTCTTTTCTTACAAGGTCTCTTTCCTCTCAAATCACTTTATCTCCTTTCAATTACTTAATTCACAAATCCAAACTAATTACTTTTTCTTGTTCACTCTCAACTTTCAATTTATCACCAAATTACAACTTCGCCCATTATCACTTTTCCAATCTCTTCGCCACGGTTCTAAACCAACTGTCTTTTTTTGATCGCCATCTGTCCTTATATAGCAGAAGTTTCTGATAGCCAGAAACTTCTAGCAAATTCTTCGACCACTGGAACAAGAGAAATAATTCTTGCAGTTATAATTCCCTTTTATCCCTGATATTATTCGTCTCTTTCGTTGACATGAGCTGTGGAGACTTCGTCCCAGACACGAACCTCGAATGAAAGGGCAGTTCGAACCAAAATTCTGCCAGAATGAAGTCACTTCGGAATTTGTTGCGTCATATTTTTAGGGGGCGTAGTTATTATTATGCTACAATATGAATACTCTTATACTATTACGGGACACGGGAGTTGTGAAGAGAGAGAGAGAGAGAGAAAGAAAGATTTAGGGTAGTGGTTTGAAACTCAGATAGTATTAAGTTTCTGTAAACTCCAGGGGTAGCGTCCAGATAACTGGGGAGCTTGTTTGTTTTTTTGCTTTTGTCGTTGCTCATGATTCACAGTATTTTTTTCCGTCCACCTGATGTCATCACCACGATCAGGTTGCATTTTCAACCATATGACCACTCTACTACTACAATTGGTCGACTTTTTTATTTATTTCATGCGAAATAAATAGATGATTCTTGACATCAGAATTTGAACCGTGAACCAACAGCGTGACAAGCGATGATGTTACCACTACACCACGGCCACCCCTACCTAACCACCCTTAACTGCCTAAGTATTTCATTCTAGTACGAGCTATTTCTTGGCATTAACACAATTTGTGAGTAATGTCTTCCGTATCGCAGATATCGTCACAGTACTTGCATGCATATGAATCTGTAACTTCTATCCTTTTGGCATGCTTTCGAAGGAGGCACCGTCCTGCCAAAAATCCTATTGTTACACTTAGCTGCTTCCTGTTTAATTTTAAGATGGTCTTGGTTCTTTCAATATTCAAAGCAGGCCATACGGCTTTGGATACCCTATGTCCTCTTATAGTGGACCAGCGTTGTTCCGCCATTTTGGCGGATTAATGCCTTTTGTACACATGAAGGTGGCTTTACTTCCATTTGGTTACCAATCTGCGACTTCTTACCACCATTTCCAGTTAGCATCCGCGAGTTCGTTTACTATTATTCTAATGTGACTAGGCACCCAACATAGTACATACCCGGTTCTGAACACATTGTGCATTAAGCATTGAGCGGCAGTTTAGGACTATTTCGCGCCTTAAGCGCGGCTTGACTATCAATGTAAATAGCGGTATCCCTATTGATCTCATTTCCAAAGCTTCCGCAGCCTGGAGTATAGCTAGAATCTCTGATAGAAATACACTGTACGTATCCGGTAATTTTAACGGCTTTTTAATCACTGAATCCGCAGAGTATACTCCCGAGCCTGTTCCTTCAGTGGTTTTAGAGCTGTCGGTATAAATCGAAAAATCACTCTTCTCTTACTTCATTTAGATAAAATCATATCGAGTGCCTTGATAGCTGTTTGACAGTCTGACAATGTTGCTATGTCACATTTTTTGTATCTTCTGGCGAGATTGAATTAAACACATTTATCTATAGCGTATATTTCAGCTTGAAAGATGCTGGTACTTTTGCCCATAGGTTCAGAGTACTTTGTATTGCTTCAGCTGCTGTATATACTACCGCCTTTATGGCACTGACGGTAGAACGCGATTTTCTGAAACTGTACTGGTCATCTGATAGAGCTCCTCCATCCTCTGCTACCGCTATCAGTCTGTCGTATATTATATACTCTTGCATATTTACCATGGTATCTAGCAGGCATATTAGTCGATACGATGAATGTTCCCTGGGTGGCTTCTTTCCTTTGAGTAGCAAAATCAGATGTTAAAGTTTCCATGGTTCAGGGAAAACCCCCTCCTCAAGGCACCTTTGCATCGTTGCTATAAAAAAGAGTCCGATTTCTTTTGGGCGGCCACTTTAACCACCATATTTGGGATGCCGTCGGGTCCAGGCGCCTTGTTGTCTCCTATCTTCTTGCATGCTTCGTGCATTTCATCCCGCGTGATTGCGGGGATGTGTACCATGCTGGTCTCCCTCGTGGTGGTGAACAGAGTAGGAGGTCTATTGGGAAATAGATACTCTACTCTTACCCTCAGCATTGTTGGGCAAAATATTTGTGGGGACCTACTGCCCATCAGGTTCTTCATCACCATCCTATATGCCATCTCCCAGGGGTCTAGATCTGCTTTGTTACAGAGTCGTCAGAAGCATCTTGCTTTGCTCTCTTTGATGGCCCTTTCAAGGTTGCGTCTCGCCAGCCGGAAGGTAACTAAAAGTTTCTGGAACTCTGGTCTTCTCCTAGATTCTTAGATTGCTCAAACGTGTCTTTGTCAAAGGATGTGTCTTACTACTTCGGCCCTGATAGTTTGCGGCGCTGCCTGGGCTTTTCTTTGTCGACGTTGAATATAATCGCCTGGTGGTCGCTATGCGTAGGAGCGAGTTACTCATAAAGGTAATGTCAATGATGGACATTGCCTGCTTTGCGGAACGTGTTTTGCGCCATTATTCACCAGATTTATATTAAGTGATGCAAATGCTTCAAGGAAAGCTTCCCCCCTTGTATCGATTGATTGATTGACGCCTGCTCTCCCGGCACTTTTATTAGCTTAATACAAGCACAAGGAAACTAAAACAATTTAAACTTAATACTAAAGACATATTGGTTTGTATTGTGTAGATAAATTGCTACTTAACTTGTTTTACCTCTCTTATGCGGGTTTTACACTTGTATAAATTTAAAACTAAAGACAACTAGGAAGAGCAGGTATGCGGTAGAGGGGGTTAGTCAGGACTTGGCTAGGTGGAATTGAGGCGATGCTGAAGATTGTTTCGAAGGGTAGTTCTGCTGCAGTGGAAGTCGAAGGTGTTTTCCATATTGTTAGCCAAACGTCTGGACAGTGGTGTGTTATAAGCATAATTGGTGCGATGATAAGTGAGACGGAAGAGGGGAATGGACCTTAGGTTACGGGAATTGGTATTAAATGAGACTAGTTCAAGGAGCGCGGGGCAATCAATGTGACCAGTAATTAGCTGATGGGGGAAGAGTAAGTCGGCAATTTCACGACGATTTTCGAGAGATTGAAGATTGACGAGTTTTAGACGATCAGAGCAAGGAGGCAAGTTGTATCTGTCAGTCCAAGGGAGACCGCGTAGGGCGAAACGGATAAACCTGCGCTGGGTGGCTGCGATACGTCGGATGTGGATAGCATAGTGTGGCGACCAAGCTTGGCTAGCATATTCGAGGATAGGTCTAACGAAGGTGATATAAAGTGATTTGGTGACGTATGGGTTCGAAAATTCCTTGGACCAACGTTTTACAAAGCCAAGCGCAGAGTTTGCTCTATTTATTCTGCGGTCAATATGAGAACGGAAGTTAAGTTCCCTATCGCAGATTACACCTAAATCACGTAAATATGAAACTGGTGGGACGCGCTTGCTGCAAAGGAAGTAGTTTCTATGGGTTGGTGGAAGGCGTTTACGGGAGTAGGTGATGAATTGTCATTTGCTTACATTAAGTTTGAGATGATTTTTCTGACACCAGAGAGAAAATCTGTTACGGTCATCTTGAAGTGGGTGAGAATCGATGGGAGAAGATATGTATCTGAAGATTTTCATGTCATCGGCATAGACAGAGAGATACGAGTCTTTGATAATGCAGTCGACGTCGTTGATGGTCAGGACGAAAATTAAACGACCAAAGTGACTGCCTTGAGGGACACCTGAAGTGGCCTTGATGGGGTTAGAGACAGAAGATCTAAATATAACCTCGTACTGTCGACCTTCCAAGTAAGATTTGATCCAATTGATAAAACCGGGTTGAAAACCAAGAGCTTTCAACTTAAGAATAATAATTTGGTGCGAGATTTTATCAAATGCTGAAGTCAGTGGTAATAATATCACTTTCGTTGCCATCTTCGAATGCACACAGCGCCTGAGAAACGAATTCAGTTAAGTTGGTGGTTGTCGATCTACCTTTAAGAAATCCATGTTGGTTGGAAGAAAATAAGGATTTGCAATGAAAAAACATCGAGTCGTACACTATGCTCTCGAAGAGTTTGGGTATCTATGATAGTTTCGCGATAGGTCGATAGTTGGAGATTTTGTTTTTAGGACCTTTCTTGTGTATAGGGATAATGAATGAATTCTTCCAAAGGAGCGGGAAAGATCCTTGGGAAATGGACATAAGAAAAAGAGAAGTTAACGGTTGGTCCAAGTGGGTCACGCATTTTTTTGGAACAATAGCGGGCAACGCGTCAGGACCAGGAGAGTAGTCGTCCTTAAGTTTATTAATCTTCTCTGCGACAATTAACGAGGTGATGTCAACCAAAACTAATGACGTTTGGGCGCAATTGTCCAAATAAGAGAAGTAATCGTGGTCTGGTTCGAGGATGCGGTCGGTAAACGACTGGCTAAAAAAATGAACGAATAAGTTTGCGACAATTTTAGGGTCTGACGAACAAGTGTTGGCGAGTTTAAGGGTAGATGGATAACTATCAGATTTTCGTTTGGCATTTATGAAATGATAAAAACGCGTTGGGTCCGTGGTAAGACTGGATTGCATTCGGTCAAGGTAATCCTGGTAGAGAGCTTCGCATTGTTCGACGAAGTATGTATGTGTGTGCTGATAGATGGTGTAATCATAGCCAGAACGGGATTTCAGGTATGCTCTCCAAAGTTTAGTCCTCTTGTTACGAAGTGAGCGCAATTGTTTGTTATACCAGGGTGGGGATGCAGAACGATTTTTTTTGGAGCGAGTAAGGAACAGCTTGCAGAAAACAATCGAAAATTACAGAACAGAAAGGTGCGAGAGCAGTATCCACAGTAACGCGTGCGTAATTAAAATTAGCATTACTGAGTAGGCTGTTAAGTTTGGTGAAGTCAACTTTCCGAAAATTAAAGCTATATGAGTTCTGAGTGTGTATATTGGAATTTAAGTCACCATAAAAAAATGAAATAAAGAGGGGTGGATGGTAACGATCTAAAGTAGAGAGAAGATGATTACTTGCTGTTACGATACAATTATCAGCATCAGATGAGAAGATAAGGTCAAGTTGTCTGCAAAGGCTATTAGTTATGCCACTGATTTGAAAGAGGCCAGAGTTGGAGAGACAATCTGTGAAAAGGACTTCTTTGTCAGAGGTTCTATTTGAAGGGTCAAACTGAGACTGATCCTCAGACTGAACCCATTAGAGATATAGAAGATTGAAGTCCCCAAGGATAATGACATCATCACTGGGATCCGTAACATCAGAGAGAGAGTTTATAGCATCTATAGCGAGCTGGTAGTCTAGAATTGGTTGGGAGGGGCGAATGTATCAGCAAGGTAGGTACAGATTACGTTTAAGGATGGTAATTTTAGCGCAAATAAACTCAAAATTAGCGGTATGCGACGATTTATAAAGTGCTGAGTCGTAGCGGTTATGCATAGCCAGGCGAACTCCATGGCCAGAAGAATCATCGTCTTTTTCGATACCGTTTCAGTTCAGCAGGATCTGTTGGGAGGCCTTCTTGATGAAGCGAGACCATGACGTTGGTCTTAGTAATCCTCTCGATACAGATGGTGTCGTCTTTATCGTGTAAGTAGGCTAAATATAGACGCACATTATTATAGATCTTGTGGTTTCGAAAGCGTGAGAGAACATAGCGTCCACCTTCGCCAGAATCAGTAAGCTGCTTCGTAAGTCTAGCAGTAGGTGGAAGCAGTGGATCTAAGAAGGAAGGAGGTGGTGCAACTGAGTTTGAATATTAGAGCTTAACTTATCGGTCCATCGAGTCATACTCATTTTACCAAAAACAAGAACATCTTTCGGGGACTTAGGGAAAAGCCAGACATATTTTGCAGGGTAGGGGTTAGAATATACCCGAGGTAGGCATACCTGTCGTAAGAGGCGACTAAAATCCACCCTCCGTATACCGAGTATGGCGTATACAAAAACATGCAATGAACAAAACGAAAGATATTATTACCCCAGGTGGCAGTCCAGGTACACTGGAAAATCTACCCTCTTCGGAGATCGGCTCTACGGATTCTGGGGAGGGCCATTAATTGCGTTCATCTGACCCTTTTAAAAAAGGTACTAGGGTAGTTAGATCTCCAACATCAAGATCTACCATGAAAACGTGCGGAACTAGAAGTCCGGCGACATCGATAGTGTTGGCGCACGAACAACGGACTTCAGCGAAAATTCAAAGCCTAACGGACGAAAATATGGAACTCCGGACCAGGCTAAGTAAAATGTAACTTCTCTGCGAAGAACTAAGAAAGGAATTAAATGTACAAGCAGAAAATAAAGCATTTAATGATACATCGAAACCTCGTAATGAGTCTGCTGCGAGTTCAATCGTCCCCGATAACACGGATTATAAAACGGATGATGAAGAACTAAGTCGGGAAACCAATTGGATTCTAAAAAAACGGCCAGTCAAAAAACGAAAAGCTGACTCTTCGCCCGAAAAGTTAACGAGGCAAGAAAACACGCAAAATAAACGAGAAGGTAAAGAACAGCCTGACAAAATAAACACGCGTGCCGAAGAAAATCCACGAAATAAGGTACGACCACCGCCACCAATATACGTGATCGGAATTGCAGACTATAATAAACTGCATTCTTTTCTCAAACCTTTGTTGCTATCCGATTTTGAAGTAACATCGCTCAACAACAACAAATGGAAAGTAAACGTAAAGGACTCAGACAGTTACCGCTCAGTATATAATAAACTGAATACTGAAAAAATCCAGTGGTATACGTATGAAAATAAATCTGAAAGACCGATACGAGTCGTAGCTAGAGGACTTCATGCCTCATGCCGAAAGGAAGACGTTGTTCACGATTTGAAGAACAAAAACTTTAAAATCGTCGATGCGGTAAACTTAATTAAACGGGAAAAGCAAAAATTGGAAGGCGAGGAAACGATGGTTAAGCGCGAGCTTCCTCTTTTTATGCTAACCTTTGATAAGGCTGAGAGTTTAGAAAAGATTTACGAAACAAGAACAATTCTGAATGTCGTAGTCAAAATCGAACCCATGCGCAAGAATACAAGGTTGATACCTCAGTGCAAACGATGCCAAGGATTCAACCATACGCAAACATATTGCCGAAAAGAACCGCGATGTGTCAAATGCGCCGGTAAACATCTTAGTCAAGAGTGTGGTGTAAACAAAAAAACCCCTGCAGCGTGTATTAACTGCAATGGTAAGCATCCGGCTAATTACAGAGGCTGTGAAGTAGCCAAAGAATTACAAAAAAGAAGAGATCGGCTTATGAAGCCGGAAAACCCACCCTCAAAACCGGTAAATAAGGAAAAGTCGAAGACTGCTGCAAGAAAGGTGACTAGAGACAACCGAGCCGACCCTGGCGCGCTTACGTACGCTCAAGCTGCGACATCAAACACCGATCAAATTTCACACCGGGTTAAAGTAAAAGCGCCTAAAGAAAAGCCATCAGATTCTGACATGCAGACGCGTGCTCAAGCATCAACATCAACAAAAACGAATTCGGAAAACCCCGTATCTCACGTCTTTTCCATTATCCTTGCGAGGCTTGAGGAGCAAACAAGAACAAACATGCTAATTGTCGAAAGGTTGGAGAAGCTTGAATATAAGCTTAACAATAGGAGCATTTCAAAACGAACATGACGAAACTTTTTAAAATTGCTGCATGGAACGCCAACGGTCTCATACAAAGACTAGAAGAGCTAGAAATATTTCTACGGAAAAATGACATTGACATATGTTTGATCTGTGAAACTCACCTGACGAAACTATCGCGTGTAAACATTACTGGATACAGTACCTATCACGCTTATCTCCCGTCGGAAAGAGCCAGAGGCGGATCGTCTTTAATCATAAAAGATTGCATCGAACACTCTGAAGAGATTATGATAGAGCTTGAAACAATGGCAACATAAATCACATTTGAATCGCTTGTGTAACTTGCTAAAAAAGGCCATTATTGATTTTAAAAGCCGGACAATACAAACCAGTATTGAAAGCTTAACAGAGGACAAAGATTCCAATTATTCGCTCTGGAAAGCTATAAAAGGCATTAAAAAACCGAATATACAAGCGGCCCCAATCAAGAAAAATGACAACGAATGGGCCAAGAATGATAAAGACAAAGCAGAGGTCTTTGCCGCCCATTTAGAAGAAACATTTAAACCATTTAATGGGCAAGCGCTTGCTGAAAATGATAATGCGTCGGATATAGCATTTCACAATTACACAGTAAGAAATGCAAGGCTGACCGAACTTCAACAAGAAATAAAGAAACTGAAATCGAATAAAGCTCCTGGATACGACCTAATCACAGGAGAGTGATTACTCACAGGAGAGTAACGATTTAAGCGTTACCTAGAAAAGCGTTAGTTAAGTTCCTTTACATTATAAATGCAGTGATAAGATTAGAATATGTTCCGAGTCAATGGAAAGTCGCGGAAGTAATAATGATTCTGAAGCCAGGAAAACCACCGAATGATAAAAATCGTATAGACCTATTTCGCTGCTGCCGATTATGTCTAAAGTTTTCGAAAGAATAGTACTTAAGCAATTACAGCCGGTTATAGAAGAAGGATCTCTTATTCCCAATCACCGGGTTGGTTTTAGAACCAAGCACTCAACAATAGACCAAGTGCATAGAATAACTGATTTAATTGAAAAAGCTTACCAAGAAAAAAAGATTTGCTCGAGCGTATGATGTTTGCTTGATGTTTCTCAAGCTTTTGACAAGGTCTGGCATGAAGGCTTGAAATATAAATTACGACAAGTTCTGCCGAAACACTTATATAATATTCTAGAAAAATACTTGACGAATCGACTTTTCCGAGTCAAACACGGAAACGAATATTCGGAATGTAAAGAAATAAGGGCTGGGGTGCCGCAGGGAAGTGTCCTTGGACCGCTTTTGTACCTATTATATAATCGCGATGTACCGCAAGAAGAAGGCACCGTATTAGCTAAATTTGTCCACGAATCGAAGAAACGACTGGAAAATTGCAACAAGCATTGAATAAAGTAAATGAGTGGACAAAGATTTGGCGACTAGCTTTAAACGAAAACAAATCTGTTCACGTTAATTTTACTTATAAGTAAATAAATAATTTGCCGATCTTTTCAAACTCGGTTCAAATTCCGTTTGCAAACGAGGCTAAGTATCTTGGAATGTCACTTGATGCTAAGCTGAACTGGAAATCGAAACCAAATACAGAGAAATGTACTGGTTACTTGGAAAACATTCCAAGTTTAATATAGAGAACAAACTGCTTTTATACAAGCAAGTGATAAAGCCGATATGGACATATGGAATACAACTTTGGGGTTGTACCAAAATAAGTAATATCAATATTTTACAAACTTTTGAAAATAAAGTGCTAAGATCAATAGTTAATGCACCGTGGTTTATTAGAAATAGCGATATCCATAGAGATTTAGGAATTGCGACAGTCGAATATGAAATCAAAAACTTCGCGCGTAAGCATAAAGACAGATTACAAGGACACGTTAACAATGAAGTCCTTCGAATTCTAGATGAGAGGAATCTACTGCGTCGTCTACAAAGGATCGCGCTGTCGATCCTCATAGTGTCTTCATGAAGATTTTTTACCTACCCTCGGAAAAAAAAAAAAAAAAAAAAAATATTTTGCAGGAAGGTCGATTTTGAAGCAGCCAGATGATTTGGATAAGATCCTCTTAGATTTGAAATCGGTGATATGATACTGTTGTTGGAACATGATACGCATCGAGGACTCATCGACAGATTTCGGAGTACCAGTCAGGAAGTAAGAAACAGTATGGTCGTTAATCTCATTAGAAATAGTTAGTTTTCTGAGCCTACTGTTCCACTCAGATTGCGTCCACGTGGTTCCAAATTTCGATATGGTGTTGATGGTGAAAGTAGAATTAGCGGTATTTGCTGGTGGTGTGTTGCTGGTTTGGGGCTGGTCTTCGCATACGCGGGCAGGGAAGGCAGTCAAAGACGTGGAAGTTGAGGGTGATGCGGTGTCAATGAGATCGAAGTGTGCAGCGGAATTAGCGTTAAGAAGCTCTTCATGTAATGGTTTATCTTGACAAGAGTGTTCCACAGACTGGATGAAGCTAAGTTTACTCAACACTAATTTTAGTTCTTCTATGATGTCACTCGTTGCTAACCTTGAGAGCTTCGTGGCAGTTAATTCTTCGATTACGGAATTCAAAGCTAGATGAATTTCACCAATACATTCCGCGTGATGGGGAATATTCGTGTCAAGATCCTTCAATGAGGTGGTGTGGCCGGAAAGTGTCTCAGATATGGATGACATATCGACATGGATATCTTTGAGAACTGGGGAGGGGATAGAGCACTTGGGGTTAACGGTTTTAATTTTCTTATTCTTAATTTCGTCAATTCCAGAGTTGGTTGATGTTATGAGAGTGAGCAAGTGATTGTATCTTTTTTCGCTCTTATGGGAGCGTAGTTTTCTAAGGCGTTGTTGATGGAATCACAGTAGTTGCTACATAATTCCATCGTTTTGTTAAAGTTGTAACGTAGCTCCGATTTCAACTCAGCAACCGAATTAGTAAGCGTACAAAGTCGTTCGTTGTTGCGTTTGATAGCAAGCATTATGTGTGCCATAGAAATAGTTTTACATTCATCACAGAAGAAACAGAATAGGTTGGTGTATTCCTTCAAATGGGCTTTGGCATTCCTGGTTAGGTCAATGCAGATAGGGTGGAAAAATTGATTGCAAATACCTTTGCATTCTATCATATCAGCGGAGTTGGAGAACATGGTACAGTTAGTGCATGCACAAAACGTCATGGTGAATAGCCGGGGTGAATGTTCAAAGCGACACAGTGACACAGACACGGTGAAATGGCAAAAAAAGAAAAACGATCGCAAAAATGCAGGGGTGAATGTACACAGTGACACAAATACGTTGCAGTGGCAGAAAGAAAAAAACGATCACAACAAAACACGGTGAAGGGTCAATAAAAAAAAAGAAAAACATTGCAAAAACTAAGCAAAACCGGTTAAATAGGTGCGATGACACAGTTATGTTGTGAAAAATTGGCTGACGCGATGACACAGTTATACAAAGAAAAAAAAAAAGATGAGTGCGATAGCAAAGTTAGGCAATAATTAAACAGAAGGGAAATTTTGATTTCGACTGTAATGCGCGGAGTGGACTAGAAACACAACTTGGTTTCTTGGCGGTTCGAACCGAACTATCCATAGTCCTACTGCCCTATTTTGTACCCCATGCGTTAAAATCGCCAGCAATAACAACTGGGTGTGGGCGCCGTGGCTCAGTGGTTAAGTGCGCGTTCATTGAGCGAGAGGTTCAAGGTTCGAATCCAAGAAAACACAAAAAAAAAGTTTTTTTCACGGTGACGCCTCTCGTGAACGTCTGACAAACATCCGAGAGTAAAACTGCCATGAAAAGCTTCTCTCAATTCAAAAAAATACCCTTCGGAAACGGCACAAAACTGTAGGTCCCTACCATTCGTGAGGCGCATAGCGCGAGTGGTTGCGAGAAGATAGGCTGCATTGGGCTGCTAGCGTCAAAATATTATTATTATAATAACCACTGGGTGCTTTCCTTGCGTGTCAAGAACATATAGGTGCAAGTACATGCGACCTAGCCGCGCACTTTATTTTTATTGAGATACCTCATCGCGTAGACGTTTTGTTAGCCAGAATTAATTTCTTTACTTGTTGCGCCGCCAATTAATCAATTTCTGTAACACAAAATTAAATTCTTTTTACCATAAATGTTTTTAGAATGCATACCATGAAACCAATTTGCATTTCCTTTATCATATAAACCATATTTAGTAAACAATGTTACCTGTACGGATCATCGGAAAGGATTAAATTTTGAGCTAGAAAGATGAAATTTTATATAAATAAGTTTTTTGGAATTTACCCATTTCTCAAACGAATTTATTTTTTTTTTCAATATTTTTACTATTTGTACATAAACCCGACATGTAGAGTCAGTTGATATCAACTCTCCGTTAATTGACTTTCTTCGGTAGCATAGCTGAAACAATTAGTAGTGTTGCGTTTAAAGTATGTCTGCCGCAACATTCTTGCAATTCATTTGAATATATCAATCTGAATTGATCTTTATGAAAATACGGACCGATTATAATACCACTGATGTCCTTGGCGTGTATGTTGTGAAAATGTTCTTAAAATTCCTTGACCCAAAATAAGCTGAGTCTTCTGAGTGTCGCTTTCCATGGATATGTCACCTTCTTATCATCAAATTTGACTCACATGACAAGCCATTTTTGAGAAGGGTTTCTTATAATTTATTCAAAGATTGATTAGCTTAACTGATTTAATATTATTAACTTTTAATGACTGTGCTTTTGTTTTCGTTTCAGGTCGTTCCGCGTTATGGTTTCCAAAGGGTCGTATTGGTCAGTTTGTGGTGCGTGTTATAGCTATTTTTTTTTCTCAAATCGAAGAAATCTTGGTTCTTCGCCCGAAATGGTAGTCACTCCTGTGTAACAGTGCGGTTGCCCCTTCGCGAAAAAGAAATATTTTTCAAAAAGCGTATCTTCGAGTTATTTCCTTATCTTAACAGTGTTTGAAGTTCTTCTGAAGTGGCCCTCTCGTTGTCAAGTGTTTGAATGTGTTTTTTTTTCTTCGATAATGTCCTATAGCTTTATATTCCACATAAATCGTTTACCTATTGTGTTCTTAAGAACTCTAAAAATGGCGTCGTGGTTGCTAAGTGTTCGTTTGCCTATTTCGGTGCTAATGAATGATTAAAATATTCTTGCTTTCGATTTTGAGTGCGCTTCGCGACTTACATATGTTGTTTTTTTTTAAATCGTGGTTTTATGGTGTCCTACTTTGGGCGCCAATTAAGTGTTTTCTAATCAGTTCTTATCGATTTTTTCAGTACGGATAGTGGCAAATTGTCTGAATTTCCATCACGAAAAAAATCCTCATAGAAAAGTGTACCATTCTATTTCTGTTTTTTTATTGTGAATCCGGAGTTTTGGTTTTTGAAACCGATCGCGAAAAAAAAAATGTTCCGGAAAATTTTCCGTCGCTTGCTCATACGTTATAGATTTCCCCTTGCAAAGAAAATGTAACACCCTGTTCTTTCCTTGAGTTTTATTTTTATTTGAAGAGGCTAATCCATGGCGTCGTACATGGAAATTGTTCGCGTGTGAAGTAACGCCACCGATAAATATCCTGAAAAATCGATTCGCTCGTTCGTATTTTAATTCATTTCAGTGTTAAGTGAGATGCAGATGCAACAAGTAAAAAAGAGCGACCGCAAAGTATAGTTTTCTAGATGGTGAGTGATTATACATAATTTATTGCCTAATGTCCCCTTACTTTTGTTTTTATAAAAAGGAAATTTCCAAATCCCGGAGCACACTCAACCAAAGTCTATCGTACTACCAGGTAGAACTCGCTTTGGTGTAGTGGTTCGAGAAACTAGGATTTTATTCATTTCTCTTTTATGCTCGGGTGGCTGTGGTTGCTGTTCCCCGTCCGGGCTCGAACCAGCACAGTTCGTGTGTAACGTGTAACGAACACACTACCCACTACACCGTGACCACCCTAAGCTCTATCACTTAAAACAGTTTCCATTTTGCACAGAGATTACATAACCTCTTGCCCAAATGACCCAATGACTGCATTAGTACCCCACCAAATAAAATAGCTCTTATCAAATGTTCTCTCATCTTCTCCCATTCGATGTCCTTAAGAATCACTTTGCAGCACATTACCCTTTCTCTAACCTCACATCATTTTGATTGTAATATCCAGCGCCTCTAACCCTTCCTCCATTCCCATGTTGACTATAACGAGGACGGAACTATAAAAAACGAGTCTCGCTTGCATTTAATTCAAAAATTATAAAGCTTAAGTATGCGCCACAAGAAAAAGGGTTCCAACGTTCCCAATGGAAGTGAAGCAGACACCAGATGTCCTTAATTGTCCGGGATGTACTTTCGCTCCTCATTCTTCGCTCCATTTTCATATTACTACTGTAGGAGGTGAATAGAGCTCCTTTTATGATATGATAAGAAGTCGCAAACTTAATTGAATGGAAGGGTAACGTAACCGTCTTTATCAACCAAGGAAGCAGGATGATTACATTTTCAAGGACATTTAATAGAACAGTGTCTTTCTTTGGTGAAGTTCCCAATGGATTCGATTTAAGAAAAACAAATCTTCGGGGCGTTTCCTTTTTTTTTTTTTTCATAACTGCCACCTCGCAATGTAAGAAGAAAAACTTTGTAGACAATGCCCTTAATGTCCTGATTGTGATGGTGTTCTTAATTGTCTACGTAAAAGTAATGCGTTTTCGTGTGCGCTGCTGAATATTATGGGCGTTCGGGTTCGTAATGAGAAATAATTTTTCATTAATAGGATACAAGGATAACAGGCATCTTGACTTGTTTTGGCTTTATCGGTACTGCTTGTTGTTTAATTAAATATTAAATTTTTATTATACGTTGAGGGGGCAAGCAATGTCATCAAAATTATGTAGCCATACTTTTAGTAATAACGAGACAATTATGTCGTGTCGAAGAGTGTTCGAACACCTGCGCCTTGATAGCGTAGAGATTCTGAGGATCTCTTAATATTTGTGTGTACTGTGGTATTTTTTTTTTAGCTTACGTGTATGTGAAGAATTGGGAAGGTTCTGTTTCATTATTTTAATTTGCTTGCGAATTCAAAAAGGAGGAGATGGGGGCTTTGAAATTTTATCCCCCGCAAGTTATTCAAACAGCCAAGAAAACTTTTAAAATAAAATTAAAATTTGATATCTCGCGTCACTTGTTCTGTGTGCGTTGACTCGCAGGTTTACATTGGTTACAATTCAGCATTTTCAGTGATGTCTGTGGTGCAGTTTTGGAGCTCTTTCGAATCAATATTTGGCAGTTACTCCTAAGATTAGATTGCAGATTAATGGTCGAGACGGGAGCTAGTCCTTTATCACTGCGGTCACAGGTGGGCCTATTGTGATTTCCTCTAATTAGAGCTCATCCATGATGAAGGATTTTATGATGAATCCGGCTATATCTTTGGATGCGCTGTCAGATATTTCTTTTGCTTTGAGGTAGAAGTTACCTAGGAAACGATGACGTTGCATACGTCGTCTTGTGCTATTCCCATGGTCATGAGATGTTTTTTTAACTCCACAGTGTCCCGTTAAGAAGCCTGTGACCAAGTGAATTTTTTGGCCCATTACCTTCAGTTTCGATCCAGTAGTTCCTTAAAGCTGTTGCTCTTGCTTCTCCGAATAGCTAGTTTCAAGCCCCTAAGCATATTTTTGTATTGGTCTTGTACGTCTTGATGCGAAGGCTAACCTTTGAATCGCTGGTATAGTCTCCTTGCTCTATGACACTTACTGCGTAGCTCTGCTATCTCTTCTTTGGAACCAGTAACCGGCGATTTGTTGACGTCTTCCGGACCGTGGATGAACTCTTCGATGAGTTGAAGTCTGCGTTACGTTGAGCTGCGTAACCTCCTGGGGTTCGTATCTATATTCCGATAGTTCTACCCCGGGGACTTATTTTTAGATTTCTAGGGTATAGTATAATAAGCACAATGGACCCAACTTTTGGTCTGAGTAAGCAGAGATTGATGTAGGATACTCATCTGCGTGGACTTTGCCATCCTATTTTGTAACTATGCTAACTTAACTAAGCCTATAATTAAGACATCCACATCTCTCTCTGCCAGAAAATGCGTCATTAGCAATGTTTTGACCGAGTGAGCTGGTATGCCTTACGAGTACGTTACATCGATTGCTATCTTCCTTGGTTAGAGTCAGCGGGAGATAAACCCATGTTTTTTTGGGTCAGGAAGCTGGTAATCTTCTAAAGATACGTACGAGTACCCGTTAGTGGTCTGGAATACCTACCCGCTAAAGCCACCAACTGGTATAACCCATTTTTCCCTACGGTATTACCGTCAAGTATTTTATTGTGGGGTGCTCCTAGCCTTCTCCATTTGCCGAAGTTCTTTTATGATATTCGTTCCAGTATCTTTTACCATTGAAAATTATTTCTTCTAGGCTTCTCTGCTCTGTATTGAATTTTAAGCAATAAAAAAATATATGTTCCGCATCTTCTTGGGCCTATCCGCAGTTTGGGTAGATCGGGGACTCATCATGTCCGAATCTGTGGAGGTTTATTTTCCGTATGGCGAGATACAATTTAAATTAATATTAAATGACACTTGAGATTTATATTTAACACAAATTTACATAGGAAGCGATATACGACTACATGATGGTAGGGTCTTCTATGCGGAATACATCATTCGTAGAGCAGGAGTTAGAGTTTATTTTGTTATACACACAATAAGGCAATTTGGCGACGAAACTTAGCAGGATGTATGCTGCTCAGAGGAGTAGAACTGATTCCTCCTGATATTATGAGCATGGATACACTGACTTGGCAGTCTATTTTGTTTGAATAGGCGCTATTGAGCCAGACAGGGGCACAGTATTCAGCAGTGGAGTAAACTAATCTAAAACCGGCGGAGCTCCCATGTTATCGAGACTAGCTTCTGGACTATGTTGTTTCGGCTTTTCAGTTTCACTGCAGTATTAGTATGGTGCTTTTTGAAAGTAAGCGTTCGGTCCAGCATGACTCCTAGGCATTTTGGTGTAAGGTTGTGGTTCAGTTGGACATTGTCGCAAAATACCTCCAGTTTCGTTTTGACGAGTTTGCTGTCTAGGTGGAAATATGAAACTTCCGTTTTGATCATGATTGGGCATTGCCTCCACTTCCTGAGATATGAGTTTTATGTGAAAAGGTCTACAGTAAGGGTCTCTTCGGTATGAGCCATACTCTGGTGTTGGGTGGCTGTTGCAAGGTCGTCAGCATACGCAAATTTTCTAGATGCCGTTTCTGGGAGGTCGTGTGTATAAAGGTTGAAAAGCAGCGGGGCCAATACTGATCCCTGCGGAAGCCCATTGTTTTTTTTTTAATTTTTGTGGGCTGCTAGATGTATCGTTAGGAAATGCGTGAAATGTTCTGTTGCTCAGCATTTTGTTTAGTATCGAGGCTGTTTTGATACATGATATGGATCAGACCATCGCTCCAGATGAGGAGGGATAGTCTGATAATTTTTAGCTTGATAGCCGACTTCAATACGAGTTGTAAACGCTAACACTTGATCCGCGCAGCTGCGCGCTTGTCTAAATCCAGCCAGCGTTAATTGCGGGTTCGATTCGGTTGTATATCAGTTTTTCGAAAAGTTTATACACCACGCTAAGTAATGCAATCGGACGATAACTTTCTGGTTTATCGTTTGGCTTACCAGGTTTAAGCAAGGCGTTTCGCTTTATTTAATTCGGTGAGGAAATGTCCTGTTTCCAGGATGTTGGTGTATAACCGCCAGAGCCACTTCCTGAAATGTGCGCCACTGTGCGGGATAGATTCTGGAAATATTCCATCAAGTCCCGCAGACTTGCCTGCCTTCTGCTTTTTAACAGCGACTTGTATTTCCTCGGACAACTTCTAGTGTAGATACGCTAAATTTACTTATTGACACACACGTCCCAAGTAATTCCCTAACTGCCAACAATATTGGCCCTAACAAGTCAAATACTCAAAAAAAAAAAAAAAAAAACAACCTCTCAAGTCAGATTGCGTAGGACAAACTCCTTTGGGCGCTACATAGCTTCAAATTATATAAATCCGCTGGACCAGAGGCATAACACCTGCTGAAATACAAATTTCATCTGACATTGTCCTGCCAGTTCTAAAAAATATATTTCTGAGTTGTCTAATTTCCTTTCATATATCGATACATTGGTTACAAAATATCGATAGAGTTTCGGGCTACTAAGTGTCAAAGAACACATGAACCAGAATTGGGCCAACGATCTTGACACATGATCCAACCTACGATGTGCACAATGTGGTGCGTCACCGAAAGTAAAACAATGCAGTGTGTATGCATAACATTGATGACATAATCCCCATTGACTCGGGCAGTGCACAATGTATTCATGTTTAGCATTCTGCTTTGCCGGTATTCTCGCGGCGTCATCAATTTGTGTTGGCTGTTGTATTTAATTGTATTGTGCCATTTGAAATGTTTGACCATTGTTGCTTCCGCAATGAAAAGTGGGTCATGTTTAATTTGACACAATGTTTGGGTGGTGAGGTAGGTCCACTATACACTGTCAAATCTAAAGATAGATAGTTCACTTGGCGAGCTGATTAATTTACTGCTTAATAGTCGGATCATCAACTCAAAGCTGGGTGGGACATCTGTTAGAAGATATGTCAGCAGGGGTACCCCTCAAGGGGGCGTTCTATCCCCACTTCTTTGGAATCTGGTGGTCAATGAACTACTGTTAATTCTGGAAGCTGAGGGTTGAGGGTCTAGATGGACAGCTCGGTGTGGTCTAGGTGTGAACACCCACAAAACCGAACTAGTCCTCTTCTCAAGGTAATATAAAATCCCACCTGTAGACCCTCCATCCCTTAGTGGAACAAGCTTAATTTTCTCCAACGAAGCAAAATACCTGGGTCTTATTTTGGATAGGAAACTAAGCTGGAAACCTAATATACAGGAAAGAGTAAAGAAAGCCACTGTCGCATTCGTCTCTTGCAAAAAAGCCATTGAGAACAAATGGGGCTTACAACCCAGATTAACTCACTAGCTCTATATCTCGGTTATCAGACCGATCCTAATGTACAGGGTAGTTGTCTGGTGGATTGCCTTGGATAAGGCGATAAACCAGAAGTTTTTTAGCAATGTCCAACGTTCAGCTTGTCTGTGCATTAGCAGGGCACTTCGAACGACACCTTCCGCAGCTATGGGCACTCTCTTTCATCTAACACCCCTCGTCATTCTTGGTAGGCAAATGGTAGCTAACTTAGCTATTCGCCTAAAACTACTTCACAGTGGTCCAAAAAGGTATACGAGTATGGCCACGCCTCCATCTTAAATAAGTTTATTATCTTCCCTGAAGACATTGACTACCACATTAAATTTTGACAAAAACTTCCAAGCCAACCATCCCTTCTAGAACATTCTGGGAAGAATGTGGTTTTACGGAAGATAAGTCGATACATTTTTATACCGACGCGTCGGTTCAAAAACTAACGACGGGGTGGTGGTGGTGTCTTCTCTGATAAGCTTAATTTGAACCTCTCTTTTCGTCTCCCAAACCACTGTAGGGTGTTCCAGGCGGAGATAATGGCAATAAGGGAAGTCTTGTCTTGGCTAAAGAAAAACGTGACATCGGCCGTTGATATCTGCATCTTTTCAGACAGCCAAGCAGCAATCAAATCCTTGGAATCATCCTCAATAAATTCTTTAACAGCTATAGACTGCCGATGGGCTCTTATAGAGATGGCGGAGTAGTTTAATATTCACCTAATTTGGGTGCTGGGGCATAAGGATATTCCAGGAGATTGTAAGGCTGACGAACTTGCCAGGCATGGAACAAAAATACCCATCCTTCCAGGTAAAAGTTTACTGGGTATGACTATCGCTACATGCAAATTTAAAGTAAAACTGGATGCTATTAAAAAAACAAATTCTAGGTGGACAAGTGGTATAACTTGTATAGCGACAAAACAGATTTGGCCTAAGTTGGATCTGAAACGCTCTAAGAATTTGAATTCTTTCAATAGAACGCATATCAGCGCTTTTATAACTATTTATAATAACACTGTCTAATAGACAAGAATGCAACAAGGCTTGGCGTCTTCTCAAACGATTTCTGCAGAAGCTGCATGGACGAGTAGGAGGAGGAGACTCCACCTAGGAGGCCTCTGTTTCAACGACCTAATGATCTGAATAAAATATACGTTAGGCACATTCTACGCTTCATCAGAAGCTCCAAATGGTTCAACGAGTAAGCTAGAGGCCGCTTTTCAAACCCATATGGTATCACAATGGTTTGTCTGGTCTGGTCTGGTTTTGACTTTTTGCTGACAGCCACCTCAACCTAACCTATATTTCCTAGGGGCTGAATGGGCTGGAGAACTCTGCCAGTTCGCCTGACTCTTTTTTTTACCAACCTCAGTAACTTTTTGATTAGTTCGGTTTCTAATTTGTCTGAGGGTGCTTTAGCGGGTACTTGCCTAGTTTTCGCAGCAGGTTGCGGCTGAAGCGCACAAAGTTGATATTCTCTACCGCGTGTTTGCATTTTTCGCGGCGTGTCTTTTCGAGAGATTTTAATAGTTCGTTTGATGTTTCTGTGTTGCTATTTTGATTAAAATATTTGTAGAGACGCTAACTTTCTTCGGACCAACCAGGGGTGTATTTCTTACGGTAGCCTTTACGTACATGTTTATTAGCAGTGGAAAGTACAGCGCCTACCAGTTGTGGATAGTTCTTTGTTCTTGGTGATATACATAACCTTATAGTACTATCGAGGGCTTTCGGAAACCTGTCCCAGATGACTTTGTTGAAGTTCCATCTCGGTTAGGGTACAGTTTCAACGATGGGTATTTGGACGCCAATTTCAATGATTACAGGTCCATGCTGGCTATGGAGGAAGTTGGGGAGGACTTTGCGACTGGATTGAAGTGGTCTTTGGTTAGTTATACGCATGTGCATGTGGTTGACCTCGCTCCATTTCAATAGTCTTAGGCCGTTCAGCACATTATTTTCATACCTCCAGGATGTATGGTGGCTATTAAAATCACCCGTGTATATTGATAGATGGTTACACAACGGATGGATATTTTGCGACCATGAGGTGATTGGTGGTTTGTTGGTGATCTGCATGCCGTACGTTGTTACCGGAACTGTTTTTGGTAAGTTTTGCGTTTTCAATTCCATTGGTGCTATTCTTTAGGGCCCTTGAAAGGTTTTCGTTCTTCGACGTGCCTGATCCCTCGATATTTGGTTGGAGAAAATGAACTGATGTTCCGACTGTCTTTGTCAAGAGGCTCTTAGAAGTGCCATTTTATATGTGAGATTGTGTGGGCTATCTATATTTTTGTATCTAAATTGTCATTAGATGGCGTTTGATTGTTTGGCAGCCTTGACTTGATACATAATTTAGCGTTACCCAGAGTGCACCACGGGTAGGCGATCTATCCTTGCATTCATCTGCGGAAGTACTCGTATGTTCGATAACAGCTGTGCTCTGTTAGCAACTGACTGAGGTAGAAGTTCACATCTCCGTGCGTATGTTTGCCCATTTGCCTGTTTTGTATAAGTCGGTGGTTCCCTTAGTAGACTGATTTCATGCATGTTTCGAATTCGTTCAGCATTTTAGTTTTCTCTAACTGAGACTAGGATTTCCAGGTTATTGGCATTGTTAATTCTCTGAAGTTCCTGTCAAGATATCAGCTGCTAGTGTCCCCGCAATAATGTATACCGCATCGTGCGACACCGTGCGGAAAGCGTTACATAATCTCTGCCCGCACCGATGATACAATGGTTTTTGTACTGTTTGCTCATCCGTTGGTAAAGCTTTTTCCCATATTGGTGGCGAATGCATAAGGATCAATTGCACCACTCTTGATAGAAGTAGTCTCCTACTTTGTCATTCGATGTTTGCCATTATTCTTGACAACGCTGCTTTTATCTGAGCAATTATTCCAATGGTAATTACCTCTATCTTTTATCTGTTGCTGACTAGGTTATATATTAACGCGAACAATGTGAATATTTTGTCTTAGGCTATGCTACTACCAAGACAATGTGGTTAACCCGTTTATGATGCCTCAGGTCGTTGTCTTTAAGCTTTTCTATTTTCGTTTTATTTTTGCACTTTTGCACCACACTGTAATCTCAATCTGTTACTTTTACTGCATTAATGACTCCCATATCAAGTTATTACCCATCACATTCATTCCAATTAAGGAGCAAACATATCACTGACATTCTCCTTAATTACACCATTGCACCAATATCCTGACAAGACGTATGTATGTACGTATAATTTTCTCAGCTTTTCCTTCATCGCTGACTTACACCGGATATTGCAATATGAACCTTCCTCCTTTCACTTACCCTTTCTTATCCTTTTCATCGGTGTGTACGCTCACAAAAATTTAAGAAATTATGTGCCTTGCGTGAGGATAAATCCTTTGTCGGGCTTGCCTCACTGTGTTCAACGCCGCCCAATGCATAAAAACCGGGATACGAACTTCAAATGCAGCAGTAGCAGCCAGAGCAGCCGAAGCAGTATCACTAGTTAGTAACTCACTTTCAGACATAATAATGTAATAATATTTTTCCACGTCGTTAGCCAGCGACGATGGGTTGAAGCTGAAGGAAAGATACCTCTGCATGTGAGATCGTGAGGATATATGTGATATAAATAACACCTACACACAGCCTCACAGAGCGAGGGAGGAAATACCCAGGTCGGTCATGATAGGTAACATGTGCAGTTATTCCCAAAGGATGCAGACAGATTTATGTTCGCACATGTGTTTTTCTCGTCTGTTTTTTCATCTCCTTCTCTATGTGGTTGTATAGAAAGGATGCCTGCTGCCTTGTGGAAAGAATTGTTAAGAGATTGACGGAGTCCAGGAGTGGGCAAAGAGTGGAAGTTAAAGTGAATTCTGCAATTCAGGAAGTCGATAAAGGTGAGAGAGACGACGAACAGGCAAAAAAGAAAAAAATCTTCATCCACAGGGATCGGACGAAAGCAAAAGCAAAAGCGCTAACGGCTAAAAGTTTCGTATGCGAGAAGTTAATCGAAAACTGTTCAATGCTCGTTGATGGCGTGACAAGCATGTGCTGATGAAGAGAAGTGATTGAGGATGGAATAGTGTTGGGGGTCTTTATAGTTGGATTGTGGTCAAGTACTTGATATAAATTTCGGTACAAGTGAATCACATGCCGTGATTTGGTTTTTGAATATTGGGGTTGTGTCGTGCTAAGGAAGAGGTAAAAAACTGCGTATGCCAGTATGGCAATTTTGCAACCTGCTCCAAGTTATGGGCAAGCATGTTATGTATTTGTCTGAGAATTTTTCACTGAAGCAACAAAGGTTATGGACATAAAATATAAGAAATTTTGAAATAAATAGCAGCACTCCAAACAGCACTCCATGCCTTCATTGCTGTTCTTCTTTTATTGTTGAATTTTCTGAAATTGCTCCTCAGCAGATGTAATCTCAGTATAAACCAAGAGAAATACGGAAAAGGAATCATGGGATCGCACCGAATCTACACACGAGCCCATTCCACCATCATCAAGAGTTTAAACAGAGAAACACTGTTGAGAAACGAGAAGAGTTTCAAGCTCTACCCTGCTCAGAAATCCGTCTTGTCCATGCTTGTCGTTACATAAGCCTACCAATTCAACTTGCTCATGGTTTTAAATCTCGGCATTAACAGTGACTAACATTAAGTCTAGTGACTAATTGGCGAAATACGAAGAGTGTTTGTTGAAAAGGGTCTGTCTCTACATTCAGGCTTATTTAAATACGCATTTAATCCCAAAAATTACTTGCTTTACTTTAGAACCAACAAGTCTCTCCATCCAGTTAAAGTGTTAGTTACCCACCTCAAGTTTTGCACACCAAGTCAGTTGAGGTTCCTTTCCAGTTGTAGCGTCACGTTAGGTGAGATCTTCCTTTAGAGATTCCTTCATCCGGGATGGGTTTGAAGACTCTCTGAGTTGGAGTGTGGATGTGCATTCGATTTACATGTCCCACACATCTTAGGCGATGAATTCAAATAAATCTCTCTGACTAAGTCAATGCCATCGTGTATAGCACCAAAATTCATGAGAAGAATTCCCATGCGTCTTTGATAACGTTCATGTAAGATAGGGATGATCAGGGTCTTATTTAAATTCTCCTTAGTTGTCTACTAATAGGCTTTACTCGTATTTAATTGCCTTCTTAATTCAAAAAAAAAAAAAAAAAAAACCGTCGGTTAACAAGAGTGGTTCTTCGTTTGATCTATGCCTTGGTATCATTTCTTTTTAGTAATTTCCAGCGGTGTCTAGGTAGACAAAGTGGCTAACTACCTCAAAATTATAGCAGTCTATACTGACGTTCTGCCCAAGTTGTTTTTCCGACTTATTAAGCCCTAAACTAATTTCGTTTCGACACTCACGAAGATTATGTCAGCATGGTCAGCGCACGCGAGTAGGTAGTTGTACAGACTTGAAAGATTGTACCCCTAATATACTCGTATGCTTGAAAATATTGCACAATTCTTTCTAGTACGATGCTAAAAAAATCACATGAATGTATATCGGTCGCCTTGTCGTAAACCTTTTTTTAATATCAAAGGCTTTGGTTATGTTGTTACTGATCTTGATGGAGCAGCGTACATTCTGCATCGTCATCGTGCATAGGCGGACTAGTGTGGGAGGGATTCCAAAGCCTCTGTAATTTGTACATGCGATTTATATTAGAATCAGGAAATTCTTGATAGAAGTACCTGTCCAAAATATTAATCTATATCAAATGTAACAAATGGATGGATGACTTTATAAGTTACAATTCAATTATACAATTTCTTACTGGAGTTTAACGATAGGGATATTATGGTAATCGGGGATTGCAATGAGAGACTAAGAGACTCGCAATCATGAGAAGAGGAACCGGAGTTCTTAACAGAATCTTTGCACCCAGTTCGATGTGTCACCGACAAAGCAATTGATGGTAATGGAAACTATGTGAATCAATTTGGTTTACGATATTAAACCGCAGAACGAAAAGCGACAGGCAAGGTCACTTGACCTACTTCAGAGGCACCGCTTGCTCAATCCGTCCGTCGAAAATGGATTATTGTTTTGGCTAAGTGCGAAATATACTACGGAGAACTGGTTGCTAACAGCCCAATGAGTGGCACAAGTTGTTAAATATAAGGAGAAAGTTTTCAAAGGTGCAAATGGAATGCCGACAAGGATACCATCATTAGCTATGTTCTTTTGATTTTGTTCCTATATATGTGTTTTGAGGGCACATCAGTAGAACAGATAAATAAAGCAAGACTTACAAACAAAAAAACGAACTAGTGTACATTTAGAAATTTAATTGAAGGATTTATTGACCTTAGATCCCCACAGACCTCAACAAAACATATTGATTTTGAGGTAGAGAAATGCATTGCTGACATACAACAGACAGCCGATGATAGTACACCAATCTGTCAACAGAAACACAAGCCTCAGTAAAATATCCCACAGAAATTAAAGAATTAATCTTAGAAAAGAGAAGACCTCGTAGAAAATAGCAAATGACTAGATATCCCGGTGATAAAACTGTTTCCAATAGGCTAAATAATAAGCTCAAAAAAGCATTAGTGAATTCAAAAATGATTCTCTAGATAAATACTTTCGCTACTTAACGGCTGATAAGGCCTCTGACTAGTCGCTTTGGAAGACTGCTAAACGTTTAAAAAGACCCCACATTACAAAATCCCCCACTGAAAACATCTGATGGGAAATAGATCGGAGACGCGTAAGGAAAGGTTAGGTTCTTTGCTGAGCACCTGACAAATGTTTTCAAACCTTTTCCACCTACAATAATAAATGAAAACATTGAATTTGTTGACAAAACAGAAGATGAAATATGCTTTATGTTTCGCTAAGGGAGACCTGCGTACAGAAACTATTTAATAGAAAATCACCGGGTTATGATCTTATTACTGCTCAGATCATGAAAAAATTGCCATGCATTGCCCTGGTAAAACTCAAATATATAATTAATGCCTGTTTTAGACTAAGATAAATAGTTAATGCCTATATGCTCATCACAGATGATGAAAAGAATACAAGAATTCTGATCTTGTACAAGAAATCAAAAAGAATGAACATAATAAGACAAATGTCTGCCGAAATTCAACTTCAGCCACAACTTTAAGGTAGCATTTCCAGGTAGAAGCAACTGGGAATAGAATAAACCTTCATTTACTAGAGATTCTCATGCATGGTACACAGATGGATCCAAAACAGATGAAGGGGTTGGGGCTGGAGTATATGGACTGAGCACGAATACTTTCCTATACGCAAGTATGGAGAAATACATGCAATAGAGCTGCGTATCTGGGAGAACATAAACAGATCTATAACCAACAAGAACATTTATTTTCTCTCAGATAGCAAAGCCGCGCGCATTAAACAGCACAAACAGAGTTCATCTCATTTGAGTACCTGGCCCCAGCGGTTATGAAGGTAATGAAAAAGCTGTTGAACTAGCTAGAAAAGGATCCACATCGAACTTCAAGCTGCCAAGACCATTCTGCGGGAAACCTAACAGCACTGCAATAAGCAGTATTAAAAACTGGCTTAAAGAAAAAGTGCACAGATAGGCCAAACAATTCTTGCCAAATGCTTCCCACCTAAAAATGAAACAACTCTTACAACTAAGTAAGAGTCAGATTTGCTTGGTCACAGGTTTCTTAAAGAAACATTGCGGAGTTCCTCATGGCCATCGGAATAGCACAAGACGACCTATGCAGAAGAAGACGAAGAATCAGCAGAACATATACTTTGCACTGTGACTGTCTTATCAGAACACATCATCGTTTCCTAGGTCACTTCTACCTCAAAGCAGAAGAAATATCTGCCAGCGCACCCAAAGACATAGTGGGATTCATCAAAAAAAACTGGGATCATGTATGAGCCTTAATTAGAGGAAATCACAATAGGCCCACCTGCGGCCGCAGTGGTCTACCTAGACAATATTTTGAGATTCTTAAATGTTATGTAGCAAATAGGATCTTTTGAGTACGTTACGGGAAAAGAGTACTCTGAACTTAGAGAAATACAAGCAGGTGTTCCGCAGTGGAGTGCTCTAGGTCCAACACTGTATTTATTATATATAGCAATGACACAATGTTACCCACATTGGCAGACGACACTACAATCTTAGCAGTAGATGGGTATTGCGGTTAAAGCAACCGAAAAATTACAAAATGTAGTTAACAAGTTGTTGGAGTTTGGACGCAATTATGGCGAATTAAACTAAATGAGGCAAAATCAACTCATATCAATTATACAAACTAAAGAATAACGAATTTCCCTATCGTAACTCCACCTTATTCTAACTCAGCTAAATACCTGGGTATGAATTGAATTTGGTTTATTAGAAGCATGGACTTGCACGAAGGCTTGAAGTTCAAATTGCGACAAGTTTTGCCATGACATTTATATACCATTTTGGGGTCATATTTCGTAAATAAACTCTTCCGTGTCAAACACGGTATCGAATATTCAGAATTTAAAGAAATAGCGGATGGGGTACCGCCAGAAAGTGTTCTAGGTCCGCTCTTGTATCTGTTGTGTACTCATGATATACCGCAAAGAGAAGGCACCACATTAGGTACATTTGTCAATGACACAGCCGTTTTGGCGACAGATAGAACTATCAAAGAAACGACTGAAAAGCTACAAGAACTATTAAATAGACACTCGGTAAGAATCGGTACCAAGTAGTGTGGAACTCGACAAATGATTTTTCCTTCTTAATTTATAAATCGCATTGGGGGGAGTTTAAAGTTATAACACTTTCCCGTAGCTTTTAGACCATCAGCTCATGAGGCTTGGTTCTTCTTAATCTCCGAACATTGTTTCGTACATTTAAGACATAGACTTTTCCAACTTTGATTGTACACATTTCAAGTCATTAAGTCTTTTTTTTTTTTTTGTCGAATGCATGTTCTCCAATATGCTGCAGGCATCCATTAATCAAAAACATTTCGTCAAATCCAATTTGATCCTCAACATCTAGCGTTGATGAATTCTGATACATCGAATTTCGAATATTTCTAAACACGCAGAGCAAGTCACCGACTTTGTGCCCACTTTTGGTTGGATCGTAACCATCCACGGCCTTAGGTTAGGTTAGGGAACTGGGTGCCCTTGTTGACAGGGTTGTCAACAGCTCACTTAGACTACTTAGAGTCTATTGTGCTCAATTTCTAGAACCCTGGGAACTTAAAAATATCAGTCCTCGACCGCTAGGCTAAACCACCCAGATAAATGTATGAATCTCAGGAGTTTTCTTAGCTTAACGCTACTTAGCATTGGCCTTACTGGCCGCAAATCACGTACACTGGGCTGATGAGGTGATAAATCCAGAGGATTGCAACACGTTTTTCACACAAAAGTACTCATTTTAAATTTATATAAATCACAATTCAATATTAAAATCAACTCTTGCTATATATTACGATATAATCTGGAATAAGTTCCGAGCTCACTACAGATTGATATCAAGAGAGACTTGGTTAGTCTACAAATTCTAAAATAATGAAAAACGGGAAATGTGCAGTTGCAACCACTAGCCATTGAATAATTTTTTTTATTTTTTATTTTTTTTTTATTCGATGAAAATCTTCAAAAGACACTCGGTAAGAATCGGTACCAAGTAGTGTGGAACTCTTACCGCACTAAAACCATCGGTGAATCGGGACCAATCTATGAAAGATCGACAAATGATTTTTCTTTCTTAATTTATAAATTGCATTGGGGGAAGTTTAAAGTTATAACACTTTCCCATAGCTTTTAGACCATCAGCTCATGAGGCTTGGTTCTTCTTAATCTCCGAACATTGTTTCGTACATTTAAGACGGTCTCCATTTCGTAGTTAGTTGCAGTCGCTGATTGTGTGATACAGCGTGTTTTTTAACTACTTCTGTAACCATTTCAATTTGAAGGTGACGATGTAGATCGCTATTTCTTATATACCAAGGGGCATTAATTATTCCACGAAGGACTTTGCTTTGAAATTTTTGGATGGGTTCAGCATTTGTTTTCTTTGTACAGCCCCATAGTTGGATACCATATGTCGAAACGGGTTTCAGTACTTGCTTATATAACATTAGTTTGTTCTGGATAGATAGGTCAGAGTTCTTTCCTACTAACCTGTACTTCAAGTTAAGTTCTTCTCTTTTCTTTTTGATGTGCTCTTTCCATTTAAGCTTTGCATCCAAGGTCATTCCAAGGTATTTGGCGGTATTGGAGTAAGGTACTGCTGTACTGTTTATACAAATTGGAACATTGTTCATGTTTTTGTTTGTAAAGTTTATATGCGTCGATTTTGTTTCGTTTAATTTGATTCGCCATTTTTGCGTCCAATCACTAACTTTATCGATTGCATTTTGCAATTTTTGAGTAGCCTTCGTAACAGATTTATCTGGCACCAATATTGCAGTATCATCAGCAAAGGTGGTCATGATAGCTTTGATGTCCACTGGAATATCCCTTGTATATAACAGATACAGGGTTGGTCCTAGGACACTTCCTTGTGGTACACCGGCTTCAATTTTGTTTAGTTCCGAGTAATTTTGATCGTACCGTACTCTAAAGAGTCGGTTCGTAACTTAGGATTTCAGTACTTCATAGTACTGCCTGGGGAGGTCCCTATGCAGTTTGTACTCAAGTCCCAAGTGTCAAACCTTGTCAAAGGCTTGAGCAACAGAATATAGCCGAGCAAACTTGTTTTTCTTCAAGTACCTTTTCCACAACATCCGTAATTCGATGCACTTGGTCTATCGTGGAATGTTTATTTCTAAATCCAAACTGATGGCTCGGAATTAATCTTCTTTCTTCTATTATTTTGCTAAGCCTTTTCAGGAGCAGTTTTTCGAAAACTTTTGCCATGATTGGTATAAGCGATATTGGTCTGTAAGATATTACTTCTGTTGGTGGCTTACCTTGTTTAGGTATAACAATGACTTCTGCAATTTTCCAATGATGTGGCTCATATCTTAGTTTAAGGCATGAGTTTATTATAAATTCGAGAAGGCATTTCTTTCAAAATCTGAGCAGTTATTAGATCGTACCCTGGTGATTTTTTGTTAGACAACTTATGTTGACACATGGTTCTTACTTCTTTGAGCATGACAAAAGGTATTTCACATTCGTCGTTTCTATCAACAAACTGTAAGGGATCTGTAGCTGTGTTTGCTGGGAATGTCTTAAAAATATTCGCGAGATGTTCAGCGAAGAGATCAGCCTTTTGTTTCGGGCTTCCGATCCATTTACCATCTTAAGATTTTATTGGCGGGTTTTGTGTCTGAGGTCTTTTTAGATGCTTAGCTGCTTTCCATAAGGAGTATTCGGTAGAAGCATCCGTCGTCAGACTTTTCAGGAATCTACTAAGTGAATCTTTTTTGAACTCACAGATTCTTTTTTTTAATTCGTTGTTAAGACGGGGTTATCTTAGGTTTTAGGGGATCTTAGGTTTATAAAACTGTCAAGTTTGTCTCTGAATTCGTTCCAGTTTGTTCTCTTATTCACGAGCTTAGGATTACTTTTTTCTATTATTTTTGCTTCGCTCAGTGATAAAATTACTGGAGTATGATCTGACGATAAATCGTAATTACCTTTGACACTTATATGATTTCGTTTAATACCTTTAACTACGTTTGGTATTTTGTTAGTATCATATGGCTGAAAATAAAACTTGATCGTGATGATGACATCACGAGGTCGGTGGAAAATACTGTGAATCATGAGCAATGGCAAAAGCAAAACAAATAAACTCCCCAGTTATCTGGACGCCACCCTTGGACTTTACAGAAACTTAATACCATCTGAGTTTCAAACCACTACACTAAAATCTTTCTTTCTCTTTCACTGTCTTCTTTACAACGCCCGTGCCCTGTAATAGTATAAGAGTATTCATATCCTCTTTGGCGCGCATAAATTATAAAAAAAAGATGGCCAATATGTTGGCGAACCAGATGAATAAAATTCGCAGTTGAATTTGAGGCCTGCTTGGTATAGTCGTTTACCTTTTGTAGTTATGAGCCTAGATCCCCAGTGGGTGTGTTTAGGGATGGTTACAACTTTACGATTATACCTCTAAAATCATCTGGGTGAAAACTTGAAGAGACAGAAAGGGCAATAAATTGCAATTGGAAGGGAATATTGAGGCACCGAGCCCAAATTCAGAATTATCGGAGCGACACTGGGGTCCATCATGTGCTTCATTAAATATGCACTTTCTTTATATTCTGAAAGCTATGGATCTCCCTACGCACATCATTGCGAAGCATTTATAGAGTTGATAGAGACATTGTTAACTCTTTTTTTTATATAAAAACTGCTCTAGCGAAATAGCCAGTTGCATTACTCCCTTTCATCCTTAGGCCCCATTTCAGTCGTACTGTCAAGTATAGGCATTTGTTTATAAGCCGAATGACACGAATGTGTAATGATCAGGCTATGCATTTTCTCATCACTTCAAATATTTAAAGCCAACGTGCACATGCATCTCCTCTGTTTCTCTTCCCCATTTTCCGAAATGCCCGTGCTCTGAAACAATATAAGGGTATTCATATCCCCTTTGGGGAAAAAATATATATATTTAATATAACGAAAACTGCAATTCTTTCATGCATGGACCACATTGAGCAACCAACACAATATCCAGTTACCAGAACATACTTACGAGTATTGTGTACATTATAATGTTCTCTCTTGTCTGTCTGACGGCAATTGCCAACGCTCAACATTTACGATGAAATTATTGAACTTTTGTCAAATAAAGTCACAAAAATAAAGAAAAAGAAAAACCGTAACTATATAAGTACACTATATAATATTTATTTTTAGCCGTATGTATAAATATGAATTGTAGTGACCTAAAAAATCCAATTCATATGCCTGATAAACCTCATGAAACAAATCTTTTCAATTCATCCAGCATTCAGACCAATCCAGCCTCGTGGACCACAATAACTGGCCACCATCAACTGATAATAACCACAATTAGTCAGATTGTAGTTCGACCAACATAGTTACAGCCACAATTATTGCAGCCGACGGTAGAAACCAATTAGTTCCGTTTAGGTGTGCAATTACCCTAAGGAATGCTGTGTATAGAACCAAAATTTAATTTCGTTCACTTGAAAAATAATTAATTGCGGCTGCAGCACACTTATTTATTAATGTAATTCTACCTCTCCCATCCGAAAAATATTATGATGTTCGAACAAAGTAGTTAACGTTCACGTTTATGTTAATTAACTGGGATTCCGTGCCATGGTGCCTGGGAAATTGCAATTTTCGATTCAATCGACCGCGACGGGGCTTGGAATTATATTATGTGCATTGCTAATGCTATTTGCCGATAGTGTTTAATTTTATGATAATTTATGGGACAGTGGTAAAGGGAGGAAACTTAGGTTAGAATGAATAACTGAAATTTATAGGTCGCGCGAACTGCTCCGCTGTTTATAGATTTCTCCTAGCCTCAAGTTCAAGACGACAATGAGAACTTAACATTAGTCATTTCCTGATTTCGAACACAGTGCTCTAGAAAACTATTAATACAACCAATTTTTATTTTAAATCACGAAGCATCCCAAATGATTAATGATGAATGATGAGAAGTATTTTTGAATCATAAAATTTGTCCGTAGGGAGCCACCCAGTCCTCTTCTGATGACAAATACGCTTTACAGTTGATACGCAGCGACATCCCAGTAGTAGTAGCCAAAATAATTTCCTTCCTTGAAAGACATCCTCCCACCACAGTCGTAATCCCCTGATTACCTGTTTTTAATTTGTCCTGGGATCAGGACCAACTAGGCCAAATGCTAACTTGGGGTGAGGTGGATGAAATCTAATTTTCATTACATATGGGGATTCCCGAAAAAAGTCCCCCATTACAAGCACATAAACTCCGCACAGAGCATCCCATATTCCTGGGGTGTCCTTAATTTTCGTGTTCACTCGATTATGCTGTTTTTCTTTTGCCTCCTTGTGTGCTGTGCGTGTCCACATAAGAAAGTTTTCCATCCTCGTTCATCTCTCAGTGGGGATTTCCTATGAAATTTTGCGCCATCCTGGGGCGATATTCTTTCGGGATGTCTTCCAAGTCTACACAGATGACTTGGAGATGAGTCATTTCCACGAAGGGAAAATAAAATCGATACAGAGAATTTGTTGTCTTACCAAGTCAACAGCAACAACTGGCTACAGGGAAGTTGGAAAATGGTTCCCTTCCGAAATTATGTGTGTCAGAACACAGAGGGGTGTGTTTTTGGGTGGCTTGTAGACCTCTAGACCGCCTTAAAGTTTAGATTTATTGAGAAGTTCCTCACTCGCCCAAATGATTATAAATGAACTACGACATGTTGAGTGACAACAACAAAAGGGATTTGCATTTTGCCTCTCGCCGGAAAAAAAGGATATTAAACTCCTTTGGGAAGGTGGGGCGGCGGCAAGAAAGTCGCCAAAAGACTTATGGGATGATGTTGCGGACCACCAAAATTTGGAAAACTTATTTATTTAAATTTGAAGATTCTTGGAGTTTATTTGACAAAGTTTTTAGCACTGATTAGGTTGTTTGTGGAGATATTTGTTGGTAATTTGTGCAGAGAAGACTCTTTGACAAACGACTTCAATCCAAAAAGTTTTTATGTGGTCGATAGAAAGATCTGAATTTTCTCCGCAGAAGTGGGAGGGACTTCACTTTAAGTGTATCGTTTGTCAATATCTAATAATTTTACATTAAAATGTTTATTAAATATTGCTAGTATTTCAAATACATCACAATTGGGCGAAAACTAGAAAAAGGAAAGTGGATGTATTGCTGCACATTGTTCTAAATAAACTCTGGTCTATAATGTAAACAAAGTGGGGATGGAAGTGTATTCTACATGGTTTGGTTCGGCTAATACAAATTGTTCCGATCTCTTTCCAGTTTACAAATTCCAGTACTTTACAAATTAAACGAAAAGCCGGGTTAAATACAAAATAAAAAAACTCCAGCAAGTGTGGGGATAAAAACCTTAGCATAAAAACTGAGATAGTACTCTGCTTTACGTGCTGCTCAGGTAATATTTGCTCGTGGCACTGAACAATCAAGCAGTGTCCAGAAACTAAATGAATATACAACTCAAAATGCTGTGATACTAACTTGGGTGAAGAGTCACGTAGGGATCGAGGAAAATGAAAAGACGAACGCTCTAGCAAACAGAGGTCAGTTCCAGAATTTATTTGACCGGAACCGTTTGCTGTTTTAGACAGAGGAACGTGATCGAGAAATTGTGCACTAATGAAGAATGGAAACGGTGTTCAGACGTGGAGAAATGCGATTGAGCCAAAATGGTTATTACAGTGCTGTATGAGACGATCAAATTGACAGTAGAGATATCCACAGAAAAGGGTAACTTCAGGCATCCGCTAAAGAAAATGGGTCTTGTGAAAGGCAATACCGACAAGTTATGCCTCAGTCATGTAGAGACGGGCTGCACAGATTGTGTCAATGCAAAAGTGATTTTAAGTGATTATGCACTTATTGCTTCTGAAGTCACCAAATGTGGCACCTCCAGAAGAATCAACAGCTTGTCTGGAAATCTGTTCAGTCAAGATAAAATTAAATGGGCAATCGGCTTTAAGGCACCAGGCAGTTATGGTGTTTTTCCAGTCCTTATTCAGAAAGGTATAGAATATATCTTGACCACCTTGGTAGCTCTATTTAGAACAAGTTTCAACTTGGGATACATTCCATTAACTTGGCGGGAGGCAAATGTGGTGTACATCCCTAAGCGAGCTTCCCAAATCCTACCGTACAATAGTTTTTCATGAAAACCATGGAAAGACTGCTAGACATTCATATTAGAGGTATTTCTGAAAAGACTACACCTCTTCACTCTAGTCAATATGCATACAGGAAAGGTTGATCCCCGGAAGGCGTCCTTCACTATCTCGTTACAGAGATCAAATTAGCCTACCGAGGCAAAGAAATCACCCTTTGCACATTCCTTGATAACACTGGTTATGAATCGATCCATGAGACGCAGGGGAATCGACGAACCTACTACCAGATGAGTTAGGACTATGCTCGGCAGCCGCATAATAACATCTTCGTTAGGAGAAGTCTCTGTGACGATCTGATTCCCAGGGCAGCGTCCTCTCGCCTCTCTTATGGTCGCTTGTGGTGGATGACTTATTGAATAGACTTAATAGTTTAGGCTTTATAACTATAGGTTATGCAAATAATCTTGTGATCATCATCAAAGGCGAATATGAAGACAATGTGTGTCAACTCATGCAAAATGCACTCTTTGTAGTCTCGGACTGGTGTACTGGTGAGCGATTAACCCCAGCAAGGCAGTCTTTCTACAGTTTACAAGAAGAAGAAGTTCAGTGGCTCTAAATGCCACAACCATTCATTTTTCCGATGAGGTAAAATATCCTGGACAGGAAACCTAACTGGAACTCCCATGTTAAGCATAAAATTACCAAGGTGATGACTGGCATGTGGACCTGTCGCCGTATGTATTTCAAAATCTGGGGTCTGTCCCCAAAGGTCTTCTTCTGGTTGTATACTACGGTGGTAAGACCCATCTTTACATACGCATACGTTGTTTGGAGAACGGAAACCAAGGAGGTCACAAACATCAACAAACTCAGCAAACTTCAAAGATTAGCTTTCCATGGAATTACAGGTACTATACACACCTGTCCCACAGCAGCCATAGAAGCTATGATCAGACTTACTCCGTTACACATTTTCATCAAAAAAGTGACAATTCGCAGTGCAGTTAATCTTCGAAAGTCGGGTGTTAACAGTACATGGGATCATGTAGATCTCATGGATCTATTAACCGACTTCACGGTTTCTGACTTTATGACCAAATCACTCTACTTTGGTAGAAGGTTTGAGATTGAGATCCAAAGCCGAGATATATGGAATAATGGCGGATTGTTGCTTGATCCAAAAGGAATCGTTTGGTATACGATGGATCAAAAATGGGTTCAGGAGTTGGCTCCGGTGTGTATGGACCCAATTACAAGATTATGAAATCACTTGGAAAGAGTCCTAGTGTTTTCCAGGCCGAGCTTTACGCTATCGAGACCTGTGCTAATATAAACTTGCGCTCAAAGGTGCCGCAATCCATACTCACCGACAGCCAAGCTGTGCTTAAAGCACTGATCTCCCACCTGATCAGTTCAACATCAGTTCTAAGCTGCTTCGACAGTTTACAAAATTTGGCCCGATACAATAAAGTGAAATTGTGGTGGGTGGATCTGCTAGCCAGAAAAGGTTCCTCTGAGTTGTTCATTGGACCTGAACCCTTTTGCGGAATACCTGATTCTTCCTTTCCCTAAACAGTTGGGAACGCAACATGTACATTTCCCACTGGAATAACTCCCAAGGTCTCAGACAAGCTAAATGAGTTATCCAACCCTTCCAAAAAAATTCAGTTGATATCCTAAAATATAGCAGAAATGATATAAGAAGGCTTGTGAGCTTCCTTACTGGTCATTTCCAATTACTCTACCACCTAAATAAAGTGGGAATTTCAGAGGATATCACCTGCCGCCTCTGCTTAAAGATTACGAAACTGCAGAACACGTACTATGTGAGTGTGTAGCTCTGTGTAGGAGTAAGAGAAACTTCTTCTTTAAGGAGATAATATCTTCATTCAATTTAAGGAACTCCTCCGCAGCTGTAATTATAGCTTTCATAAGGAAAGTAGAAGTACTGTTGCCATAAAAAGTGGCCTCTGGCACAATAGATCTTTCTGGTCGCAGTGCCTACACGTCGTTTGGGCGTTCCGGTTAAAAAAAATCTTCAAATTGTCTATCGGCTTCATACACTTTTCTACGTTGTCAGGGTCAAACATTTTCGATGACTTTTAAGTCCGGTGAATAGTGAAGGCATGGCAAAAGTTTCACGTTTTCCGACTGAATCCAGCTTCTAGCTACCCTGGAAGGATTGATGAAGGCAATGTCTTGTTGGAAAATCTAGGGTAGAGGTTCAAAAATAACTTTAAAAGTTGCCTGTCAAGTTAAGGCGATTTCTGTTTTATTAGTTAAGCTTAATGAGATTTATTTAAGAAAATTCATTTACTAATAAAGCGCGGTATTTGAGTGCATGTTTCAGGAATTCGTATAATTGGGTGTAGGTTTGTCCGTTTAAGATACTTAGCAGCTGAGCATGATCGAGTTCATTGGTCCCGAGAAATTGTCTCCTGTATTTTTTAAAAATAGGGTATAGTCCAACAAAATGAAATGTGTTTTAGCTGGCATCAAGTTTGCATATTGTGTATAAACCAACTGTATCGTTATTGAAAGCTCTTGCATTCAGGTTGAGTAGTCCACATCATGTTTTCAAAAGTAGGCTGATCATATTGCGGGGATTGGAGTCTTCGAAGTAGTTGGGGGTATCAGCATAAGCTAAGTTGCAGTATTCGTCGTGAAACTGTGATTGGCGTGCTTGGCTTCAGCCCAGTGATTTTCTTTGAGTTTGGCAGGAAGTATGTTGTGGTTTTAGTTCTATTCAGACTTCATCGCTCAGTTGAAATCTATTCCCGTTTCTTGGAAAAGGGCAGACCATTCATTTGCCCAATAGATTTTGTTGAGGATTACTATCTCTGAAAGTATGCGTGGTAATCGGTTTTGAAGAAGTGTTACTACTCTCTGGATATATTTAAAATGAAGTTTGATGGTAGTTTCGATGATAAGGTATGATAAGATATGTGAGTGAAAGTTATCCCTAAGTATTTATATTTGTTCGTCACATTTATTTCAGTATTGTTGAAAAACCATTTTTCATCAGCTGCTCTACGACCACCGTTTCGGAAAATTACTATTTCTGATTTGTCCAAATTTACTATCGAATTCCATTTGTGACAGTATGTGATCAAACTATCAATCATGATTTGTAAGGAAGCAGCACTGTCAGAGATTATTACTATATCGTCCGCGTATAGTAATATTTTCATTATTTGATCTTCAATGGTCAACCCGCCAGGTAGTTCAGAGTGCAGATCATTCAAAAATAGGATGAAGGGGAAGAATTCACACTTGTTTGTAGCATTCCAAACTATTGCTACGGTGTTTTAGTAGAGAGCTTTTGTAATAGAAATCATCTTTGTGGACATTCCTAGAAGTGATAGTTTGTAAAACAGAGCTTCTCTCTTGATTTTCTTTTAAGTCGACGAAAAACGTGTAGGAGAGGTTGTAAATTTGGTCGACTGTAGAGTAGTTGTTTCTATACTTTTTTTTCTTACCATCCTGGAGCCTTTTTATCTTTTTCAGATGTGATAGCGCGAGTGATTTCATCCATTTCAATGGTAGTTGTGATCAATGTTGCATTTATCGGCAACGTATAAGTGAACAAGTTTTGGAGGTTCTTTTAAGTTCTTTTATGTTTTTTTTTTTTTTTTTTTTTTTTATAAATAAAGCAATTAAAACAAAAATTAATACTGAAAGTACTATTTTGGAAAGGACGGCTAAAAAATCTATCAAGGAGTCTCAACATTAGTTGTTTTAACATTATTCTATCCCAGAACGATATTATAATGACAATTTGACCGTAAAACTCATAGCAGAGGAAAGCTTTGTGTAAAGCTACTTGCATTACTAAAGGATGTTTTTGTTAGAGTTTTTGTTTTTCGAAATGGCAATACTTTTTCGAGCGACAGCGAATTTGACAGCCCACAGCTAATTTGTGCTCAGTTTGGTTTGCCATTTCACCATGAATAGACTTACGCCAGAACCAGCGCTTGCGAATTGTGCAAATTTATTTCGAAAGTCGTGGTTCAGTTCACGAAACTTGCCGTGCTTATATAGCTTACAAGTTCCAACTCGTGCAAAAATGCAAACCGCTTGACCATCATGTGCGTCGTACGTTCGGTGAATGGGCCGAAAACGATATTGCTCTTGATCCTCATTTTCACAACAAAGCTTTGTTCAGAATTTTTGGTCAACAAGCAAAATTGCCCCATTTGGAGTGGGAAAAAATCCACAAGCCATTAGAGTCTCCGTTACATCCACAGAAAGCCACTGTTTGGTGTGCCTTATGGGCTAGTGGAATCATTAGTCCATATTTCATCAAAAGTAATGCTGGCTAGAACGTCACAGTCAATGGAGAGCACTTTAGATACATGATTACTGACTTTTTCCACACAGCGCGACTTAAATGATTTATTTTTAATTCATTACTTTGGAATAATAAAACGAACCCAAAACTTCGGTTATAGGTCCGACTCTTAAGAGAGGTATTTTATTACTCTTTTTTCATTTTCTACCTCTAATCGAAGAAGTGCCACCCACCGAGCATATCTCCAATCAGCATTTTCTGTTATTATTTGCAGTTATTTTGCTTTGATTAAGGCTTCGCCAAATAGAATGCGATCCAGTTTGTTCAAACAGAATGCGGACCAGCGAGGCGATCCAGTTGATATCCCGGCGTGCAAGCAGCAATAATGACGGATGAAGTGGAGAAATTGATAGATTTGGTGCGCTTAAATGAGTTTCTTTCCACCTATTTTTGAGTTATGATAACAATTTCAAAACTTTTCCACCTCGAACTCAATCACTTTTGAAAATGGATTTACCTCAGTTATTTGGGAGGGCTGAACTCTCAACCATCTCCAACAATGATATCCACATCAGCTGGCTCATCGTGGTCACAAAACAGCAATACCGATTATGCAGCTGGTTCACCACGTGCTACTAGCTCTACAACAACCACGTCGTCGCAACATGGAGTATTCTCTACCTTGAGGGAGGTGTATGAAAATGAAAATGAGCATTTCTCTTTTGAAAGCGATTTTTAATATCATTATTTTGATTTATGTAATGTTTTACTGTAATCACAAAAAAAATCCACATATGTATGAACCTATATATAATAAATAATATTCTCACCTGAAACAAATTGCCAGTCTTTCCTTTGCTCCAATTGGCTTTTTCCAGTTCGTTGAAATTTTTGAGATCTTCCATACGATGAGTTTGTGTATCATCTTAAACTGCTCTCGAGACATACGAAAATAATAGAAGAAACGGTCTTCAAATAAATTGAGTTCCTTAAATAGACGATGGAATACACCTCGTAGTCCTTCCTGTTTTTATTTATTTCACGGACCCACTCTTCTCTTTTATCATTTCATCTTCCTCAGAACTATTACTCATGCTCGACCGACCATTGATCTATTTTGCGCATCGGGAATGCTAGCGTTAGCTTTTTTGATTGATGGGGCAATGTTTTCGACGTTGACGTAACTCGTACGCCAGAATAAATTTATTGATGAAAATATTCGATGAGTGCATAATTTCGCGTAATGGACTTCTGAATTGCCCTCCAAGATAGTGTGATTAAACACCTTTGGATTATTTTCTATGGGGATACTCGTATGTGAAGTCGCTAGTCTACGCCGATAAACCAGAGACGATGGACGACTTGGTTATTGCCAGCCCAGCTGCTCAAAAAAGTGGTCGAAATTGAACTTCGAGCCAGCCACTAATGGCATAAAATTATCTTTCCAATAAAGCTAATACCATGGCCATTAGCACGATTTTTATGTGTTTTATTTAATTTTAAAATTCTACACCTATACATTTTGAGGGTAGAATGAAAATTCGAATTCCTCCTGTGGATATTGCCACACAGACCCCCGATATGAAGTTTGAAGAAAATCCGGCCACCCGTTTAGGAAAATCCAGCCCAAGGTGCAGACAGATGGGCAGACAGACGGAATTGCGAGACCCAATTTGTTCAGTTCCTCTGTCAAGATTAATTAAAATCTTGGTCGTAAATTTTCATGAAAACAATAATTGCTCTATAGGAGCAGGTAAAAATTGGATCGAATTGTTAAGCCTCTATGTTATGTCAATATTTAGTCCATGAATGGGGGGATCTATAAACGGACAGAATTGTGAGATCGATTTTTTTCAAGTTTCTCTACAGCAAAAGTAAGAGAAGGTTTATAAAACATTTGTATGTACATATATGTACATATATATGCAGCAAATGCTCAAAAAGCTATTTTTCGGATATGACGATTTTGACCAAAATCTATATTTCACACATGCTGTTATGATTATGTGAAATGAGCATAAGACAAACTCAATCGAATAGAGCGCCCCTCTGGTGGTGAGGGGCGCTCTATTCGATTGAGTAATTCTCGAATTCGATTGAGTAATTCTTTAAGTAATTCTCGAAAGTGATAGACGTGTTTTTTTTTTTTGTTCAAGTGCCTTCCCAAATTACTTTCGTTTTTAATACCTATCAAATTAAAGTCGAACAACAAGTTTTGTAATAAGTTTATTTGTAAAAATATATGTTCTAATAATCGTGTATGTATTAACAATCGTATCTATAATAATATATAAAAAATATCTGCAAAAAAATGGTAAGGTGTGGTAATTGTGAGGAGAATATCGTCAGCGAGGGCGACTGCGTTACGTGCTCCTCTTGTGCCAGAAAACTGCATTTCGGCTGTACCACCATCACAGCTAGGACCTTCAGGGGGATGTCCATCGACCAGAAGAAATCCTGGAAATGCCAGTACTGCCGTTCACGTTCCACAGCTGATCAAACTCCCCGAGAAGATAGACCTGCGGATAAAAATGAAGCTGGAAGCTCTGCAGAAGTCCTCAGCGCAGATGTTAAAAAAGACATCATAGAAATTAAGGAAACGCTGAAGGAATACCTGAGATCAGTGGAGTTTCTATCAAGCGGATACGATAATATGAAGGAGACAATGGAGAAAAACAACGAACTCCTGCATACACTGACGGGACAGATAAAAGAGCTAAAATCACAATGCGAACATAAAGACGAAATAATATCAACGATGCAAAAACAAATCAATAGAATGGAACAAGAAATCATAAAAAATAATATAGAAATAACAAATGTGCCATACACAAAAGATGAAAACTTGACAGAAATGGTAACCGAAGTGGCAAGGGCTATTGGTACAGAAATAAATAACACCGATATTGACAATGTCTACCGTATTAACACAAAACAGAACACAAAACCACCGAAAATAGTGGTATCTTTCACGAACTCGATGTGCAAAGCAAAGATTTTGCATTTCGCCAAAGTTAAGGGACCGCTTAAAAATAATGACATTAAAAGTAAACTAATTATACACGACATCACCGAAAGCAAGAAAACCGAAATATTAAACAGTAAGATCTTTATAAACTGTCAACTAACTGCAGAAAACAGACAACTTATGGCAAACAAAAAATAAAGCCAAAACTGCTGCTTGGAAGTATGTCTGGACGCGAGACGGAAAAATTTTAGCACGCAAACACGAAGGTGCAACGGTTCTGCGAATCGCTGGTGTTCACAAAATAAAATAATATAATCTCCATCTCTCTCACACTTTAAACGAAAGAATAAACATCAATAACAAACATGGCTGATAACCATAATGAAAATGAGTGTATTCAAATGTCTATTGTAGATCATAGGGTGCACAATACGTTTACTGACATAAATATTAATGAAGTAAAAAATTTTGAATTTTTGTGTTTATACTTAAATATAAGATCATTGAGAAAAATTTGGGACTTATTTGTAAGTAATATTGATAAAATTATTCATTATGTAAAAATTATAATATTAGTTGAAACAAATATTTTTGATGAGGAAACCTGTCTCTATCAGCTGGATGGTTTTAATGCGGAGTTTTTAAATAGAAGAAATCGAACTGGTGGTGGAATTGCTTTGTATGTCTGAAAGGAAATATCTTACGAAAGAATAAATTATAATACTCTGCACTATGAAAATATACAGATACAAGCTAAAATAAGCAAACACGAAATAACTCTCTTAGCAATTTATCGATCAACGAAACTAAATGAGTACAACTTTTTAGAAGAGGCAGAAAAACAAATTAATTCTGTTCGCAGAAGAGACAGTCTGATAGTTATGGGCGACATGAACATAGATCTAAACAAAAATGAAGAAATCTGTACGGTTAGATACCTAGATATGATAAATGCTAAGGGACTTCAAAATGTTACTTTGTCCAGTACTAGAATCGATTTGAACAGAGGTTCTAGTACTGCAAGGAAAATCCAGGAAAATATACGCAGCAACTATTGAATCAAACATATCTGATCACTATACGTTAATTTGTGGAATACCGAAATACATACAAACACAGAATAAAACAATACAAAAAACAATAATTAATGAAAATAGAGTACGTGTACAAATTTCAAATACGAACTGGAGTTTTTTGGACAATGCAACAAGTGTGGATGAATTTTGTGAAAGGTTTATAGAAATTTTTAATGGCATATATGAAAACTCTTTCATAAAAATTAAAATAAAAAGAAGAGAAAGAAAAAGTCTTTGGCTAACAGCGGAAACTGTAGCTCTATGTAAAGAAAGAGACAGACTTTATAATAAATGGAAAAGCAATAGACAATGTTTGAGCTATGAAAATCAATATAAATCTTTTCGAAACTATGCTAACAGAAGAATAAAAATGATAAAATCAAACTACTATAAAAATAAATTTGTAGAATATAAGAAGGATCCAAAGAATTCTTGGCGACTCATAAATAGTATCTTAGGAAAAACGCCTAATAACATTGATGACGTGATCAACCGAAACTTTGTACCAAATTTAAATGGAGGAAATATTTCGAATAAATTCGCTACACAGTTTACAGAAGAAATCAAATCTATTGTTCACAAATGCGACTTAAAAACTTATAGTGGAAGAGTAACAAATGCAACACAATCTATGTTCGTAGGCTACGTATCGGAAGGTGAAATAGAGAACATTTTAAACAAAATGAATGTGAATAAATCACCTGGTGTAGACGGTGTCAGAGCTAAAGATTTAAAATACAATTCCAGTGTTTTAGTACCTGCAGTCACTCAGTTAGTAAATAAGTCTTTGGAACAAAGCGTATTCCCAAAAAAACTGAAAGTAGCCATCGTTCGACCCATTTACAAATCTGGAAAGAAAGACGATGTTTCAAACTACCGTCCTATCTCCATTCTACCAGTACTTGACAAAGTAATAGAAGAAGTAATGGCAAAAAAATTACAAGATTATCTTGACCGATACCAAATTATTAACAAGAGCCAGTTTGGGTTCATGAGAAACAGAAACGTCAACCAATTGCTAAAAGAATTTGCCAATACCATCAATACCAATTTGAATAAGAATCATCACTCGCTGGTGATGTTTATCGATTTTAGAAAAGCTTTCGACACACTTTGTCATAAAAAAATTATTCAAATGTTGGAAAAAATTGGTATTCGAGGTCACCTTTTAAATTGGTTTGCAAGTTATCTTTGTGATAGAGGTTTCAAGGTCAAAGTATCAAACAACTTCAGTGGTCTTCAAAATGCTGAGATGGGAGTACCACAAGGATCGATCTTAGGACCCCTGCTTTTTATCGTGTATGTTAATGATATGCTATCTGTGTTGGAAAATAGTATAGGGCTCATTGGACTGCTATAATTGTGAGCGACAAGAACATCAACTGTGCCACGCAGAAAATGCAAGTAGAGTTTGACAACGTTCTATGTTGGTGTCACGATAATGGACTTGTCATTAACTCCAAAAAGACTAAGTTATTGCATATTCGGCCTCCACACATCATAAGAACACCTATTAGAATCAAATTCCACAACTTTGAATGTCTACACAAAAACAGAACTCATGATACACCTTTGAGCTTTACAGATGATTGTGCAGACTATATTCAAACAGTGAACGTCCATCGATATCTTGGGATTTTAAGTAGACTGTAACTTTAAGTGGGATTACCACATAAAGTATCTTTGCTTGCGGCTTCGACAATCTACATATGCTCTGTATCATTTGAGCAACTGTACATCATTCGAAGTTCTAAAGCAAGTATACTTTGCCTTGGTGGAATCCATTCTTCAGTATGGAGTAACAGCATGGGGGAACACAGCACAGTATAGGATCATGGAACTTCAAAGGGCTCAGAATAGAATATTTAAAATTCTATGACGAGCTAAGTATGGTAACAGGTATGTGGAGAATTGTATTAATCCAAGTGAAGACTTAGGTTTATTAACTATCCAAAAACTTTTTGTCTTTAATTTAATAAATGACACATACTACGATCAACGGTTTAAACACCCAATTGATCACGGCGTCAACACAAGGCAAAGGGCGGCAGGATATCTTAAAATACCGAGGATTCACAACTCCTATGGACGACAACAACTAGCCTTTGTGGTACCTACGGTTTTCAATCAACTTCCACGTTCCCTATGGAATATCCAGGCAGTCCACATAAGAAAAAGAAGATTAAAGAATTATATGTTGTTAAACAATGTGAATTTGTATAGTATGAACTAAATGTAATTTCCAAAGAAGAACAAGAATTACTTAAAAAATATTGTATGTAAAATATCTGTAACCAATCTTCTGCAGAAAAGCCTTCAGGCTTCGCAGATTCTTAATATTGTCTTTACTGTAATTTATTATATTTACTTGTTATGTCTTTGTAAAATAATTTTTTGTACAGCCGACTGACATTTTACATGGATTCCCTTCTACAGCTTCAAGGCTTAGTCCAGCATTGAGGGGATAACTTCATGGAAATGTTAGAAGGCACGTTGAAACATATTTGTAAAACTCAATTATAAACTCTTTGGGACAATAAAACTAACTAACTAACTAACTAACTAAGTTATTCAGAAATGCTTTATGTCAAACGAGCGCCATCTCAACCTTTCTTGTTCCGGTTTATTTCCACCAAAAGATTTTGTCTTTCTGGTCGTCGTCGTGGTAACACCTTCGCCATACTAATTCTTTTAAAAAAGTTGTGCGTTTCAACCAACAAAGTCTATATCAAGTTTTGGGCACATTATAAAAATGTGGATATATTTATTTATTTCATTTCGTCACCAATGTGCAAGACTTTCATAGACATAAGTATATACATATTTTTTTTAAAACAGCAGAAACAATATTACGAGTAATAACAAATGAAATACGTAAAGCAATACAAGTAAACAGAGCAAACAATCATGACTGAACTCCATCCAGCAACGCTTTCTTTATGGAGGAGATTGACTTGTTAAAATCAATTAAATTAACATGAGCATTATAGGCTATCATAAAACCGTTAATAGAAGAGGAACGGCAGTAGTTAATACGCGAGTGGGCTATTCTAAAGAATCTATTGTTTCGTAGATTGAGAAGGGAACGTTTACTCGTATGTTGAGAAGGCTTAGGATTTCCGGGGAGTCAATCTCACCAGTGAGTATCATATATAGAAAAAGAACTCTTGCCACCTTTCTCCTAATTTCTAATGATTCTAAATTAATTCTAGATTGGTAGGGTGGTAAATTATTTGGATCGACCCAAAAAGTCCTCTAAGGGTAACCTAAGAAACATTGTAGCATAGTTGAACATTGTAGCATAGTTGGGCGTAATCAACTACTTTTGTAATCAGATTAATAATCTGATTAAATGTAATCATAATTACTTTTAATCAGATTAAAGTAGCCAGGATTACTTTTAAAGAAAATTTCACATGTAATCTTTAATTTTGATTACAGTAGTTAGAAATCAAGATTACATTTAATTCAATTTAATTTATTTATTTATTCATACATTAATAAATCACTTGTAAAAAAGCCATTGGGTGACAATTTTGGTGGTAAACAACACGTGCTTGACGTTTTACCATTACAGTTTTCTACGACATAAACTTTAACGGTAAATAAGCTTGGGGACAAACGTCATTTTAGTATCATTACCAAAAAAGTGTAATTTTGTTTTTAAGTTTGATTAGTATCTCGTGTGAAACGGCGTCAAGTTCTTTTCCCTCATTGTCTAATAGTTCTGAATCGGAAATTGTGCAGAATGAAGATGAAGGAGCAGCAGAGGTTTTACCTTGCATTCTTGACGGCAAGTTTTTTATATATTCTAAAACGGAATCCACAAATACTAAAAAGGTTGCAATTTGTACATCTTGTGGACCAAAAGAAATGAAAATAAGCGGTTTTAACAATTCAACATCAAATCGTGTTACTCATCTCAAACGAAGACACGGAGAAGATATATATCAGAGTCACTTGAAAAATCTAAAAAAAACAAACAAAATTTGAGAACATCTAACTTTCGTCGGTCAGAAACAAGCGATCAACTATTTAAGCGGTTTCACAAGAGCAATTTAATGAAGATATTTTGAAATTTTTTATTAATTCTGTGATTTCTTGGCAAGCCATAGATAAACCATTTTTTAAAAAAATCTTTGACAATTTGAATATCACTACAAAAGGACTGAGCGTTGTCAGCAGAAGAACTTTGGGACGCTTGCTCGACGACTATTACATGAAGGAAATTACAAACATCAAGAGTAAATTGAATGATGCAAAGGAAGTCTGCACAACTGCTGATATTTGGGCGGCAAAAACTCGAAGTTTGTTTGGACGGCACACTGGCTAGGCTCAAATCTAGAAAGGATATCTAAAACGTTGGCATGCCGAAGACTTTCAGGGACGCACAGCTACGAGTATGACTAAATAGCTCTATTAGTTGAAGCAATACATGCTGAATTTGGTCTAGGCTCACAAAAAGTACTAGCCACGGTCACTGATAATTTGGCATACATATGGATATTGAAAGTGATAGTGATAGCATTGCTGGAAACTTAGATATCGAACATATTTTTCATCAGTCAACAAACCTAGAATTGCCCGTACATTTAAGATGTTCTGCCCACAAGCTCAATCTATGTGCCACTACGGACGCTAATAAGGTATTACGAAATACCGGAACAACTATTGCTGATATTCGCGACCAAATTATTAAAAAATGCAACAATTTATGGAAATGTGCCGGGCGCCCTAAATCAGCTGAAATAATACATAGCATTGTTGGGCATACACTTTCCAAACCAGGAATCACTAGATGGAATAACCTTTATGATAGACTAAAATAAATTGCATCCATACAGAATAAGAGTGCACAGTTGCACGTGGCACTGGGACTGACGAATGTTGTACGTACCAATGATTTTCAATACATAAATGAATACTTGCGCTGTTCAAAACCAATAGCAGTATCTCTACGAAAAAAATTGCAAAAGCTTAACAGAGAATCACTTGTTTTTTGCCAAACGCTGGCAGAGAATTATTTAGAAAACGTGGAAGTGCGATTTTCTGAATTCTTTGACATTTCTTCGAAGGTAGCTCAAAATTCAGCAGTTGCTGCAATGTCTTATCTCAGGTTCAAGGACAAATGGATGACTTGTATAAATTTAGAATACCATTCCAGTATCAAATCAGTTTTCAAAGGAGCTGTGATCAAAGAAATCCATGAGGCACCTGGTACTTTTGAAGAAACACCTAGTAAAAGATATAAATACAGCTATTTTGAATTTGATACTGATTCTTCAGAGACTGATTCAACAGGAGATATACACCAAGTTCAACGATCGAAAGCAGATGCCATTATTTCCCATTATTTAGCAGATAATACGCCTCTACCGTTTTTTTTTAAGTTTTTATTAATTTAATTCATTTATACTTACATGCTAGACCAAAACACTTAACACTAGCTTAACTAACTTAACTATCTTATTCTAACTCTCCTCTACGGTCCTCGGGTCCAGTTGAAAGACTTTTTTCATATGCAGCTATGACAAAGTCGCATAGACTCTCAGATGAAATGTTTCAGAAGAGGGTACTAAATAAAAAAAAATAGGCCAGGGCCTAGCTTCTCGTAACCACTCGTGTTGTGTGCGTTATATTTTTCACACGAATGGAAGGGACCTACAGTTTAGTGCCGGATCCGAACGGCAATTTGTTTTTGAGATGTTTTCTCGTGACAACAATACTCTCGGATGTTTGTCAGACGTTCGCGAGAAGTGGGATCGTGAAAAAACTTTTTGGTGTTTTCTGGGATTCGAACTTGGAACCTCTTGCGTAGTGATCCGACACACTATCGTTTCGTTTCGTTTTTAGTGCATTTTTATTAATTCATTTATTAACTTACGTGCTAGACAAAACGCTTAAAACTAGCTTAACTAACTTAACTATTCTTATTCTAACTTACTGGCCCTATGCGGGCGCTCTAAGCTAATCCTAATACTTAAAACTATGTCTTTCGACGTAACGTACGTGAAAAATATTTATTTAATTCATTCTTTTAAATTTAAATAAGTGCTACTAAGAAAATTAAAGAAAAAACTTAGTAAATGAACGTTTTTTGTGTTCTTATAAATAAAACTTATAAACTACCTTAAAATAAATCTTAAAAAACTATCTTATTCTAAATTAACCTATCTTATTCTAAATAATTTTTTTTTTTTTTTTTTTTTTTTTTTTTTTTTTTTTTTTTATATCGAGTGCTGTTTTTTTTTTATATTTTTTTTTATGTTTTTTATGTTTTTGTGCTTTTTTTTGTACTTTTTTCATCCAAGTGCTGTGGATATGAATTTTTAAATTTTTTATTTTTTTTTTTTTTATATTTATTACTTACACCTACCGAAACCTAAAAAACTACCTAAACCTAAACTATGTAAGTCGGCCATGGGCAAGAACAGCCAACTTTCAACTTCAAAAGGCTACCCTGGATTAGGAGGAAACGACGAAGGAGATTCCTCTCTTTCGGCAAGCCACCAGAAATGACCGTACTGACGTTGTACGTCCTCAATATCGCGACCCGATACCGCCCTACTAAACCGGAGACGCTCCACACTGCCGTGTGCAACGTCTCTGTCGTAGTTGAGTCGCCTATCCACAACTGTCCGAGCAACGTGGAAGATTAGTGGCACCGCCAATCTGTCCTGGATCAGACCTTTCTCATCAAAATAGAGGAACGCCTCTGGGGGAACAAAGCCGTTAAGGCGCACTCTCTCATGATACTCGTAATTGGGGTAATAAGCCCCGGAGATCAGGTTGTTCGTCGAGCTCATTGCTCTTGCAATGTGCCTTCGAATCAGCTTGATAACGAAATTATCCACTCTAATTAGATTAGCCCTGTTGTATAGGACCTCATTGGGATAGAATTTTATGTACTGGGACTCTGGTGTTCTGTACAAATGAAGACAAGCCCGAAGGCAAGCCCTCTCAAACACCCGAATCTTTTCCAACAAGCTTGCTCCCACGTTGAACCACACGGGGCATCCATATACGAGCATGGGCCTAATGAGGGCCATGTAGCAGATTACCTTTACCCTTGCATCGAGTTGCTTGCTATAAAAAAGTCTCTTTGTAAGGGCAAAAGCACCTTTGGCTCTGGATAGAGCAGCATCTATATGTTTGTTAAAATATAGATATTGGTCTAACCAGAGCCCCAGGTATCTGACTACATTTCGACTCGCAAGTGGCTGTCCGTGCGGTCCAACGATTGAGAACTTTCGCCAATTCTTTCTGGTATCCCTAGAGGCCCCAGACAACGGCGTCCTAAAAAGAATGGTTTCCGATTTCTGGAAGTTGATCTTCAACTTCCAGTCATCGCAATATCGCTGAATCTTATCGAAGTCACGTTGCAAGAGAATTGCAATGACCTCGATTTTTGGTCCTGATCTGTACGCGATCAAGTCGTCTGCGTACGCTATGGCATGGTGAAGTGATCCTATGAGATCGCTCGTGTAAATGTTGAAAAGGATCGGTGAATTAACCGCACCTTGTTGCAGACCGTTTTTAATTAGAAATGTTCCAGCAGAAATCACCTTGCCATTTTTGACGATGAACTGTCTACTGGTGAGCATGTTATGAAGTATGTATAGCAGTGGTTTGCTTATGCCCAGCCTGTTCAGCTTGTAGAAGAGTCCCTCTAACCATACGGTATCGAAGGCCTTCTCCAAGTCAATCAGGCAGGCACCCGTGCATTGGTTCTTGCTTTTGTTCCATTGGATATCCGATACCAGTTTAGACGCGGCATGTATTGTATCATGCCCCGCCTTAAAACCGAATTGGTTATCCGGAATTATATTACTGTTCTCAGTCCACTTTAGCAGGGCTCTATTGATCACTTTCTCGAATACCTTGCTGATGTTCGGAAGGAGACTTATCGACCGGAGATTTGCCGGATTGGAAGTGTCCTTACCCCGTTTGGGGATGGGTTGTATCACTGCTGTTTTCCAATGCGCTGGATAATGTGCATTATTCAGCGCATTGTTAAACAGAGTGGTGTAAATGTCCACCGCTTCTAGAGGGAGATGTCGAAGCACAATGTTCGACACTCCATCGATTCCCGCAGATTTCTTCCTCCTCAATGAGTCGAAGATCGCTTGGAGCTCCACCTTCGATATGTACGCCTTTCATCGGCGATGACATTATTTGCCATGTTATCGTCATTGAACTCGGTAAAACCTATGTTCTCGGATCGCCAGTGCTCTATATCATTTCGAAGGTAGAAGTTGTGCACAAGGACGCGATTTTCCAGGTCGTGGTTCGGGCAAATGGTATCATTCACCTTGTACACTTCCTGGAAAGTCGCTCCTATAGCCTCTACCTTGTCCTGCGGATCTTCGATCACAAAGAAGTTGTCATCCTCTACTGCGTTATCTGGATCTATACCTGCTGTTATAAGTATTCGTCCATTGTTCGTCGTTCGGGGGATCTTAAGACACGGAAGGTCGTTTTGATTATTCCTCCGAAATATTTTATTTATTTGCGGGAACATACTCGGGTTGTTGGATTTTACAGCCCGAATTTTATTGTTCCAATGCAAATTTACAGAAAGTCTGTAATTTTCTCTAATTAACTTCTGGAGGTTTTTAATCAAAGACTTCAGTGTCCTAACCTCCGAGTTTTGTCTGTCAGTAAACTGTCTGTACAAGGTTTTTAATCTCGACAACAGTCTACTTTTGTGTTGGTGTAGTGCGTCAATTGTTGCATTGCGGAATATGTCTGCGTTGTCAGCATGTTGATACCGAGGTATCGTATTATCCATAGTTCGTTTAATTGTCTCGTCCATTTGTTTTAGGTACCAGTCAATCTCCTCGTTTGACAGATTCCTATTGGACGGTGGGTAGAGCGAATTCGAGGAGAGTGCTCTTGTCAAGGTTCTTGAGAAGCGAGACCAACGCGTCCTACTATAATTGTAGGAGTACGTTTGGACAAACTCCTCTAACTCCGCAATTTCGTTGGGAATCGTTATTACGGCACTGAGTCCGCAATGGTCACTGTCATACACAAATGTGTGCAGACAGTTTATAGTTTGTCGGTCCATGTCGGTCAGTTGTAACCGTACGTCGAACAGCATAAGATCCAGATAGGAGCCGCTTCTAGGAAACGACGGACTATCTGTAGCTTTCAAATCGAGTTTATACTCGACACTGTGCCGACCCCACCAATTGAATAGTAGGTTCCCTCTAGGATTAGGTGTGTTGTTTCCCCAATCTCTATGTTTGGCGTTTAGATCTCCGGCCATGATGAAATAATTCTCCTCCGACTCCAGCCTTAGGCATCGAAAAAGTGTCTCGAGCTCTGAAATAAATAAAGTAGATTGAGTAACTTCAGGTGCATAGAGTGCGACCAAGTACATCCTCTTTCCACTACGGAGAGGGATGCACACGATACACGCTTCCAGCTCCTGGAACCTTCGCACTTCACCGCTGTACATAACTTTAAATTGCAGTTGTTTGCGTATGAAGATAGCAACACCTCCTCCTTGTGTGGAGTTGGGTCGGTCTCTTCTGACAATATTGTATTTGTTGTGCCCCAATTTGTGCTTCTGGGATAGCTTTGTTTCGCTAACCATAAGCACATCAGGGGTTTGGTCTTCAAGCAACTTAAACAATACGGCTCTTCGCTCGATCCTAATCAGTGAATTGACATTCACCGCAAGGATCTTCAAGGATTGTTCCTCCATGTTCGTACCCATTACGACTGAAGGTGCGTTAAGCCCGGCAGAAGTGCGTAGATCTGGTCCACCCGCTTCGCCTGCTCCTGTACCTGACGTTGAAGCTGCTCCATCTGCCCTTGGATAGAGAGCAAGATGGCCAGCAAGTCATTTTGAGCCTCCGGTGCTCTAGGCGCTGGGGCCTGAGAAGCAACCTTCGGTCTTTTCTGTTCCGCGTTTCCCCGACCTGCCGCCATTTGGGCGTAGGTCACTTGGGGAGTCACGGATGGTGTTTGAATTGGAGCAGGTGGACGTTTCACTACAACCTTCTCCTGCCGAACCAGATTTACTTTCTTAATATACTGGAACTTAGGACAACCCCGATAGTTTGCGGTGTGCCCCGAGTTCCTGCATAAAGCACACGAGAGCTGGCTCTTATCTGCAACTCCATCCTTACCTAGAGTGCATTCCTCTGCTTTGTGGTTCTTTCCACACTTGACACATCGAGGCTGCATTTCGCAGTTCGACGCGGCGTGACCGAACCTTTGGCAGCGAACACATTGTAAAATGTTTTCGCTCCTTTTTAATTTTTCCCAGGCGACAACCTGGTAGTCTAGGACTTTAATACTCCTTAGCCCATCCAACTTGCTATTGGGTGAAAGTTGAACCAGGAAGAACGGCAGTTTCCGCTTCTCCCTTTTTGCCTTAGCTGTGGTGAATGGCTTGACCCCTACGAATTCGAGCTCGTTGCACTCTTTCTCTTTAAGCAGCGCAAGGAGCGTCTCCGGATCAGTAGACGGGTCTATCCCCCTCAGCAGCATTGTTTGCCGCTTTTCCCCCTTCGGGGTGAAGGAGAAGAACTCCGTCGTCGTGTCCCTAAGTAACTGCTTAATTTTTTTTATAATCTTCCACTGTATTACAGTGGATAGCATGCCTATTTTCATTTAATCTTTTAATATTAAAATTCTTGCCTATGGCCGACTTACATAGTTCGATGGTATCCTTCAACTCCACCTTGTAGGTATTTATTGGCGGCACCCTCTCCTTTGTAGTCGTCTTTTGTTGCTTCTGCTGTGGTAGTTGTTGCTGTTGTTTCTGCTGCTGCTGTTTCTGTTGCTGTTGTTTCTGCTGCTGCTGCTGTTTCTGCTGCTGCTGCTGTTTCTGCTGCTGTTGTTTCTGCTGCTGCTGCGGTTGTTGTTTAATTTCTTGCTGCTGTTGTAGTTGCTGCTGTTTTTTCAGCTGTTGTAGTTGCTGCTGCTTCGGCTGCAGCATTTGCGGCTGTATTGCCGGTTGCCGCTGCTTTTCTGGCGGCTGCTGCTGTAGTAGTTGTTGTTGTTGAGCGCGCTGTAGCTCTAGCTGCCGCTCCCTCTCTCGCCTGGCCATTTGTTTGGCCTTTATAGCACGCACCCTCTGCTCGAGCTGCCTGATGCTGCTAGTCAGACTCTCGACTTCTTCTTCCTCATCATCCGATTCGGAGGACGCCAGAACTCCGAAGCTATTGTTCTTCTCTCCAACGTAGTGGCCTTCCCCACCGTCGGAGATGTACGCTAATTCGACAGAGTCATCGGACCTCTGTCGCTTTTTTTCTGCTGCTACTGTTGTTGTTGTTGTTGTGCTCGGCGCCCCTTCACTCACTCCACCGGGCAGCTGTTCAGTTGGAGCTGATGTGGAGGGACGCTTTACAAGGTTGGGAGAAGGTTTTAACTTCCTTCTCCTTTTCCCCTTACTTGCGGTTGCCACTGTTGCTGAGTGGCCTGCCTGCACTGCATCGGATGATGCTGTCACCCCACCAGCTGGTCCCGCTAATGGGAGCGCGGACCGCTCACTCTCCATCGCCTGATATTTGTTTTTGTTTACTTGGTTTTCACTTATTTTTGTTAAATGAAAAAAAAAGTCCACAATTTAATATTTCCCAGTCCGGGATTGAACCGAGGTCCCTGGGTTGCCGGTTCACCACCACCACCTCTAGGCTAACTCGCCACTTGAAATAACACTGTCTAATACTGCACTTCAAATCAACCCGATTTTAAATGAGAAGCCGAAACACGTGTACTCACTCTGAAAGTCTGTGAACGACTAATCCGACACACTATCCACTACGCCACGACGCCACAGAGAAGAGGGTACTATTGAAATCTAATTTAAGCCACACATCGTAAAAATATTCTGATATCAACAATTAAGAATATTTTCTATAAAATAATTATTCCTAAAATAAATAAAAAATAAAGATGATTAAGCGTTCAAGTATGCGTTTTTTTAGTTTTCATAATTCTCGCGGATATCCTTTATCAATCAGAAAAAGTAATCTGGATTACGATTACAAATTACTAACCATGAATCATCGAATATGATTACTTTTTTTTGACTAATTTTATTAATCTGTAATCATGATTAAAGATAATCTTTAATCATCAATCTGATTACATTTTGCCCAACACTTTGTAGTATGGATACCAAACAATAGATGCGTATTCTAAAATAGACCTAACAAAAGATAGATATAATGTTCTAATCATATATGGGTCAGAAAACTCATAACCGTAACGGGTTAGCACTCCCCATGACCTATTAGCTTTGTTGGCAATGTATTCAACATGGTTGTTGAATGATAGTTTACTATCCAGCAATATACCCAAATCGTTTATTAAAGAGACACGAGTTAAAGTTATTCAAAAACAAAAATACCAGTAAACCTTAGTTTGCTTAACATGTATTTATTTCGGAGAAATATGTTCAACTCTTAGGAGTGGAAAAATATTCCGAGTTCTTTTTTTTATCATTGCCTCCGAGAAGTGTCGTCGATCTCAGGTGGTTTCTGTAAACTCCAAGGGTGGTTGTCCAGATAACTGGGGAGTATTTTGTTTGTTTTTGCTATTATTGTTCTTGCTTATGATTCACAGTAATTTTTTCGGTCCTCCTGATGTCATCATCACGATCAAGTTGCATTTTAGCCCTATGACCACCCTACTGCCAGTGTTATGCCTTTACAGTAGAGTTGACTTAGCTTTCGCAAGTGATTGACTTTTTTATTTATTTCATGCGAAATAAATAGATGGTTCTTGACATCAGGATTCGAACCGTGAATCCACAGCGTGACAAGCGATGATGTTACCACTACACCACGGCCACCCAAGGGACTTATGACCCAGAACTTCGTGAATTTCCATTAGACATCGAAATTCCTTTTTCCACTAGACGTGCGAGTAACTGGTTCTTTGTAATGTAAGAAAATTAAAGAAGCAATTTGATAGATAAGAATAATTTTTATTTCATATAAGAAGTAAATTTACGAAATATATCGATATAAACAAAACAGTTTTTGAGAATTTGAGAAAATAAAACTAAAAAAATCGCGCATGTGTTTTTAAAAAATGAAAAGTGCATATACAAATGTGGTAACACCCAGCGAAGATATGAGATACATGTTTAAGCGTCGTAAACAATGTATATGCTTTCCCGGCAAATATAACTTAAAGTCATCAGCAAACATTAGTATGTTACATTCAGTTAAGAATTTAACAATATTGTAATATGCGAGCTACGGCTCGAGTAGATAAAACAATATTCTGTGAAATTATTTCTTTATTTTCTAGTCTCTAGAACAATTCAGGTTCACACTATACTATTCTTCGCAATTCTTTTCTTACAAGGTCTCTGTCCTCTCAAATCACTTTATCTCCTTTCAATTACTTAATTCACAAATCCAAACTAATTACTTCTTCTTGTTAAATCTCAACTTTCAATTTATCACAAAATTACAACTTCGCCCACTATCACTTTTCTAATCTCTTCGCCACAGTTTATAAACTACTGCTCCCTTTTTGATCGCCATCTGTTCTTATATAGCAGAAGTTTCTGATAGCCAGAAACTTCTAGCAAATTCTTCGACCACTGGAACAAGAGAAATAATTCTTGCAGTTTTAATTCCCTTTTATCCCTGATATTATTCGTCTCTTTCGTTGACGTGAGCTGTGGAGACTTCGTCCCAGACACGAACCTCGAATGAAAGAACAGTTCGAACCAAAATTCTGCCAGAATGAAAAGTCACTTCGGAATTTGTTGCATCATACTTTTAGGGAGCGTAGTTATTATTATGCTACAATATCATTAACAAATAAGATGAATAAAACAGGACCAATGTGACTTCCTTGGGGAACACCCGAGGTCACATAGGTTTTATTTGAAATTTGATTACGAAATTTCACATATTGATATATCTGTTATATAGAAAGGATGAGAGCCAACGTAAAGAGGAAGATGAAAAACCTAATTTTTCAAATTTATAAAGTAAGGTTTTGTGGTCAACGTGGTCAAAAGCTTTATTAAAATGCGTATAGATTGCATCCACTTGGTTTCCAAGAAATGACGAAATTAGTAAAGAGTAGAAGATTAGTAACAGTCGATCGATTCTTTACAAAACCATGCTGATTATTGCAAATTAGAGATTTGCAGAAATAATTTAATTTTTCAGTAACCAACATATCAAACAATTTTGGAATAGCTGACTGCTTGCATCTATAGTTCTGAATTTTGTTTCTCCTACCAGATTTGAAAATAGGGACAATAAAGGACAGACAGAAAGATATTAGTTTTTAATGAAAGGTTAAATATATGGCATTCAATTTTGTGCAATTGAATGACACATTTACTATGGAAGCCGGAAGGTAGGCAATCGGGGCCAGGAGTCATTTTTCGAAATTTCAATATTATTAAAAATTTGAGTGGAAGAATCCCCAAAGTAGGAAAAGAAATGTTTATCAATAACAGAGTCTTCTTTTGAATAAACAAACTGAAAAATATTCCAAAATTATTACAAATAGAAGACGAAGAATCAGCTGACTGTCCGTTCAAAGACAGTGAGGTTGGATAACCATCATTTTTATTCTTAGAGTTGATGAATTGCCAACATTTATTTGGCATACGAGTATATTTGATACTACTCTGTATAACGTTTATATAAACCAGGTATGCATGATAAAGGGAGGATTTGAATTATGACTTCAGCCTTCTATAAAGAATGTAGTCTTCATTTGCCAAACTACAACGCCATCTCCTATAAGCTCTGTTCTTTAGAATTTTTAAGTTGCGAGTTATTTTATTATCCCAAGGACAAAAATCTACCTTAGTGTTTTTTACGCAAACAACGGGGACAAATCTAAAGATTAAGTTATTAATTTAGAGGAAACGTTCAAGCCATTCGATGGACAACCATTGATCGAAGATCCGAATGCAAATACGGCACCCGACAACTTTAAATTAAAAACTGTATCCCTTTCCGAACTTCGAATGACAATAAGAAAACTGAAAAATAACAAGGCTCCAGGATATGATTTAATCACTGTTGAAATTTTGAAGGAGCTACCGAAAAAAGCGTTAGTTAAGTTACTCTACATTATAAATGCTTCATTGAGACTTCCGAAACCGGGGAAATGTGCAAACGACAAGAAATCATATAGACCCATTTCGCTTCTGCCGATAATATCTAAAGTCTTTGAGAAACTTCTGCTAAAAAGATTGCACCCAGTAATTGAAGAAAGGCGATTGATCCCGGATCATCAATTCTGGTTTCGGGTTCAACATTCCACAATCGATCAGGTGTATCGAATTACAAATGAAATTGAAAAAGCTCTAGAAGGGAAAAGATATACTCTACCGCTTTTCTCGACGTATCGCAAGCGTTCGACAAGGTGTGGCACGAAGGCCTGAGATATAAGCTAAGGGAAATCTTACCAGATAAATTCTACAGAATATTGGAATCTTACCTTAATAACAGACTCTTTCGTGTTAAACATGGGCAGAATATTCGAAATTCAAAGAAATCCATGACGGTGTTCCGCAAGAAAGCGTTCTCGGCCCAATCCTGTTCCTTCTCTACACAAGAGATATACCACAAGATGAAGGGACTGTCGTAGCAACGTTCGCAGACGACACGGCTATCCTCGCAACAGATGAGTCAGTCGAATTTTATGTACAAAAAGATAAACAACTTACCTATTTCCATTAACTCGGTACAAATACCGTACGCAAACGAGGCAAAATATCTAGGAATGACACTAGACGCAAAATTTAAGTGGAAGCCACATGTTAAAAAGAAGCGCGACGAGCTCGAAATCAAACTTAGAGAAATGTACTGGCTACTCGGGAGATACTCGAAGTTAAGCGTATACAACAAACTGCTTCTGCATAAGCAAGTACTAAAACCATCTTGGACATACGGTATACAACTTTGTGGTTGTACCAAGCCAAGCAATATGACTGTTCTGCAAACATTCCAAAACAAAACACTAAGAGCAATTGTGAATGCTCCATGGTATATAAGGAATGGTGATATTCACAGAGATCTAGGAATTGCTACCGTGAAGGATGAAGTAACAAACTTTGCTCACAAACTTCGTACTCGCCTTCATGATCATTGCAATAATGAAATAATCCGTACTCTGGACGTGACCAACCTCGAGCGCCGACTACAAAGAACAAGACCGTACGATCTGGCGCAGTAAGGGAAAACCGCATGTAATGACGGTATTAGTAGGTGCCTTCGCTGGAAAGCTACCTACCTAACGCGATTAACACTACAAACTACTTGTTAAGGTAACTTAGTCGTAGTCACCACAAAACGAAAAAAATGAGAGGAAGGAATTTCCTACTACTATGAGCACGAGCGGCCGGTTCTCATAGTGCCTCTCTGGGGGGTGAGGTTTAGCCCGTAGGCATATACTGGCCGACACTTATGAATCATCAGGTCAGATATATGAATCGGGCGTAACCAATGGTACGGGCCATTGGTATCTTTTGAAGATTCCTGCACCTCCAGGCGCAACCAAAAAAAAAAAAAAATTATTAATAATCCGATAAAACTTAGAGCAAAGGTCGTTGACTTCTAATGAGAGGTAAGGCCCTCAGTCATAATTGTGTAGCTCAACACAGATATCATTATAGTTAGCTTTTTAAAATAAAATTTGAAAGAATTGCAACAGTAAAACTCATTTACATCATTTACTCATTTACAAAATAAGTATAAAGAAGGATGAAACATATCTTCTGGAACAAGAGGTGTGTTGCTCCTGGATCAAAACTTTCATCACAAATATTGGAGAAGATGAGGTCCAAGGTGCGGTCTTGGCCATTTTTTACATTATTAATCTGAAGTAAACCCAGAGACTGGAATGTATCGACAATTGGTTGCGGTGGATAAAGTGTTGACAATGTTCAGAAGTGTACAGTCATCATTTCCTAAAGCCCATTTAATTTTGGATTGGTTGAAATCGCTCAAGATGTATATTTTATCTGACACCGATAAGAAACCATCAACGTAGCGAATGGCGTCTAAGTATGTATTCACTGCAGATAACTGAAACGATGTGTAATACATAATGAGGATGTTAGGTAAATTTTGCTACAGCAAATTTCGATGTCCGAATAACCACCGAGATCAACATCCGCCGTCTTAAAGTCATTTTTTATGGCAATAAGAACACCACCCAGACGCTGGAAAACACTATTATCCGGTCATGTATCACGACGATTAACGGAGAAGTTGGGAGGATAAGTGACTGTATTATTAAAGATATCATCTAATCCAGTCCCAGTGAGAACAAATATGTAGAGCCAAGTGGTCAATCATTTTGGATGTAGCTTTTACTTATTGGCTGAGACCCAACCGATCTTGTTACAAATGCTTTGGAGGTTGAACTTTCTTTAATTTTCGGAAAGTTTAACATAAAATTTGCTAGCTTTGCCATCACCGTATTTACTTTCTACAACCAATTTACCTCCAAATTGACTACCTAACTGTTTCCAGTTAATAAGTTTTTTTAAAACTTAAACTTCTTCTTTTCGTTTTGAAGACTTTGTAAGCGACGATGCCGTTTCACCTTATTACAACCACCAAAGGCCAAACAACTTGCACTATGAACTCAAGTTTGTCGCGAAACTTCTGTTTACAACAATTTTACCCCACTTTAAAGCGGCACTAATCGTTAACGTAAACTTTGCAAAAAATATATATATAACTTTCATCACCAACAAAACAAAGTTTACGTCAAGTAAGCAAAGAAGAAAAAAAATCCTTTTAAGAATGTTTGACATGACAGCGCCCGAGTTAAGTTGCTCAAAGTTATTTTCGAAATTTTTTTTCTGAGATTTTTATATAATCACTTTGTGGCTGCATCATCTCCGGCACCTTTTGCTAGGAGTTTCCTATTTTTTTTTTCACCCCCAGTGCAGAGGGTTTGAAGTTTGTTGGAAAGTTTTTCGCTTTTAAAACGCATTTGCGTATCCCAATGACTTGTTTTTTTTTTTTTGTTTGAAGTAAAAATGAATTTTTACTTCGGTTGCATTTATGTGCAGGAACTTTAAGATATTTTTAATAAAGTTTCAGAGAGGGAATCCTGTTTTTTTTGTCACTTTTCACCACATGTGGAATGGAAATCCATGCGTTCCTCTTTCTGTTGGTAAATACTTTCACAAGTGCTCCGAATTAGTGGAGGAGGAGGAGAGGGAGGAAAGATTTATTTGTTTTTACATTTTTTACGCAATGAATATCATTTTGGCAAAGGTGTGTGGGAGTATGGGATTAAAAGCCCCGTGTGTTACACCGTCAGGTGGTGGCAGGATATAAATTTTAATTTATCTAACGAAACGGCACGATATAGTCGCCTCTTTCACATTTTATAGGGCGTTGGTGGGTTGCCTCAAGCCCACTTTGGTTAACGCAACGCAACGATTGCAATTCTATGCGAACACTTGGGTGATGGTAAAAAAAGGCATGAATAACGTGGGGATGCCTTTTTTAAAATTAAATTTCGAACAAAAGAACAGCGATGAAGAGGTGGGAGGTAACCCATCTCCACCTGTGCGTTTGCATATAAATTCTTATGTAGGTGAAGGTTTAATACCTTGTGGATAATGTTTCCGTTCCCATAAGGGTAACAGTGTAGGTGCCATTGTTTGGATGGAGGACTAAAAACTTGAGCAAAAGTTAAGCACTTTTAAGGATTTACGCGATTTATGGTGGAGGGATTTTCTTTTTCAATTTTGTGTGAACGAAATGCAGAATTAGGATTAAGAGAGAGGTCAATAGGATTAGTGGGGCTGCCTAAATATTGAAGAGTAGTACACGTATATTTTTTTTTTTTTTTATAATTCGCATGTGTTAAAAGGGGTATGAATACCCTTATTTTTTTTTTTTTGTGGAAAGGGGAAGAGACAGAGAGAAAGACAGAGTGGTGTAGTTTGAAACTCAGGTCCAGATAACTGGGGAGTATTTTGTTTGTTTTCGCTATTATTGTCGTTGCTTATGATTCACAGTATTTTTTTCCGTCCTCCTGATGTCACCATCACGATCTAGTTGCATTTTAGACATATGACCACCCTACTGCCAGTGTTATGCCTTCACAGTAGAGTTGACTTAGCTTTCGCAAGTGATCGACTTTTTTATTTATTTCATGCGAAATAAATAGATGATTCATGACATCACGATTCGAACCGTGAATCAACAGCGTGACAAGCGATGATGTTACCACTACACCACGGTCACATAGATTTATACTTATGTATCATATATAGGGTGTCTCTTAAATGGGCGTCCAACTTTAGCCATTATACCATTTTTTATATTTTTTATCATCTTCCTAAATTGGCTCTATCTTCACCAAATCTCTACAATTCAACTATAATAAATAATACAAAATTTGCCACTATTCATGTTTTGTTAACTTTTTCCGTACACTTACTAATTAAGGTTAAACTTAAAAAAAAAACGGCCTTTAGATTAAATTTTTGCGAGAAGAAAATAATTCTACACACAAATTAAGAGGATACAATTATATATAATTTATATCTTATTAATCTTTTTGGTCCACTCTACAATTACGCTACATCGCTCATATAAAAGTTCATACTCGTAGTTTAAGATTTTAGTGAACTCGTACCTAATCTAGTTCAATATTTAGTCCATGATCACCAGATAAAATGGTATTAAGCCTGGGGACTGATAATATAAAGCCGAACATTTGCAAACAGTCTTATTTGAATTACGGGCCTAATAAAGGACATAATGAAAGTTCCCTAAGTCCGCGCGTTCGCACATTTTGTTCATCATATTTCAGTATTTATGCTACAATAGTGCAAAGCTTTAGCTTTCTTTAGGTTACTAGTTGTTTGGATCTCTTTAAGCGAAATTCGCAGGAATTTTTGCGTAGAATCGTCACAGTTAATGAAACCTGGACCCATTACTACACGCCAGCACTTAAGCGACGATCAAAATAATGGATTTTTTCAGGTGAATCTGGTCCGAAGGCAAAGGCGGTTACATCGGCCGAAAAGGTTATGGCTACAATTTTTTGGGATTCAAATGGCATAATTTTAATCGACTTTTTAAAAAAAAGGGAAGCAAGAAAGTACTACAGTGAATTATTGAACCGATTTGATAAGAAATTGAAAAAGGAAAGGCGCCATTTGGTAAACAAAAAAGTGCTGTTCCACCATGACAACGCACCAGCTCACTCATCCGGAATTGTTGCGTCCAAATTACGCTTCGAATTATTGCTGCATCTACCATGTTCACCCGACTTGGCCCCTTGCGACTTCTTTCTGTTCCCTAACCTGAAAACGTGGCTCACGGAAAAAAATTTAGCTCAGACGAGGAGGTCATCGTCGCAACAGGAGCGAGGGACGTTGGGAAGAGTGTATTGTTCTGAAAGGAGATTATGTTGAAAAATAAAAAAAAAAATTTTTGTGAAAAGTTTACGTCTTCATTGTTAACACGGGTTCCAATTTCGTACAAATTGTGAAATTTAATATAAGACAGTCTTTCGAAAATAAAAAAATCTGTCTATCATATATTATTCTAAGCGACATGTACTATAACTGCGTGGAATTTCAGCTTTCTAAGTCATCCATGGGCTTCTGCAGAACTGAGGATGTTATAAAGGGATCTTTTCTTAAAGTACTACCCTGTATTTCGAAAGAAAGTAAATTAGTTCAGCTAGGTTCTTCTTAATCGATTATGATATAAGTGTGCAAATTTTTAGCGGCTGATATACCGCGTGCATCTGAAAATGTGCGAAAAGATACGCACACCACTTTAAAGGGTGTTTCAAAGAATATATTTCTTGGATGGAACCATACATTTTTCGAACAGATTTATACGGTTGCCAACTCATTCATTTTTTTTATCATTTATGTCCTGTATCCCCTTGTGGGTCCTAGGGCCTCTACAACGCCTACACGCCATCGTGTGCGATTTCTGGAAATGTGCCACAGCTTTCCCCAACTCCTTCCCAGTTGCCGTGCTTCCTTCTCAACTGTTCTGCGCCACGTACTCCTAGGACCACCGCGTATCCTGCCATCCTGGGTAAGCGGGTTCCATTGCATCGCTTGGTTAGCTATGGACCTGCCACCCTTTCGGAGAGTGTGACCGATCCACTGCCACTCTCGTCGTCGTATGGTTGTGCCTATAGGTTCATGGCCCGTTCTCTGATAAAGCTGTTCGTTAGAGATACGGTTTGGCCAGAATATCCTTAAGATGTAACGTAGACACCTATTGACAAACGTTTGCAGCTTCCTCGTGATAGTGACGGTCACTCTCCAGGTACCACATCCATATAGCAGCACGGATTCAACGTTGGAACGGAACAGTCGTAGCTTGGTGTTTAAGCTAATTGCATTACTTCGTCAAACTATGGATAGCACATCCCAAACGCAGATTTTGCTTTACCTATTCGGCTGGCTATATTCAGTTCGGTTCCGTCATCGGTTGAGACAATACTCCCAAGGTATTGGAAACTCTGTACTCTCTCAACATTTGTCCAGCAATGCATACATGAGTTGATGAGTTTGGTCCTAGGCTGATCATTTTTGTTTTTGCCGAGTTAGTTTTCAGCCCAACGACGTCTGCTTCCCTCTCCACATTTGCTGTCATTTGGTGAAGGTCCATTATTCTGTGAGACAGTAGGCATACATCGTCGGCGTAGTCGAGGTGTTTGAGTTCAGATGTGAGAGTCCATCGAATTCCTCCATTTCCTGTTGATAAGGCTGCATTCAGCACTTCGCTAATCACCAATAAAAACGATATTGGTGAAACTATGCAGCCTTGCTGAACCCCACTTTGGACTTCGAATTCCTCAGACAGCTTTCCTCTGTGCAAAACTTGACATGTGGACTCATCATATGTAGCCTCTCCTGTGCAAGGCACGCCAAATAAATTCCCGATTGACACTATCAAACGCCTTTTCAAAATCGATGAACAACAGGTGAAGTGGTGATCGATATTCAACACATTGCTCGATGATGATCCGCAGGGTGTTGATGTGGTCGACACATGAGGATCCAGAGCGGAAACCTGCTTGTTCGGCGTCGAGTGTGTCTTCTAGGTGTTCTTTGATTCGCTCCAGGATGATTCTAGCTATTATCTTGGCCACAGCAGGCAGCACGCAGATACCTCTTCAGTTTTCGCACCTTTTAGGGAGCTTGACAATCACTCCTTTTTTCCACTCACCCGGAAAACTCTCGGCTTCCCATGTTCTCCCGACAAGAGTGGGAACAGTAGCTCTGCCGATGCTGTTGGCGGAACTTGAAAAAGCTCAACGGGTTCTATCGCCAAGTCGATACACATTGAACCCAGTTTTGACTCTTATTCAAAATTCCTCCAATTTGTATGCACACTCGTCCCAGGTCAAAAATATTTCTTGAGAACGAAACGCGCATGAAGCTCGTATTTCATATCTATTAATTAGCTTTAACATCATTTACCATAGACTAATATAATCTTTAAGTTGTAAATGAAGATTCCATTTGGAAAAAGAGAAAGAAGCAATAATTTAATTTAATATATTGTACATGTGTAGTTAGTAATAACAATTCAGAATTTTGTAAAATTAAGAAAAACGATTGAAAAAAAAAACATTAATTTGATTTATATTTAAACTAATCATACTATATTCATTCACTTAGTTAATTAACCGCCATATACCTAAAGAGAGTGTGATCAAAAGAATTCGCATTACTAGATCTTCTAACTCGTGGCCGTGGTGTAGTGGTAACATCATCGCTTGTCACGCTAAAGGTTCACGGTTCGAATCCTGATGTCAATAATCATCTATTTCTTTCGCATGAAATAAATAAAAAGTCGATCAATTGCGAAAGCTTATGTCAACTCTACTGCGAAGGCATAACACTGGCAGTAGGGCGGTCATATGGCTAAAATGCAACTTGATCGTGATGATGACATCAGGAGGACGGAAAAAAAATACTGTGAATCATGAGCAGCGACAAAAGCAAGAACAAACAAGCTCCCCAGTTATCTGGACAGCCACCCTTGGAGTTCACTGAAAAACTTAATATCAGCTAAGTTTCAAAACCAACTACACCAATCTGTCTTTCTCTCTGTTTCTTCCCCTTTCCCCAAAACGCCCGTGTCCTAAACTTAGTATAAGGGTATTCATAACCCCTTTCACACGTGCAAATTATAAAAAAAAAAAAAAAATGTTGAGAGAAAGTGCATTCCAAATGCCAATAGCATAAACGAAAAAAATGACGCTCAGTGCAAATATAATAAACCGCTGAACAACTAAAGTCAAAGATCGATTAGACTGCACAAAAATTAGTTTATTGAACAAATATGAAGGCTGTTTGGAGATTATAATTCTGTGAAGACATTTAATAGTGCAAAATTTATATTTTTGTCGTAAGCTGAAACGCGATCATAGCGTTCGTAAGTCATAGACATATCGAAAAATATTGTTGAACGCAACATTAAGTCTTCTCTTGGTATTTACATTTACGCAGCAGCAGATTTCACAACCATAAGCTATGATGGGCACGAGAAGAGATTTTGCTAGCATAAGTCTAGTTTTAAGTGGTGTACAGCTTTGGGATACTGATAGAACTACAAATTTGACCGATTTTTTCGTTTTTAATGCATTTTTATTTTTCGAATTCATGAACTCTAAACACAGAAAAAAAAACGCTTAAAACTAGCTTAACTAACTTAACTATGTTATATACTAACTTAATGGCCCTATGCGGGCGCTCTAAGCTAAACCTAATGCTAAAACTATGTCTTTCGACGTAACATAACTTAAACTATTTATTAAATCTATACTTACAAATATTGGGAAACTAAGAAAAAATTTTTAAGCAAAAACTTAGTATATGAACTGAATTTTTTTTACTATATATAAAACTTACAAACTACCTAAAAGCTACTTATTCTAAGGTAAGTGATTAAACACGCGAATTTTTTTTGATATACATATATATATACATATATATAAATATATTGTATACCTTCATAATATATATAGTATACATACATATATACACATGTATAAAGTTTTTTTTTTTTTTTTTTATTTTATTTTTTTTTTAATTTTTTTTTTTTTTTTTTTTTAATGCTTAAAACTTAAACCGATCTTAGAACTATGTAAGCCGGCCAGGCTATAAAACCTATACCGACTTTGCCCCTTCGGTGGCTACCCCGAATCAAAAGGAAACGACGAGAGAGTTCCCTCTCCGTCCCCGAGCCACCAGAATTTCTGGTGCTATCTCACTACATCTGCCATATCACGGCTTGATACCGCTCTACTAAACCGGAGACGCTCCGTGGTGCTGTGTGCGACGTGTCGGTCGTAGTTAAGTCGCTTCTCCGCAGCATTTCGGGCAACATGGTAGATTAGCGGCACCGTTACCCTATCCTGTATCAGACCTTCTCTATCTAAATATAGGAACGCCTCTGGGGGGATGAAGCCGTTAAGACGCACCCTCTCCTGATAGAAATCATTGGGGCAGTATGCCCCAGAGATCAGGTTATTCATCGACGGCATTGCTCTTACAGTGTGCCTTCGAATCATATTGATCAGGAAATTATCCACTCTATTTATGTTCGCCCTGTTATATAGGACCTCTTTAGAATAGAATTTTATGTACTGGGACTCTGGTGTTCTGTACAACTGAAGACAAGCCCTAAGGCAAGCCCTCTCAAACCCGAATCCTTTCCATCAAGGGAGCAAGCCCACATTGAACCACACGGGACATCCATATACGAGCATGGCCGTATAAGGGCCATGTAGCAGATTACCTTCAGCCTTGCATCGAGTTGGCTGCTATAAAACAGTCTCTTTGTAAGGGCAAACGCACCTCTGGTTCTGACCAGAGCAGCATCTACATTCTTGTCAAAATATAGATATTGATCTAGCCAGATCCCAAGGTATCTAACCACACTTCGACTAGTGACTGCCCGTGCTGTCCCACGATTGAGAACTTTCGCCAATTCTTTCTGGTATCCCTGGAGGCCCCAGATAACGACGTTCTAAACAGATTAGTCTCTGTTTTCTGGAAGTTGATCTTCAGCTTCCAGTCGTCGCAGCATATCCTGATCTTATCGAAATCACGCTGCAAGAATATTGCAATGACCTCGATCTTTGGTCCTGACCTATACGCGATCAAGTCGTCTGCATACGCAATAGCATGGGGAAGAGATCCTACAAGATCACTCATGTAAATGTTAAAGAGGATCGGCGAATTAACCGCACCTTGTTGTAGACCGTTTTTGATTTTGAAGGTCCCAGCAGAAGTCACATTGCCATTTTTCACAATGAACTGTCTACTGGTGAGCATATTACAGAGCATGTACAGCAGTGGTTTACTTATACCCAGCCTGTTCAACTTGCAGAAGAGTCCTTCTAGCCACACGGTATCGAACGCCTTCTCCAAGTCAACCAGGTAGGCACCCGTGCATTGTTTCTTACTTTTGCTCCATTGGATATCAGATACCAGTTTAGACGCGGCATGTATTGTATCATGACCCGCCTTGAAACTGAATTAGTTGTCCGGAATTATATGCATGTCCTCAACCCACTTAGTCAGGGCTCTATTGACCACTTTTTCGAATACCTAGCTGATGTTCGGAAGGAGACTTATCAACCGGAGATTCGCTGGATTGGATGTATCTTTACCTCTTTTGGGAATAGGCTGTACAACCGCTGTCTTCCAATGCCCCGGATAATGTGCATTATTGAGCACATTTTTAAACAGGGTAGTGTAAATGTCCACCGCTTCTGGAGGGAGATGTCGAAGCACAATGTTAGATATTCCATCGATACCTACTGATTTCTTCCTTCTCAGTGAGTCGAAGATCGTTTGGAGCTCCACCTTCGATATGAACGGGGCCTGTAACCCCTCATCGGCGACGACAATATTTGCCATGTTATCGTCATTGAACTCGGTAAAACCTATGTTCTCTGATCGCCAGTGCTGTATATCATTTCGAAGTTGACGTTGTGCACAAGGACTAGATTTTCCAGGTCATGGTTCGGGCAAATGCTATCATTCACCTTGTACACTTCCTGGAAGGCGCTAGTATAGCCTCTACTTTCACCTGTGGATCTTCGATCACAAAGAAGTTGTCATCTTCTACTGCGTTATCTGGATCTATACCTGCTGTTATAAGTATTCGTCCATTGTTCGTCGTTCGGGGGATCTTAAGACACGGAAGGTCGTTTGACTTATCGACCGGAGATTCGCCGAATTGGATGTATCTTTACCTCTTTTGGGAATAGACTGTACCACCGCTCTCTTCCAATGCGCCGGATAATGTGCACTATTCAGCACATTGTTAAACAGGGTAGTGTAAATGTCCACCGCTTCTGGAGGGAGATGTACTACTACTGTACCTACTGATTTCTTCCTTCTCAGTGAGTCGAAGATCGTTTGAGCTCCACTTTCGATATGAAAGGGGGCTGTAACCCCTCATCTGCGACGACAATATTTGCCATGTTATCGTCATTGAACTCGGCCAGTGCTCTATATCATTTCGAAGGTAGAAGTTGTGCACAGGGACGCAATTTTACAGGTCGTGGTTCGGGCAAATGCTATCATTCATCTTGTACACTTCCTGGAAAGTCGCTCCTATAGCCTCTACTTTCTCCTGCGGATCTTCGATCATGAAAAAGTTGTCATCATCGACAGCGTTCACGGGATCTATGCCTGCTGTTATTAGTATTTGTTCGTTGTTCGTCGTTCGAGGGATCTTAAGAAACGGCAGGTCGTTTTGATTATTCCTCCGAAAAATTGTATTTATTTGCGGGAACATACTCGGGTTGTTGGATTTTACAGCCCGAATTTTGTTGTTTCAATGCAGATTTACAGAGAGTCTGTAATTTTCTCTAATTAACTGTTGTAGATTTTTAATCAACGACTTCAGTGTCCTAACCTCCGAGTTTTGTCTGTCCGTAAACTGTCTGTAAAAGGTTTTGAGTCTTGACAGAAGTCTACTTTTTTGTTGGTGTAGTGCGTCGATTGTTGCATTGCGGAATATGTCTGCGTTGTCAGTATGTTGATAACGAGGTATCGTTCTGTCCATCGTTCGTTTGATTGTCTCGTCCATTTGTCTTAGGTACCTGTTGATCTCTTCGTTTAACAGGTTCCTATTGGACGGTGGGTGAAGCGAATTCAAGGAAAGTGCTCTCGTCATAGCTCTGGAGAAGCGTGTCCAACGCATCCTACTGTAATTGTAGGGGTACGTTTGAACAAACTCGTCCAATTCCGCAATTTCGTTGGGAATTGTAATATGGGCACTGAGTCCGCAATGGTCATACACAAAAGTGTGTAGGCAGTTTCTCGTTTGTCGGTTCGTGTTGGTCAGTTGTAACCGTACGTCGAATAGCATAACATCCAGATAGGAGCCCCTTCTAGGATACGACGGGCTATCTGTAGCTATCAAGTCGAGTTTGTGTTGACCCTACCAATTGAATAGTAGGTTCCCCCTAGAATTTGGTATGTTATTTCCCCAATCTCTATGTTTGGCGTTTAGATATCCGGCAATGATGAAATAGTTCTCCTCCGACTCCAGCCTTAGACATCGAAAAAGTGTCTCGAGCTCTGTAATAAATGTAGTAGTTTGAGTACGGAGAAAGCTGGGAACCTGGAAGTTCTTATTATGTTATTGAAGGATTCACAACCGGACGTATGAAGGGGTGTATTATTTTGACAAACGAAGGGTGGATACCATCAACTCCAACAGCTTTAGACTTAATTTGAAGTATCGCCTTAACAAACATCAGTTTGAACAACTCTGTGAAATTCAAAGGAGCTGTTCGGGATGGTACTGAGAGGCTGGTTTGACAAAGATGGTGCTGTTTGGACATTTGCAAACTGCCTATGGAGCTGGTTGGGATCAAAGTCCCCATCCTCCCGGACTGCCTTACGATGGACACTAAGCTCACGTAAACTTTTCCAAAGATTTTTGGAGGGAAGATTTTCATTAAAATGTTTTTTATAATATCTCCATTTAGCTTGTTTCACTTTGGAGGTAACCAGGTTTCGCAACTGGTGGAAGGTGTCATAAGACTGAGGGAGTTGTTGTAGGCGGTATCACGTTTGTTCCTCAGTTCATCAATCTCTTCAGTAAACCAACTATTATCCACACATTTTACACGCTTTGTTACAGTAGGAACATGTTTGTTAAATAAATGTATAATTTGACCTTGATGATAATCAGCTTGAGCAACAGGATTAGATTCAAAGTATATTGGTTGCCAGTAAATTCTTTGAAGATCGTGCTCCAAGAGTTCTGGGTTCAGGGTTTTAAAATCTCTATATGAGTACATAAGCTCTTCCCGAGAAACTAATAGGTTAAACATTAAGAAAATTAAATCATGTTTTGCAAAAGCCGGAGCAGAAAATTGATTATAAAAAACATCTGGACCAAAACTGGACAAAAATAAATCTAGAAGAGTGCCAGAACTAGTGTCAAAGTTTGTTGGCATTGTAGCGTTAGTTAGACTCAAGTTAAGTAATTTCACTAAATATATGAAATTTTTAGATTCACCATGATTTAAAATGTTATTAGCGAAACCAGATGAATTAGTCTCAAGAAAACTAAAAATGTTGGTTAAATTGATATTTTTCTTTGGTCTATACATCACACCAAGAAGACATTTACTTCTTCCTTTTAAGATTTGTATAAGACAAAATCTACCTGACTGCCCGCTACTGAGTTGCAGATTAATTTCGGCGCTAGTGATTGACGAATGTAAATGACTACACTACCTCCAGTTTGATCTTGTCTATCACCGCGAAAAAGTTTATATTCGTGTAGTGAATAAACTTCGTCCCTTACATTCGGATCAAACCAAGTCTCTGAAACACATGTAACATCAACACTGGAACCAAAAAACAGCGTTCTGAACGTCTAATTTCGTTTTGGAGAGACTCTTTTTACATCGTTTTACGAGTACACTAAAATTTGCCAATTAGCTCTTAGGCTCTATTTCTTTTTCATCTATTTAAGTTCTGCCTAATGTGGAAGGCATTGACATTTCAAACTGAAGCGTCAGTGGTGCTTGTTTTTTGGCAGCAAAAATGGGTTTACCGTTGAACGAGAGAAAGAAGAAATGTATGCTGTTACAGCAGGATTCGCATAATCAACGATCCGCTTAAAATGTCCTAATAGGCAGATTTCGTTTAAAGTTAGAAATTTATTTCTGAAACAAACAGAAAGATTGAACGAAGAGTTATTGAGAAGTACGAAAGATGCTCCTCAATCTTACTCATTTCGCTTTTTGGTACAGAGGCACGGTTACACGATTGTCAGAAACAGCTATCCTTTATTGGTTTTATGGAAAATTCGTTCATATTATGTGTGGCATCGTTTTCATCCTTATGAATCCTTTCTCTGTTCACTCCCATTATCCAATTTCAGTTGCACTCTCCAAGTTAAACTCATTGATCTTTTTCCGCTAAATAAGTCAGAGGAAGGTAATTGCATAATCTATTTTGGTTTCCTTGTAGCATTTCCTCTTCCTTTTCAATTTGTGTGTGAACTCGATTAAAATACCCAAAATGAAGCCCTCACAATTCATTCTACCAAGCGAACACAATAGCGCGCTACGCTGTGGGCATAAAAATCTAAAATTCCATTGGCTCCTCACTCTGCGCTCCTTTCTAATGAAACGCACATTGAACCCTGAGTATTCGACATGCCACAGTGAACTTTTGTTTTAGTTCCGCCTGTCCTATAGCGACTAAGCACCCACCATAGCGAACGGTGCTCCTTCTCGTCCTCCTCTTTGAAAATTCCAAAGAAGCCCCAGCAGTGGAGAAATTACATTAAGGACAATGGCGAGCAGTCTCTGCTACTCAATGCGAAGCCCAGTCAATGTAATCCAACCAAAAATAACCGATACCAACGTATACTCGTAAACTAACCTAGGAATCAGAAGCAGACAAAGAGGGTAAACACCACCTTCATCGATGAATCGTGTTTGGGCATCGATTGGATGTGTGTTCTGGACGCTGTTGTCCAACTTTTCAATGATATTCTCTGGTTTCGCCAGAATAGGAAAAAAGTCAGGAATGCACACTGCTGAATCCTTTTATTAAAGTTCTCTGGAAAAGCTGATTCCAATTCAAAGGGATTTATTGTCAGTGACAAATTGTATTGTAATATGAGACACTAGACACTGGCTGGCTACATAGATGAAAGGCTTGGTTTCCTAATTAAAAAAGTCATCAGCTCCAGCTAAAAGGGAAGATAAATGAAGGAAGCAAGGGTATTCTTTGAAGTCAATTTCAATCACAAGAAATAAGTCATAACACGAATTGAAAAAAAAAAAGATTTTTATCTAAACGCAAACTTTTGCAAACTTAATCTCTAATACAAAAATTTAATAGTGACAAGTGGCTGACGACCTGGAATTCTGCTTCTTTGGATGCTGTGTGCGTTTTTATACTTTTGGATGTAGAGGAGTGTACGAGTACCATTGTACTTTGTCTAGTATTTTAAACGGCGGCGTGGCCATTTCGATCTTTGATGCAATATCTTCGTCCTGAATATATTTCCCATCCGCAACATTGTACTAGTTGTTTTCGTCTATGGGCATAATGTCTTGGTTCTGTGTATTCTTTGTTTATTGTTGCGTCGTCAGTCAATAAGAACGTAACTTTTCCCTCCTTCAGATGAAAACTCGCCGGAGTTTCGTTTACGATTTTAACATTGTTTATTACCTACGAAGCCGCATGGCTTATCTGCGGGAGATTTTGTTTATAAATGATTTGTTAAATGTTATCAAAATGAACGTTTGAGCTAAAAGACAGTATATTACAAGTGATTATATATAAAAGTAAAAAAATTATAAATTATATAATATAGATATAAAATACCTCTCAGTTCTGTTCGGCAGTCGCCGTGTAAACACGTGATGTTTAAAGAATTTTTGGTCGATTGGTGAAAGTTGAAGTTCAACCTTTAGTCTAAGCCTTCGTTTTTCTTGGTCTTACTCCCCGGGGTAAGTGGAGGTTTATTTTTTCAAAACCATCCAAATAAAACAACTGAAAAAAAAAAAAAAAAAAAAATGGACGGGGGTACGGATCCCCCTCGAAAAAAACTGGTTCAAAGGCATGCCGCCTGAGGTAAGCCTTAACCAGAAGCAAACCAAAAAGACTAAACGCAAACATTCAGGTGAAGAAGTATTAGAAGTAAAAGCGACGAGATCAGCAGACCTACTTTTAACTTTTGAAGTTAAAATTGGTTGGGTTAATTGCAAGGGAGAAGAGTATATACCGAATTCTATGCGGTATGTAACTTGTCAAAAACTCGGACATACTAAAAGTTGGTGCACTAGTACTTCCTTGTGCAAAAACTGTTGTCTCCGCTTAGAAAAAGCAAAAATTCACGCTCAAGAAAATGATTCCAAAAAGAACACAGACACAGCACAAAAAAAGGAACATTTAAAATCCCAACGAACTCCTTCGGTTTCTTCAGAATCTCAGCAAAAACATATTAATTTTGAAAACACACCTATTGGCCAACCGACTCAGAACAAATTCCCGATCTTATCGATTTTTTCGTTTCGAAAGGTATTTGCGATAAGTTTATTACAGTCGAAGAAAGTTTTGATCTACTCTCGGGTAATTTTATTACCGGACCGCCAAGACTTACTAGCAATAGAACAAACTTGTATCCTCATACTGAAATTGTCATTGCGGGCGATTTCAATATACACAATTCGGATTGGCTTCAACATTCTGGCCAGACAACACCCGAAGGAAGGTATGTTGAACTTTTTGCTGAGATTAACAATTTGACTCAGCTTGTAAATGAGCCTACACGTATACCGGACATTGTAAGTCATTCCGCCAACACCTTAGACTTGTTTCTTACTTCTCACCCTGATAAATACACCATTGATGTTCTAGCGCCTCTAGGTCGGTCTGACCACAATATCGTATCAGCTAAATTCTCGTACTCTGACCACACAGTTAAAGAAAAAACTCCTAAAAGAAAAGTATGGCAATACGAGAAAGCCAACTGGAGCGGCATCAATAGCTTCTTTAGGAGTTTTAACTGGTCGCTATGCTTCCTCGATAGCGACGTGGATGCCGCTGCTGATATGATCACTAACACCATACTCTTAGGTATGAATGACTTTATTCCTAACAGAATAAAGAGCATTAAACCTAAGGCAAACTCGTGGTTTGACCAGAGCTGTAAAGAGTCTATCAGGTTGAAAGAAGTAAGTTTTCGGTCTTATAAAGCCAACAAATCTGAGGAAAACCGAAAGAAGTTTAAACAAGCCAGAAAAGACTGCAATGCCCACATTCGACGTGTAAAATTCTTATATGACCAAAAATTGAGGCAAAAAATCCTACAATGTCCCAAAGGTAGTAAAAATTTTTGGTCATTCGTCAAAAATATTAAAAATTCTGCCTCGTCTGCCATCCCCACGCTCATTTACAATGACATTCCAGCTGTCAGCTCCTTAGACAAAGCTAATCTGCTTGCTGCTCACTTTGCAGCGAACTCAACACTGCCAGATAATGCTTCGTCTCCACCTGTATTTGAGAGCGTCAAATTTTCCATGGGACAAATCCACTTTCGCACTCGTACAGTTGCAGGAGTACTCAAAGGTCTTAACATACACAAATCCGCTGGTCCAGATGGTATCCCCCCCATAGTTCTGAAGAGGTGTTCTTCTACGCTGGCAAAACCTCTGCGTAAGCTTTTCTGTCTATCCTACTTTTTAGGGCTCTTTCCGAGTAGATGGAAAACAGCATTTGTCCAGCCCGTCCCCAAAAAAGGCGAATCTTCCTCCCCGTCAAATTACCGACCCATTGCACTTACGTCCCTTCTTTCCAAGGTCATGGAAACGCTGATAAATCATCAGCTTATGAAATATCTCGATTCACGAAAACTCCTTAATGACCGGCAGTATGGTTTTCGTAGCAAAAGGTCCACTGGTGATTTGATGGCATACCTCACCGAGAAGTGGAACCAATCTCTCCATCACTTCGGCGAAACCAAAATGGTTGCGCTTGATATTTCAAAGGCATTTGACAGAGTTTGGCATCAGGCTCTTTTGTCGAAAATGCGTGCATATGGCATCAATGAGTCTCTTCTTCAATGGATTAGAAATTACCTTTCGGGGCGTTCAATACAAGTTGTTTTGGACGGCTTCAAGTCTGCAATTCACCAAATAAATGCTGGTGTTCCCCAAGGCTCTGTTTTGTCTCCGACTCTCTTTCTCATTTTTATAAATGATCTCTTGTTTGCAACTTCTAATCCAATCCATTCCTTCGCTGATGACAGTACCCTCAGTTTTTCATATTCGTTCCCTAACTCACGTCCTTGCTCTTCGGCCGTAGAAGGGGAACGGCAACGTATGTTAAACACATTAAATTCCGACCTGGACAGCATAATTAAATGGGGTTCAACCAACCGCGTGGAATTTAATGCTTCCAAAACACAATGCTGTCTTCTGTCTCTCAAGCGAAACCAAAACCCTCAACCATTATCCATGGATGGTACTTGCATCATTGAAACCGAAAGACTTGCCATTCTCGGTATGTGTATTAATTACCATCTTCGATGGAATGATCACATATTCGAGGTCGCCAAAAATGCTGCAAAATGTCTAGGATTCCTTAAACGGTGCAAGAAATATTTTACCCCGTCTGATCTGGCCTCAATTTATAAGGCATTCATCTGCCCTAAGCTGGAATATAAGGACCATATCTGGTCTGGTGCACCCAAGACCGTTCTGCACATTCTTGATAGGGTACAAAATCGCGCGTTAAAACTTATAGGTGATAGAGACATTGTGAATTCCATTCATTCATTAGAACATCGAAGAAATGTCTCCTGTCTCTCCCTGTTTTACCGTTTTTTCTACAAAAAATGCTCCAGAGAAATAGCCAGTTGCATTCCTCCCCTTCAAAATTTCACCCGCAATACGCAACATGCTTCGAATGCACATCAGTTTTCCCTAAAGCCTAACTTCGGTCGTACTGTTAAATATAGGGATTCGTTTATAAGCCGAACGACATGAATGTGGAATGATCTACCAAGCTCTGTATTTCCCCATCACTACAACCTTCAAACATTTAAAGCCAACGTGCATAGGCTTCTCCTCTGTTCCTCTTCCCCTTGTCCTTAAAAGCCCATGCCCTGTAACAGTATAAAGGTATTCATAATCCTTTTGACGCGCGCGAATTATAAAAAAAAAAAAAAAAACTGGGAGGGCTTTAGAAATGATTGCGAAACAAATATGGCCCTAAATGTATCACTTAAAACACCTTGTGAGCTGGAGGACGAAGTTGATCTTTTCGTGGAAGTAATTCAAAGAACGGCATGGAGAAACACTCCTTCTAGAAACTATAAGATTAACTGCAACGAAAAATATCCAAGTGAAATCATTGAACTGGTGACAAATGTACTGGCTACTCGGAAGACATTCGAAGTTGAGCCTACATAACAAACTGCTTATCTATAAGTAAGTTTTTTTTTTTTTTTATGCATTTTTATTCAAAGTCAATTCATTTTAACTTACTTGCTAGACAAAAAAACGCTTAAAACTAGCTTAACTAACTTAACTATGTTGTTTTAACTTACTGGCCCTATACGGGCGCTCTAAGCTAAACCTAATGCTTAAAACTATGTCTTTTGACGTAAGCTGACTGAAATTCTTTATTAATTTCATTTTCCTTTTTTGTTTTTTTTAACTATACTAATTACTAAGAAAAAATGAGAAAACTTAGTACATGAACAGTGTTTTGTTTTTTTCTTTGTCTTATGTCTACATATAATATATAAATAAAACTTAAAAACTACCTTCAAATAAAATTAAAGTACCTTACCCTAATTACGTAATTAAATACGTATTTTTTTTTTTTTTTTTTTAGTCGGCCATAGGTAAACTGCCAACTTTATAACGGTCTATCCCGGATTGTGGGGGAGCGACGAAGGAGTTCCCTCTGTTTCGAATAGCCCGAACTGACGTTTTACGTCCTTCAAATCGGGACTTGATACCGCCCTACTACACCGGAGACGCTCCACACTGCTGTTTGCGACGTCTCTGTCGTAGTTGAGTCGCCTATCCGCGCAGCTGTCCGAGCAACATGGAAGATTAGCGGCACCGCTAATCTGTCCTGGATCAGACCTTTCTCATCGAGATAGAGGAATGCCTCTGGGGGAGCAAAGCCGTTAAGGCGCACTCTCTCGTGGTTCCTGTAATTGGGGTAATAAGCCCCAGAGATCAGGTTATTCATCTAGCTTATTGCCCTAGCAATATGCCTTCGAATCAGTTTGATCACGAAATTATCCACCCTTATTAGGTTAGCTCTGTTGTATAGGACCTCATTGGGATAGAATTTTATGTACTGGGACTCTGGTGTTCTGTATAAATGAAGGCAAGCCCGAAGACAAGCCCTCCCGAATCTTTTCCAACAAGCTTGCTCCCACGTTGAACCACACGGGACATCCATATACGAGCACGGGCCTAATGAGGGCCATGTAGCAGATTACCTTTACCCTTGCATCGAGTTGCTTGCTATAAAAAAGTCTCTTTGTAAGGGCAAAAGCACCTTTGGCTCTGGCCAGAGCAGCATCTATATGTTTGTTAAAATATAGATATTGGTCTAACCAGAGCCCCAGGTATCTGACTACACTTCGACTCGCAAGTGGCTGTCCGTGCGGTCCAACTATTGAGAACTTTCGCCAATTTTTTCTGGTATCCCTAGAGGCACCAGACAAGGGCGTCCTAAAAAGAATGGTTTCCGATTTCTGGAAGTTGATCAACTTCCAGTCATCGCAATGTCGCTGAATCTTATCGAAGTCACGTTGCAAGAGAATTGCAATGACCTCGATTTTTGGTCCTGATCTGTACGCGATCAAGTAGTCTGCGTACGCTATGGCATGGTGAAGTGATCCTATGAGATCGCTCGTGTAAATGTTGAAAAGAATCGGTGAATTAACCGCACCTTGTTGCAGACCGTTTTTAATTAGAAATGTTCCAGCAGAAGTCACATTGCCATTTTTGACGATGAACTGTCTACTGGTGAGCATGTTATGAAGTATGTACAGCAGTGGTTTGCTTATACCCAGCCTGCTTAGCTTGTAGAAGAGCCCCTCTAACCATACGGTGTCGAAGGCCTTCTCCAAGTCAATCAGGCAGGCACCCGTGCATTGGTTCTTGCTTTTGTTTCATTGGATATCCGATACCAGTTTAGACGCGGCATGTATTGTATCATGCCCCCCTTAAAACCGAATTGGTTATCCGGAATTATATTACTGTTCTCAGTCCACTTAAGCAGGGCTCTATTGATCACTTTTTCGAATACCTTGCAGATGTTCGGAAGGAGACTTATCGACCGGAGATTTGCCGGATTGGAAGCGTCCTTACCCCTATTGGGGATGGGTTGTATCACTGCTGTTTTCCAATGCGCTGGATAATGTGCATTATTCAGCGCATTGTTAAACAGAGTGGTGTAAATGTTCACCGCTTCTAGAGGGAGATGTCGAATGTTCGATACTTCATCGATTCCTGCAGATTTCTTTCGCCTTAATGAGTCGAAGATTGCTTGGAGCTCTACCTTCGATATGTACGGGGGATGTACCCTTTCATCGGCGATGACATTGTTTACCATGTTATCGTCATTGAACTCGGTAAAACCTATGTTCTCGGATCGCCAGTGCTCTATATCATTTCGAAGATAGAAGTTGTGCACAAGGACGCGATTTTCCAGGTCGTGGTTCGGGCAAATGGTATCATTCACCTTGTACACTTCCTGGAAAGTCGCTCCAATAGCCTCTACCTTCTCCTGCGGATCTTCGATCACAAAGAAGTTGTCATCCTCTACTGCGTTATCTGGATCTATACCTGCTGTTATAAGTATTCGTCCATTGTTCGTCGTTCGCGGGATCTTAAGACATGGAAGGTCGTTTTGATTATTCCTCCGAAATATTTTATTTTTTTGCCAGAACATACTCGGGTTGTTGGATTTTACAGCCCGAATTTTGTTGTTCCAATGCAGATTTACAGAAAGTCTGTAGTTTTCTCTGATTAATTTCTGGAGGTTTTTAATCAACGACTTCAGCGTCCTAACCTCCGAGTTTTGTCTGTCAGTAAACTGTCTGTACAAGGTTTTTAGTCTCGACAGTAGTCTACTTTTGTGTTGGTGTAGTGCGTCAATTGTTGCGTTGCGGAATATGTCTGCGTTGTCAGTATGTTGATACCGAGGTATCGTATTGTCCATAGTTCGTCTAATTGTTTCGTCCATTTGTTTTAAGTACCAGTCAATCTCCTCGTTTGACAGATTCCTATTGGACGGTGGGTAGAGCGAATTCGAGGAGAGTGCTTTTGTCAAAGTTCTTGAGAAGCGAGTACAATGCGTCCTACTATAATTGTAGGAGTACGTTTGGACAAACTCCTCCAACTCCGCAATTTCGTTGGGAATCGTTATTACGGCACTAAGTACGCATTGGTCACTGTCATACACAAATGTGTGCAGGCAGTTTATAGTTTGTCGGTCCATGTTGGTCAGTTGTAACCGTACGTCGAACAGCATAAGATCCAGATAGCCAGATTAAGATCCAGAGCCGCTTCTAGGAAACGACGGACTATCTGTAGCTTTCAGATCGAGTTTATACTCGACACTGTGCCGACCCCACCAATTGAATAGTAGATTCCCTCTGGGATTAGGTGTGTTATTTCCCCAATCTCTATGTTTGGCGTTTAGATCTCCGGCCATGATGAAATAATTCTCCTCCGACTCCAGCCTTAGGCATCGAAAAAGTATCTCGAGCTCTGAAATAAATAACGTAGATTGAGTAGCTTCAGGTGCATAGAGTGCTATCATGTACATCCTCTTTCCACTATGGAGAGGGATGTACACGATACACGCTTCCAGCACCTGGAACCTTCGCACTTCACCGCTGTACACTACCTTAAATTGCAGTTGTTTTTTAATGCAAATCGCAACACCTCCTCCTTGTGTGGAGTTGGGTCGGTCTCTTCTGACAATATTGTATTTATTGTGCCCCAATTTGTGCTTCTGGGATAGCTTTGTTTCGCTAACCATAAGCACATCAGGGGTTTGGTCTTCAAGCAACTTAAACAACACGGTTCTTCGCTCGATCCTAATCAGTGAAGTCACATTCACCGCAAGGATCTTCAAGGATTGCTCCTCCATGTTCGTACCCATTACGACTGGAGGTGCGTTAGGCCCGGCAGAAGTGCGTAGATCTGGTCCACCCGCTTCGCCTGCTCCTGTACCTGATGCTGAAGCTGCTCCATCTGCCCTTGGATAGAGAGAAAGATGGCCAGCAAGTCGGGTTGAGCCTCCGGTGCTCTAGGCGCTGGGGCCTGAGAAGCAACCTTCGGTCTTTTCTGTTCCGCGTTTGCCCGACCTGCCGCCATTTGGGCGTAGGTCACTTGGGGAGTCACGGATTGTGTTTGAATTGTAGTAGGTGAACGTTTCACTACGACCTTCTGCTGACGAGCCAGATTTACTTTTTTAATATACTGGAACTTAGGACAACCCCGATAGTTTGCGGTGTGTCCGGAGTTCCTGCATGAAGCACACGAGAGCTGGCTCTTATCTGCCACTCCATCCTTACCTTGAGTGCATTGATCTGCTTTGTGGTTCTTTCCATACTTAACACATCGAGGCTGCATTTCGCAGTTCGACGCGGCGTGCCCGAACCTTTGGCAGCGAACACATTGTAAAAAGTTTTCGCTCCTTCTTAATTTTTCCCAGCCGACAACTTGGTAGTCTAGGACTTTAATACTCCTTAGACCATCCAGTTTGCTGTTGGGTGAGAGCTGAACCAGGAAGAACGGTAGTTTCCGCTTCTCCCTTCTTCTCCTACGAATTGGAGCTCGTCGCACTCCTTTTCTTTAAGCAGTTTGAGGAGCGTCTCTGGATCGCTAGACGGTTCTATCCCCCTCAGCAGCATAGTTTGCAGCTTTTCCCCCTTCGGGGTGAAGGAGAAGAACTCCGTCGTCGATTCCTTTAGTAAATCTTTGATTTTATAATACTGTTCCACTGTGTTACAATGGATAGCATGTCTATCTTCATTTAATCTCTTAATATAAAAATTATTACCTATGGCCGACTTACATAGCTCAATGGTTTCCTTTAACTCGACCGTGAAGGTGTTGATCGGTGGCACCCTGGTTTTTGTAGTCTTCTTCTGCGGTTGCTGCTGCGGTTTCTACGGCTGTTGTTGTTGCTGCTTTTCCAGTTGTTGTTGCTGCTTTGGCAGCTGCTGTTGTTGTTGCTGCTTTGTCTGCCGTTCTTGTTGTAGCTGCTGTTTCTTCAGCTGTTGTTGTTGTTGTTGCTGCTGCTGCTTCTGCTGCTGTAGTTGCGGCTGCTTTTGTTTTTGCAGCTGGCTCTCTGACGATTTCTGTTGTTCTTCTTGCTCAGCGTGCTGGATCTCTTACTGCCGCTCTTTTTCCCTTCTGGCCATTTGTTTGGCCTTAATAGCACGCACCCTTTGTTGCAGCTGTCTAATGCTGCCATTCAGGTTTTCTACTTCCTCGTCTTCGTCTTCGTACTCGGAAGCGGCCAGAAAAGCGAAACTGTTGGTGTCCCCCATATAATGGCCTACCCCACCGTCGGAGACGTATGGGTATTGGTTGTCGTCATCTGAAGACCTTTGGGGTTTTTTTTCTGCTGCTACTGCTATACCAGGCGCCCCTTCCATCACTCCACCTGGCAGCTTTTCAGTTGAAGCTGTTGTAGAGGGGTGCTTTAGTGGGTTGGGAGTCGATTTCAGCTTCCGCCTCCTCTTCCCAGTACCATCTGTTGCTACTGTTGCTGAGTGGGCTGACTTTACTGCATCATCGGCTGATACAGTCGTTCCATCAGCAGGTCCTGCTTTTGGGAGCGCGGACCGCTCGCTGTCGTCCATCGCCTGATTTCTGCTGTCGTCACTTTTGTTTGCAGTGTTTTTTTTTTTTTTTTAGTTAAAAAAAAAAAGAAGACTTCCCCCGCTTGGGAATTGAACCCAGGTTCCTGGGTTGACGGTCACCTATCACTTGCACTAGGCTAACTCGCCTCTTGGATAACCAAATTCTAATTCTCTACTCGAATTCACTCTGAATTTAAAGGAGAAGCCGAAGAAGCCACGTCTATACACTATGAAAGTCTGTGAACGACTGATCTATAAGCAAGGGCTAAAGCCAGTGTGGACGTATGGTCTACAACTAAGGGGTTGCACCAGGAAAAACAATAGAAACATCCTACAAACTTTTGAAAATAAAATTCTTAGAACGATCGTTAGCGCACCGTGGTACGTACGTATCGAAGACATTCATCGGGATCTGGGAATTCCCAGCGTCGTCAAACTGATAACAAAATTTGCTCCTAAACACAAAGATCGTGTTCACGGCCATTGTAATCGTACCGTCATTCAACTACTTGACGCGAACAATTCAATTCGTCGCCTGCAAAGAACAAAACCTTTTGACCTCGCGTCATAGTATATGCCGGTCGTGAAAACAGCAGGAACTTTCATTGGAATTTAACCCATCTAAAGCGCTACATTCTTGCTACATTCTTTCTAAATTACATACGAACATCTTTTTCCAAAAAATCACGAGTCTCGTAAGCGATGCAGGATAAGCGTCGGCTTAGTTGCAGTACTAGTCTTGAAGAGAGGCGTTTTTAGTGACTAAAAACCTCACACTATCATAAGCACGCGCGGTCGGGCCTTATGTTGTCTTTAGAAGATTTTCCACCTGCTCTCGACAAAAAAAAAAAAAAATAAAAGAAATATGTTAGGTGCGCAACTAAGTTCTTGCTGTTTTTTTTGATGAAAATGCAACTTTATTGTGAAAAAATGGTTACAAATGAATCATTACTAGCTACAACTTTTTCCTATCTTTCTGGCAGAGCTTGAATACGTTACGGTAAAAGTATTCATCTTTTGAGGCTATCCACGAATCAAGCCATTTTTTGATGTCTTAATATGAGCAGAACTGCTGATCAGCCAGACCATGTGCATAATCGGATGTCGCAATATATGGGGCATATGGCGGGTGGGGTAGGACTTCGCATTTGAGCGTTTCCAGGTAGGTTTTACCGGGTTTGGCAACGTGAGGCCGAGCATTGTCATGCTGTAGAATTACTTTTTCGTGCCTCTGCTTGTATTGTGGCCGTTTTTCGCGCAGTGCTCGGCTCAGTCGCATCAATTGAAGTCGATACCGTTCCCCAGTGATGGTTTCGTTGGGTTTCAACAGTTCATAATAAAGGACACCGACCTGGTCCCACCAAATACACAGTATAATCTTCGCAGTGTGAATATTCGGCTGAGCCGACGACGTAGAAGCATGACCGGGTAGTCCCCACGACTTTATTTTCTTTGGGTTGCTGTAATGAATCCATTTTTCATCACCCGTCACGATGCGATGAAGAAAACCCTTCCTTTTTTGCCGTTGGAGCAGTTGTTCACAGGCGAAAAAACGACGCTCAACGTCCCTTGGCTTCAAATCATAAGGAACCCAAGTTCCTTGTTTTTGAATCATTCCAAACGCATGCAATCGCTTGGAAATGGCTTGACGGGTAACTCCTAATGCTGAAACAAGTTGTTCTTGCGTTTGGCACGGATCCTCATTGAGCAATGCCTCCAATTCAGCGTCTTCGAAGGATTTTGGCCTTCCTTCACGCGGACGGTCGTCAACATCGAAATCACCGTCTTTGAAGCGACGGAACCAATCATGGCACGTTGTTTCACTTAGAGCAGCATCTCCGTAAACTTTTTGGAGCTCTCGATACGATTCAGCCGCCGTTATCTTCGAATGAAAGAAGAGAATTAACACTTCCCGTTATTTAGCACAAAATCAGACATTTTCACACAACCAAAAGTATATGACGCCAAAACGAAACCACTAATGTGTCAAAACAGTTTGTTTATCATATGTCTAAGCTCGGTTCATGACATTTTGGACATCTCAAAAGCGACCAGCACTTACTGCTGGAGCCATCTTAGAACTTAGAGAACTCAGTTGCGCACCTAATAACATAACACAAAATCATAAAATTACCCCATCCACCACATCAACCTCATGGAACAATGACAAAAATGAAATAAAAGAATCAGAAAAGTTGGATCTGTTAATTTCTCCTGAATCAGAAAATGATGTGGACATGGACACCGGTTCTGAGAACTGTTCTCAACCATCTGTGTCCTCTCTTAAAAATAAACCATCTTTTTTTAAATACTACAAATACTCCTATAACTCCCTTAAATCAAAAACAATGCTACCATCCAAAGACCCACATCCACCACAATGACTCTGTTGACAATGGATTTACTAATCCTCCAGTGGAACCTACAAGGCTTCTGCAACAACAAACACGCTCTTGAGCGACTTATCGCTAAATAAAAACCAGACATAATGCGCTCCAAGGATCTCACATTATCTCAAGAAATCTAAGTTTATTCAATAGCAAAAATTACAAACCATTCCATTTCAGTAAAAACTATGATCATTGTAAGGGAGGTATAGGCCTTCTTGGAAGGAAAAATATCCCAATAGCCTCACATATTACGTCCTACTTCAATTTGCTCCATTATACTATCGAAATTCCTGCAAGAACACCTAGTAAAGTAACGAATATTTGTAGAGAGCACAACCTTCAAATAAGTTCAGATATCTTGAATAGCAATCTTTCAAATAACGATCGTTATCATTATTTTATACTGGGAGATCTGAATGCTCACAACACCTTATGGGGTTCAGATGTGACAAACAGTACAGGAACTTTATTCGAAAACTTTGCCAATGATCGAGGTCTTATAATTATGAACGGTTGAATGGTTCTCCAACGTTCTTCAGTACCAGGAACACTTTTTCGGCAATTGATGTTATATTGGCAACTCAGGATTTAGCACCCCTCTTTCGTTGGGAAGCTCTTCCTTATGGGGTAAGTAGGGACCATTTACCTATTATAATTCATTTTCCTGAGCGGAAATCGACGGCCATTTACAAAACACGTTTTAAAAAAGAGCTCGCCGAGGGTGAGCGTCTATTCGCTGTTTTCATTTTGCAAACAACGAGTATTATCTCGCGACTATCGAAATTTTTTTTTATCTATTTCGCAGAAGTGATGTGGCAAATTGTCATTTCATCTCGCCGTAAGGTTAACTCGCATTCCCTTTCTTGCAGTTCTATGTTTAGCGCTTCTATCAAGCGGCTTTCGTTTCTCCCCTTATCTGGCAAACCGTTAATTCGCATTTTGTTACTTAGCCGGTTGTTTACTCCAAAATCCCGAAAGGCCAAAATTCCAAAAGTGAAACTGAAAATTTTGTTGTAGTGAAAAACTTAAAAATGTGGTCTTGGGTTACAGGCGCCCTCAGCACCTGCATGTGAGGCCGAAGGTCGTTCGGTGTATGAGTCGAAGAGATGTCCCATATTGTGGAATGCTTATATCCCACCCAAGTACTGTTAAAATACAGGCGTCTGCCAGACAACACGCATTTACAATTGTACCCAACCAAATTTTTCGAGATTTCGAAATAACTGATCGAATAGAGCTAAGTAAGTTAAAGCTTATCAAGAAAACGCCAACTTATCAAAAAGCGAAATTATAATTGCAAAATAATGAATGCAGAATACGTATATCTTAAGGTCGGGTTGGGGTCAAAATCCCGAAAACTGAAATCCCTAAAATCCAAAATCCCGAAAAAACAAAATCCTGAAAATCCAAAAGGCCAAAATCCCGAAAAATTATATAAAATTAAAAATTTGTCAAATGTTCAAATATATATATATTATACCCACAATGCATAAACAGTAGAATATGTATGGGGGGCATACTGCCCCCCTGCAACCCCCCTGCTTGGGGTCAGTGTAAGATTTGGAGTGGGTGCGAGGTGTTCACTTTCATTTTCCGAAATTTGGCCTTTCGGGATTGTGGGTTTTCGGGATTTTGGGTTTTCGGGATTCTGTCCGACTCCCCTTAAGGTCAAATAATTCCAACCCTAAATAAGAATTTGCCAAATAAAGACTGCGAAAAAAGAAAATGCGAGTTGTTGAAATGTGAAATAATAAATTGCGAAATGATCGCAGCGAAATAACAGAAAGCGTGAAGAAAGCAGCGAGTTATACCATGCGCGCTAGCCGACTGGTATTTGTTTGAAACATCTACAAAAACCCTTTCACTGGCAATACCCGCAACCAATAACACCAACCAGGAAGCATCTAAAATCAAAAAAAATATTAGAACCGCTGCAGCTAAGTCGATCCCAGTAACAAAGCATAATGCGTCTAAAACCAAACCAATATGGCTTACACAAACAATTGCAAAGTTGGTAAAAGATAAAAATACAGCCTGGTAAAAGCTCGTAGATCTCTAACAACAGAAAACTGCGTTCTTATAAAGGGTGGTTAAATTTTAAGGGCCGATGTTGAATGTGAACCACACCTAAACGTCAAGTTTTTTTCTGCATTTCATTTGACATTTCTCAATTTCAGACTAACTCAATTTGAACCATGGAAAGATACACAATCGAGCAACGCGTTAAAGTTATTCAGGCTTATTATGAAAATGGGCGTTCAAATCAAAATGCATGTCGTGCATTTCGTGATTCTTTCGGTCAATTTAATCGTCCAAATGTGCGTACAATCGGAAAAATCGTGCAAAAATTTGTGCAAACCGGGTCTGTAGGAGATGTGAAAACACCAGTGCATGCTCGTACAGCTCGTACTGCAGAAAATATTGCTGCTGTTCGCGACAGTGTGGATGAAGAGCCGTCCACCTCAACTCGTCGTCGTGCCCAACAATTGCACCTCTCACGCTCGTCGTTGATGAACATTATGCATAAAGACTTGCATTTACGCGCTTACAAGGTGCAATTGACTCAAGAACTAAAGCCTCTTGACCATTTCAAGCGTCGTCAATGGTCACAATGGTGGCAAGAAATGGCAACAGTGGATGATCAATTTTCGAAGAAAATCATCTTCAGTGATGGGGCACATTTTCACCTCAGTGGATTCGTCAATAAGCAGAATTGCCGCATTTGGGCGAATGATAATCCAAGAGTGATTGTCGAAAAACCAATGCACCCACAAAGAGTGACTGTTTGGTGCGGTTTATGGGCTGGCGGCATCATCGGGCCGTATTTTTTCCAAAATGAGGCCGGCCAGGCAGTTACTGTGAATGGTGTTCGCTATCGTGAGATGATAACGAACTTTTTATGGCCCGAATTGGAAGATATGGATGTGGACGATATGTGGTTTCAACAGGATGGTGCCACTTGCCACACAGCTAACGAAACAATGGCTCTTTTGCGCGACAAATTCAATGGCCTGGCCGTGTTATCTCACGTGGTGGCGATGTCAATTGGCCGCCAAGATCATGTGATTTGACACCGTTGGACTTCTTTCTTTGGGGTTATTTGAAAGAAAAGGTGTACGTCGATAAGCCAGCAACAATTCAAGAGCTAAAGGATGAGATAATTCGGCACATTAACGGCATTAACGGCCCTTAAAACTTAACCGCCCTTTAGAAGAGATTGCGCGAAACTAAAGACGGAATCAATTCGGTCGAAGAGATCGTCTTGGGAAAAAACTTCGTCAACACTATGAACCCATCATTAGACACGAAAACTTTATGGAACAGAAGAAGATCCCTTCACTTCTCTAAGTCAGACCAAAACTTCCCGTACATATTCTTAGAATATAGACTGCAGAATGACTCTGAAGTTTTAGCTAATGCATTCGCAGACAGGTGTAAGAAATATAGCGAAGATATCACCTATCCGGAATCTGTTATCGAGGATAAAATATTTTTCGACCTTAGTGAGCTCTCAACATGCAAAAACCAATGCGAGTGGAACTTGATATGACCTTAAAGATGGCAAAGGCACAACTCCAGGTGAAGAATAAGATAACGTATAAAATGGTAAAGCATTCTATTGACTGGCGTTTTTCCACACGACTGGAAGAGGGCACAGCTCAAACCGATCCCTAAAAGTTCTAGAAATTGTCACAATTTTGATGAGTATCGCCCCATTTCACTGCTTCCCATTCTCTCCAAGATTTTTGAAAAAATAATTGCGAGACGAATAAATTGGTTGGTAGAAAAAAAGGCAAATTCAGGGCAACATGCTTTTAGACAGAATGTGGGAGCTTATACACTTATACACCTTCTAGAACATAAACTTGCGGAGAACCTATCAAAAACTAAGAATAGTGTAGTCATGTCATCTGACCTAGAAAAAGCTTTCGATCGCGTTACAATGGTCCCAGTCCTTATCCAGATGTATGAATGGGGGTTCCCCAATAAATCCTAAAAGTGATAATGTCTTTTAGAACATTTCGTTCGGGTCGGTTATAACTCATTAATCAAACTCCATAATAGAATACTGCAAGGATCTCTTCTATATATGGTGATCTATAATTTATATATTGATTCACTAATAGTCAAAATTTCGCAGCGGGCACTAAATCTCGATTTTGTTGGGGTATACGCTGACAATATTTATGTCGTAGCTTCTGGGGACTCGGCACAGGTAAAATCAATATTGGGAAAAAAACAAAAAAAAAACAGATTGGGCCATTTGTGCATGGTCCCAAGAGACAGGTGCAGTAGTTCCTACAGCGTTAAAACTCTTGTTGAACGTACTTTGCAATACGGTGTTACCAACTACATCTGGACTATAATAAAAAATATCAACGATATTGATACCGCTACCAATAATTGTTTCCACATAGCTTCGGGGGCACTAACAGCAACGCGAATAGTAGCTCTTTGTTTAGAAACTGGCTACCAATCTTTTTAAAACCTTGGAAAAAGTAAAGCCGTGAACTTGGTTAGCAAGGTTTTGGCCGACTCAGCTCATCAACACCAAGGCTGTCAAAGAAGCTATTTCTTCGAGAAAAAAACAATCGGAAAAACTCTATCTCTGCACTCAGTAGAATGTTAACACTTGTATCCACGCAAAGAAGTAATTGCATAGACCCAGTTTCAATAGCAGATAGTCCACCTCCTTGGAAATGGAATTTCAAAAGGAAAATACACCTGATGAATTGTTTCAAATGCTACACCAAGAAATGATCGCGGACACGATCTTTTGATGGGTTACACAAATATAACATCTTTTCGATCGAATTGAAACTAAATGGACAAACATCTACAGTTTGCCAAAGACTTCTGCCAAAAGAGCCAGCCAGCTAGATCGCAGAATTGGCAGCTATTAAAAAGGCAGTTTTGCTATTAAAAAAGCAGTTTTGCAGCATTGCGTCGAGCTGAATTACACTATTCATAGAGTGCTCAATGCAGTCATTCGGATGGATGGTATGCATGATAAGTAGAGTATGCTTTATTTTTACACAAATGGGTTTCAGATGTCAAGGCTGTCTTTTTCCGTAAGATTACTTCTAGTTCGTCGATTTTTTGCAGAATGCCGCTTGCGTTCCATGTTAATATTTTGAGGAACTGTTTCATATTCATACATTTTTTTGAGATTCATACTCGAGCTTGCTTAGTTTTTCAAATATGAGTTTATTTGTCTTGCTTTGGTCCTTAAGTTTCGCGAAAATTATAGAGGCAACTTTCTTCTTCTTTTCCTCTACGGGTTTATTTTCTTTCACTGCTTTTCCATTAGCGATTTCAAGTTTATCCTTAGTTGGTTTCAGGTTCGGGCGTTATTTTTATTTAAAAGCATATTGCGCCTTTTTTGGAGCTCTTTGCAAGTTGATGGTGCCTGATTATTTAAGTCGCAGTCTTCCAAGAGGTGTTTACTGGCATATTTTATGCATCGCGGCTCTTTTTGGCAATAAGATCTTACATAGGCTGGACTTTGACCATGATGTTTAGAATAGTTCTGGTATTGAAAATAACGTTTATATTCTCATTCTTATGAAAAGTAAGCATAAAGAGCGGAACGCCTAACCTTAACTTAAGGGTGACCGTGGTGTAGTGGTAACATTATCGTTTGTCACGCTGTTGGTTCACAGTTCAAATCGTGATGTCAAGAATCATTTATTTATTTAGCAAGAAATAAATAAAAAAGTCCTATCACTTGCGAAAGCTGACTCTACTGCGAAGGCATAATACTGACAGTAGAGTGGTCATATGGCTGAAAATGCAACTTGATCGTGATGATGACATCAGGAGGACGGAGAAAAATACTGTGAATCATGAGCAATGACAAAAGCAAAACAAACAAGCTCCCCAGTTATCTGGACCCCACCCTTGGAGTTTACAGAAACTTAATACCATCTTAGTTTCAAACCACTACACTGAAATCTTTCTTTCTTTCTTCATCTCTCTCTCTCTCTCTTATTCACAACGCTCGTGTCCTGTAGTAGTATAAGAGTATTCATATCCTGCTTGGGACGTCGAAAAGCCCCTGCCAACACGCCAAAGAAACATGGTGGTGGACAGATGAAGCTAAAGTAGTGATACGGGAAAAGAAAACGGCTTTCAAGGCTTGGTTAAAGTGCTCTTCTACTAATAGAGATGAAAAAGCTCTCCTTGATGTGATATAAAGATGTTGCAAAGGTCTCGCGAAGAAGAAGTGCGTCCAATTTCAAGCAAAAAGTATGGAAGGCCTCTAACGGGAGTTGGAGGAAATATCGTCTTCGGCGTCCAATAGGAACCAGGCTATCTAGGAGCAACTTGAATAAGGGAGCAACTATCTTCAAAATAGCCGCCCAGAGAAGAAGAAATGCTCAGGAGATTCGTTCCCCAAAGTTTATTAACAATGCTTAAGACCAGCTTCTTGTGGAACACGACAAAATTTTCCACAGATGGCGACAGTATTGTGAAAGACTTCTGAACGATCAGTTTCCCGGGGTATACTTTCCAAGAGCCGCTCCTAACCATGACGAAATATCCGACATTACTGTCGAAGAAGATATGAATGCCGTCAAATACTCCAAAAAAAAAGAAAAGCGGTTGGGCCAGACGAGATACCCTCTAAGTTCTGGAAAAAGATGGGAGACATCGGGTCCAGATGGCTCATGATTCTTATCTCCAAACTAATGAGCGGTGATCCAATGCCTAATCAGTGGAGGGAAAGTTATCTTCTTCCTTTGCACAAATGGAAGGGCGTTACGCGAAACTGCGATAACTACCGTTCAGTCAAGCTGATGTCACACACCATGAAGATCGTTGAGCGGGTATTAGATGGCCGACTGTGGAAAATAATACGGGTAAATCAACAACAGATGCAATCCAAAGTATAAGGATCATAATGAAAAAACATCGTGACTCCTTAAAGGGCTTGCATATGGTGTTGGTTGATTATGAAAAAGCCTTTGATAGACAACCAAGAGATCTCTTATGGGTGCATCAGTTATTCTTTGCTGACGATGGAGCTATCATAAGCGAAGATCAGATGGCCCTGCAACGAACACTTGATGTATGGGGGGATGTTTTGGAGGGCAATGGGTACCGTATTAGTTCAAAAAAGACAGAGTGTCTGTGCTGCCCGTTCTCTGATCCGCACCGGCCTATTCCAGACATTTACTTGAATGGAAAAGTGCTTCCCAAAATTCAAATATCTGGGATCTATGATAAATAGCGAAGCAACTTGTGATGATGACATCAATCATCATAAGCGTAGGGTGGATGAAGTGGCGGGAAAACTCCGCTATCTTCTGTGGTCGAAAAATGCCCCCTAACCTTAAAGGAAGACTCTAAACCGCTGTTGTACGTCCGGCGCTCACATACGGTTCACAATGCTGGACAATGTACAAAAAGTATGAGGGCAAATTAACGGCAGCTGAGATGAAGATGCTTCGCATGACAGCAGGAGTAACGAAGATTGATAGAATAAGAAGTTCAAAGATTCGAGGAAGCCTTCATGTAAAAGAACCCATCATAAGCAAGATAGAGCATGACCGGCTCAGTTGGTATTGTCATATTCAAAGGAGAAAGATCCTTCGAACTCCGTCAAAAAGGCAATTTCAATCAACGTTCCTACACAATCGCGCAAAAAAGGTAGACCAAAAAACAACTGGATCACACAAATGCACCAGCATTCGATTGGCCTCAGTGACGAAGTGATCCGAAACCGGGAAGCCTGCCGGTACTTTCTGAGGTCAAACCGTCAAACCCCACAGGCGGACCAGTAGGGATGCAGTAAAGTGGGAGGGTTGTGATCCTTCTACTCCGGATCATAACTTCGCCGTAAGAAGAAGAAGATACCATTGGATCTTCTCGGTATTTACTTTTTGGGATACTGCTCGATAGTCATCGGGGTCGTCGACTTTGATTTTACACACATTTTTGTACCAACGTTCCTTTGAGGCAATGCGTAATCCCAACGACGTTTATTGGAGTCGTATGACTTAATTGTTTTTGAATTTGTGTCTTTCGTTCTTCGTTTCTTGCATTTCTTTTCATTTCGCATGTTAGGTCTCCTTTATCCTCATAATATTAGCGACTAGTTGGGCTACCTTCGCGTTACAGTTTAAGTCCTGTTTTTCACGCGCTGGCCCTTCCGGCGGACTTCCTTTTCTGGACAAATTCGATTTTGATAGTGGAGATCGAGATACCTTTGAACTTTTTATAAAGGGGTCTCATGATAGCAATAAATGGCTCTCCCCCGAATATTTTGGGCTCCGAAGGCAGGGGATTTTCTATTGAACCTGGACTGCCACCTGGGGTATTATATCTTTTCGTTTCCTTCATTGCAAGTTTGGTATACAGTATACTCGGTATGCCTCTAACAAAAGGCATGCCTACCACGGGTATATTCTAACCCCTACACGGCGGGGTATATTAGTGATGACAATACTATTTTCAAGGAGTAGTTTTGACTTAATTATTTAGTAGCTGTGTGGGAAAATCTGGACGTACTGTCAGAAGTGGAACAAATAGTGTTCAACAAAACCCATAAGTTGTTTGTTCATAGAGGAAGGTATAGAAGTTGTTTTAGGAAATTTTATAAATTCAGCTGAGTTAATAGGTAATTGGTTTATTGGAAATGAGTTTTAAACAAATTTAAAACAAATTGTGTGAAATGAGACAGATCGGATAAAGTAGGAGTCTTTAAAAGATAAAAATAAACGAGATCTGCTACTTCTTAAAAGTTGCAGTTGACATGATATTTACATAAACTGTAATTAAAAGTTTACTGAATGCAAAACTTCCTCGATTCCTCTTTCCAAATCTTTAACCTTCTCTCTGAATTATTGCTGTTCTGCAGAATTTTTTTTGCAGCCGAACGAGATTTGTTGGTTGGTGGTCGATGGGTCTAACGCAGTTGTTAATGGGCAGACAAGTTACCCTTCAGAGCTCGCAAGCTAGTTAATAACATTAACTTCGTACCATATTTCATTGAAGAGCTTAGCCATACTCATAATACTCTTATGGATGGCAAGTAAAGCTTTACAGAAAGTTTCATAAGTTTCGTACTACCGGTCTTAGTGTACACAGTTGTCATCTCTTTGCAGAGGTTCATGTTTGAGCCTCTTTCAACTCAAACGTTGTTGAGATTATTGTAAGATATTCGTAGTTCATAGCGTTCAATCCTTTAGCATTCAGAGTTTCAATTTTCTTAGCCTTCCACAAGACTACCTGATTGAGGGGACTGTCCATAGCGGATTGTAATCAAAGTCATATATTTTTAATACACTGGTTGAAGGTCTGAATGTCAGGTTATTTTAGACACTCTGCTCGACTGTCAATTTTTCAATTTATAATTTTTTTTTATAAAACTACGTATCAGTAAAGAAGCCATTCAAAAAAGTTCAATCGATTTACGTTGACTTGTTCTTCAAATCGAATTGAATTTGGAGGCAAAGATCTATTTCTATATTTTTTTGTGTAAATCTCCTCGTATCTAAACCATTTGAGGTCAGATGAAACTGTTTTTTAAGAAGTTAGTCAAGCTAGCTTCTGAGAAAATGTTGCCCATATAATGAACGATTGGCTGCGTTAGAATATGATATTACCAAAAGCGTCCGTTTCACTACAGTGAACTGGACAAATGTTGCTTTAGTTAGAAAGTGTAGTGTTGAATGATTAAGTAAGAATTGGATCATAGGTCTCAGCAGTTGAAAAGATAAGATTGATTTGATTCCAAGGAAGCCTACGAAAAAAATCAGATGCATACACGTTTATTGCTGTGATAAATAGTAAGTTGGTGTTAGGAGTGGCGACTTAAACTTGAGTAATACATAGATTTTTGTTAGTCCGCTTTGTTCGAGATATAAAGAGCAACTGACTCGTAAAAAAACGTTTAATAAAGTACAGTGTATTCCATACAAGTAGTAATACAAATGCATGTGTAGTTAGAACTTTCAATTAGGTATTATATAAGAGTAAGAAAGATAATCCAAAAATTATATAGCTTTACATATGTACAAGCTATTTCATTATATAATTTCCAACACTTTAGATACTTTTTAGATTTTTTCTTGATTTTACATATTTTTGACCTTACTTTTCTTCCAATCATTAGTAGAAATAGATCCTAGCAGATATATTTTACCCCCTACTGGTGTTAACCGATATTGTTTTGAGATTTAATCCAGTTTCGCGTACGAATTGGAGTTACTAGACATGAGAGATCTCTTTCATTTATTTGGTGGGCCCCCAGGCAGCTTATGCCACAGTTCCTTAGAATATGGTCCATAGTATTTAATTCTTGGCCTCCTGCCACAGAACCGCTGTTATTTTAGTCGAACGTTTCTGATACAATATTGCATAGTTTTCCACTTTAAATACTCCCACGTCCCGCATTACAAGAAAATGGAATTAATATATATCCATGCCATTAACACAGTTTCTCCAATCACCACACTCATCCTCTTCCATTACAGCTGAAATAATTTCCTCCGAGAACTGTTGTGTTCAAAGTTTTACCGAACGCCTTGGGGTAAACTTGAAACATGAAATCCATTTAAAAGGGCCATTCCTAGTTTGTTACGCCACCGAACCTCAATCCGCGAAAATGCATTAGCATGGTTTCTGTTTTCGATTTTTTTTTTCGCCATAATCTTCCCGCGGCTATTTGTGTCACAATTATCATGCTGCTGACAGTGTAAAACTCCTCTTTTGCCCTATTAGTTTGAGGGATGTACTTAATTTAATTGTATTAGTTTTCATTGGTATGCCTATTCGTCCTTATAGCACATCACACAACATTAACATTCATCCTGGGTATCACTCATGGAATGTGTCTCTTCTCAAAATATTTTCTTAAGGACTAATCCCGTCTTTAGTTATGGCAACACAAAAGCAAAAGAAGCAGGGTAGGCATTTTTGTGTAATCAATTTAGTTCCGGTTTGAATTAGATTTATTCTTGAGTGGTCCTAATGGCGTCGATCGAGTATACTATGTATGCAGACAACACATATCCCAGACATGGGGACACTTTCGTCACATCATCTTCAACAACTGAAAGGACTTTGAAAGAAACACAGGAAGGAGGACAACGCTAACGAAAAAAAAAAAAAAAAAACTTTCCAGGATAAATACTTGTGCATGGTGCTGTGCGTTAAGCCGAGCGTTTCTTTTTTGGTCCTTTAAATTCATTGGGCGATACCTATATACATTGGAGTGGTGTGAATAGATTTGAATACAGTTTTTGTATTTGAATATATATGTTCATAGAGGCTTTTAGTGAAGGTACTTCCGCTTCAATTTCACTCGTGAGATTGAGGGCACAATGACGGGATAATGAATAGATGAGCAATGTGAGTTTTAGATAACTTTCATATTTTTTGAGCGTTATTGGGTCAAGATGTAGGCTGTGAATGTGGAGTACTTTGTTCGCTTTTTGGATTCATTAGTTTCTTGTTTTTCCATCACCTGTCGAATACCATGGCGTATACCTTATATGAGCTACATCGTCATATTAGGAGCTCTGAGCTCCTCAGGTCAATAATGATTTTCAAAACTTCGTTAGGGTGTTGACAAAGAGATGGCGGCGGATGAACCCTTAATGGCCAAAGGTAGCACTCATATTCCCGTATTTGTATATTGGCATCGAAATATCCGGCCCCTTGCCCTTTGGTTGGGGGTTGTGCATCGGGGCAACCGTCTTATCATGGAAAAATAAGCTGGTTACAAAGTAAAACAGGTCTTGGTTAAGGATACTGTTGACGAACTTCGACTTTCGGATCTGCAGGTAGCATGTTCGGACTCTTAACAGGCCACGAGCAGCCTAGCAATTATCGGAGGCCATAGACTGCAAGATGTCTTGAGTTTTAGGCATGTGAGCGAATGCCTGATGACAATCTGCATTAAGGCAAAATTCAAGAACATCCGATTAATATGCCCTCACGCAACCACAGGATAAGGGTGACATGACCAAAGATTGCTTTTATGAATTCCTCGACAGAACTTACGATTAATGTGCGCTTTATGACGTTAAAATTGAACTTGGGGTTTTTTTTTTTCGAAAGAAAACCATCTTCGGCAACACCGTTGGAAAATACAGTTTGCACGACAATACCTCCGGAAGCATTACTGTAACAAGGAACTCTAAATCGATACTCACCACCTTTTCATCTATTTGAAAGCCGCCTATCATAGCGTCTATATAGATGAGCTATATGTCTAGTTTTGGCATACCTGCCAAACTCGTCCGTCTGTGCAGGATGATCATGGAGAGTGCACGCTGCTCCATCAAGGTCGGTCAATGAGGAGAAGGACTACGTCAAGGTGGCGCGCTGTCATGTGATTTCTTTAATATTGTAATATGCGAGCTACGGCTCGAGTAGATAAAACAATATTCTGTGAAATTTATTTCTTTATTTTCTAGTCTATAGAACAATTCAGGTTCACACTATATTATTCTTCGCAATTCTTTTCTTACAATGGTCTCTGTCCTCTCAAATCACTATCTCCTTAATTCACAAATCCAAACTAATTACTTCTTCTTGTTAAATCCCAACTTTCAATTTATCACAAAATTACAACTTCGCCCATTATCACTTTTCTAATCTCTTCGCCACAGTTTAAAAACTACTGCTGCTTTCTCAATCGCCATCTGTCCTTATATAGCAGAAGTTTCTGATAGCCAGAAACTTCTAGCAAATTCTTCGACCACTGGAACAAGAGAAATTCTGATGTAATAATTCTTGCAGTTATAATTCCCTTTTATCCCTGATATTATTCGTCTCTTTCGTTGACATGAGCTGTGGAGACTTCATCCCAGACACGAACCTCGAATGAAAGGACAGTTCGAACCAAAATTCTGCCAGAATGAAAAGTCACTTCGGAATTTGCTGCATAGTCGTAGGTGCGTAGTTATTATTATGCTACAATATAATACTTGAAAGAGTTGTGCAAAATTCCCAAGCTAACATCAGGGGTATGATTTTTCGAAAGTCTGTACAACTACTCGTGTACGTCAATGACATTGACATAATTGCAAGGATGCAGCATTCTGTCAGTGTTGCTTTCGTGAGTATTGAAACAAAAGCGGTGAAAATTGGTTTAGCGGTTAACGAGGGCAAAACAAAATATACTGTAATATGCAAGCTGCGGCTCGAGTAGATAAAACAGTATTCTGTGAAATTATTTCTTTATTTTCTAGTCTATAGAACAATTCAGGTTCACACTATACTATTCTTCGCAAATTCTTTTCTTACAAGGTCTCTTTCCTCTCAAATCACTTTATCTCCTTTCAATTACATAATTCACAAATCCAAACTAATTACTTTTTCTCGTTCACTCTCAACTTTCAATTTATCACCAAATTACAACTTCGCCCATTATCACTTTTCCAATCTCTTCGCCACGGTTCTAAAGCAACTGTCTCTTTTTTTGATCGCCATCTGTCCTTATATAGCAGAAGTTTCTGATAGCCAGAAACTTCTAGCAAATTCTTCGACCACTGGAACAAGAGAAATAATTCTTGCAGTTATAATTCCCTTTTATCCCTGATATTATTCGTCTCTTTCGTTGACATGAGCTGTGGAGACTTCGTCCCAGACACGAACCTCGAATGAAAGGACAGTTCGAACCAAAATTCTGCCAGAATGAAAAGTCACTTCAGAATTTGTTGCGTCATATTTTTAGGGGGCGTAGTTATTATTATGCTACAATACATATGTAGTCATCAATAAAGGTCAGGCAACAACGGCACCTTGGGCAGAACGTCACAATAGACAGCTACAATTTTGATGTAGTTAAGGACTTTGTCTACATTGGCTCCGCTGTAAATTCAAACAATGACATCAGCGCAGAGATCAAGCGAAGAGTCACTTTTGCCAACAGCTGACTCTATATAAGACTCTCACCATCCCAGTCCTGTTATATGGCGTCAGAAGGCTTCGAATTTATCACCTAAGGTGGCTAGGACATGTAGAGCAAATGGACATTAACACTCCGGCCCGGAAAGTCTTGGAATCCATCCCGGAGGGACAACGCGGTAAAGTAAGACCTCATGTAAGGTGGCGCACACAAGTGGAAAGGAACCTCAACCTACTTCGTGTGCAAAATTGGAGGCGGTTAGCAGAGATTAAGATAGTTCATTTATTTTGTATTAAATACAATTTTCTATTTTCACAATACAGAGATATGATATAATAATATGAAACATTATATATTTAGAAAACAAAGTTATGTACATGGTAATATATGCAATTTTAGAGGAAAATACGAACAAAACCTCTAATTTAAGAAAGAGAAGAATGAAAATATATAACAAATTAGTAACAGTAAAAAACTAACAATATTTCAATATAATAGACTTCTGTAAATTTGTTCTACCCGTATGGTCCAAAAACTAAAAATAAGCAGGTAATTTTACAAAAATAGAACAAAGTGTAAATAAGTAGATATTTTCGTCCTGGAAGGAGAGAATGTGTATCGCGACAAAAACGTGACGAAATCTTGATTACAGGTCAAGACAAATAACACTAATATAATACTATACTAAGGTACAACTACTGAGTGGGCGTAGTGGTTAGTGTGTCGGATCACTACGCAAGAGGTTCCAACTTCGAATCCCAGAAAACACCAAAAAGTTTATTCACGATCCCACCTCTCGCGAACGTCTGACAAACATCCGAGATTTGTCACGAGAAAGCTTCTCAAAAACAAATTGCCGTTCGGATACGGCACTAAAACTGTAGGTCCCTTCCATTCATGTGAAAATATAACGCACACAATACGAGTGGTTGCGAGAAGCTAGGCCCTGGCACTTAAAGAGCTGTTGCGTCAAATATTTATTTATTTTTAAGGTACAATTACAATCAAGAAAGTAAATAGATAAATAAATAAATAAATAACTAAATAGATAATAAATAAATAAATAAATAAATAAATAATTAAATAGATAAATAAATTATTTAATTGTTATAACAGATCTGATATCAAAGGGTTATCCGATGAGCTGCAAGACCAACAATAGTGCTCATACAACCTTACTAGTCTTACGGGTATTTTTTCAATATTGGAAAGTTCATGCAATTCATGAGTTGAAAAGTACCAAGGTAGATTTAAGATCATTTTAAGAACTTTATTTTGTTTTATTTGCAATTTACGAATATGGCTCTTGGCACTTATATTATAATAAGCTAAGCTTAAATATAATAAGCTTGTTTTCATTGCTCAGTTTTGATTTTCGATTTATAAAGGTTTTATTTATTTTAATTGTGGTATTCACCCTTTTTATGATTTCCAGAATGGTTTGCTATTTTTGTCTAGACTCTGAAGTTTCGAGTTCCATTATCTATTCGTAAATCACAAGATTAAGTCTTTAATAATTGAAGTTAATATTTTAGTCTCCGTAAAATAAAGCTCTATTCTGGTTCTTATCCACCTAGATCTAGCTGTATTTCTAATCTTAATAAGTTCCACAATATCATTAGGTAGAGAATTTGAGCAACTATAATCAGTATAACAAACTTACTTCACCGTTTAAGGATACTTGCATACTTGCTAATTTTTGACATATTTTCGTTTTAAAGTGATTCCAATTAGCGTTTTCATAATTGTTGATATATTATTATGTCTAACTAAGACCACCTTACCACTGGGGGGGGTGGTTATAGTTTAAAATTAATACACCTCTCTGTTGGAGTTATCGTATTCAAATCCGACGTAAAATTTTATTTCACACATTTTTATAGTATAAATTATGCTGACACGCATACTAATATTACCTGATCTCTTATTACATAAAACTTAAAATACGTGGGAACTGCTGCTGACTCGGCAGCGCTGAACAAAACTGATATCAATGATAAAGAGTTTCCCGCGGTGTCTGTTTCCCGTAAGGTGCATATGTACGCAATTGTACATTCTGCCGATGTTGTGAACCGCCTTGAAGCAAGTACTGGGGCCTGTGGTGCCAGTATAGTTCTTTTCCTTTTACGCTGCCACACTATATATGCCACGATGGTGATGAATAATCCGCCAATCAGGCTGTAGGAAATGCTGTAGTGCACGTGGTGAGCCGTTGAATCAACTGGTAGTTCCTCGCTGTTTTGGAGATCTGCTATCCGTTTGTTTAGTGTGTCGTACTCCTCATTGTTACTCTTGAGACTGGGATGTGAGATGACCAATGGTCTTGAAACATTTCTTGGGTCGTCTGATAATATTTCCGTGATATTTGTGGCCGGAATGAAAGCTGTATTAAGTTTGCTGGACATCCTTTCGTAAGCTGTTATGCTCATCGTGTCCTGTTTTAGAATACAGTTTGACTCTAATGTTAAAATGCCATCGTCTTGTAGTGAGACTTCTAGAATCCGTCTTCCGCAGATTATGTTAAAGGTGTACTTCCTGTCCAAAACGTATATCCAACTATTTCCGTTATTTAGCTGGATCCACACAGGAGATGGGCTTATGCTTCGTAGCTTGCAGAACGGTGATAAGTTCGTGGTGTGGGTGAGCATGTCCATTTCACATCTGCTGACGTTGGATTGGCGATTAAACATGGGATGTTGTTGTTGGCATAAGTATCTGTCGCTGATTTTCATACATTTGTTGAGCTCCTCCCTTGCCATTCTGTTGTATGACTCTCTCAGTAAGTTGACTATTAAGTCGTCTAATGATGGTTCAATGAAGACAAACTCATATTTGTGGGGTGTCGGTACTGGTATAACCTTGAACATTTCATAGTCTTCTGACTTGATTAGCGGAAGTCTTATGTCGAATATGATGGTTTGCTGGGTTATTCGGGCCCTTGCTGTTAGCAGCCTGTAAAGTGCTAGCAGATTCGAATCTGTTCGGTCTTCTGCGACGGACAGCTGTGGAGGTAGGTGCTTTTTTATCAACTCTAGCTGTGCGCGAAGTTGGTCTGGCGTAATTATAAGCGGATTTACTTTAGCGTGATGAAGATCCGTTAGAACGTCCAATAACGAATTTTGAACCTGCTGATAATTTACCATTGCTAACGTGGTATAAGTTGATATGGCTAAAAACTTCTGTTCTGCCGCCGTCTGGTTGCTAGTTTGCGTTACATAGCTTTTCAAGTTTTCTAGGTTGTTGTGAAATACTTGGAGTTGTGCAGTCACGGCTTGTGTATTTTTCTGCAAGATGTTGCTGGTTGATTCTGCGATCGATGTTTGGTTCCTTATCAGCGTGAGTAGATGGTTCTCATTCAATCGTGTTTGCTGAATCAGCTGCTCGTAATGCTCCGCATACGACTCGTCTAAAACCCCAAAAAGCTTGTTCGCAACAGTTCCAATGAAGTCAAACGGTGATCGTTTCATTCTGGTAGCTGGCTCTTTTCCAGCTCCTTGTTTTAATAGGAGGTCGTTATTGCCCTTTATAATGGCCAGTTGGTGGTTAAATTGATGAATTATGTGGTGTGTCAGTGCATCAGCGGCTTTCATTTTGCAGAATTCGTTCATTTCGTTAATCAGTTTTTCGAATCCTGAGAGTTCCCGCCAGTAGTTGGTCAGATCATAATATGCGATTATCTTCCAGTCATTAACTATGAGGTTAATGTTTCCAATTTTTTCAAAGTAGATTCCCGGGCGATTTCTAAACGGTGTAACCTTGAAACCTTCAGGTTCTGTATCTAATGCCGTTGCACATCTTCTGCCTAATGCTATTATCACCAACAGTGTGTACAGAATTTGTAGCCAGGGGCCGTCCTTCAACCTTTTCTTCCTTTCTGGATTGTTACTCTGAATTTCGTCTCGCAGTTTTATCGGTTGACTTTGGTTTACAGGTTCCGACCATGGACATGTTGACAAGCAGGTTGTTGTGGTAAGCTGATCAGTCCGCTTACTGTCATCTTGTTTTTCGCTTTGTTCTTCGTTATCGCTTATTGGGAGCAGACAGATCTTAGTGACTGGTCTTTTGTAGATCTTGTTCCTTGCCTTTATGGTTACTACACGCACTAGACCATCTTCTCCAGCATGTGTCTCTAGTATCCTTCCAAACATCCATCTTGTTGGAGGAAGTTGTTCGTCCTTCACCAAAACAATGTTGCCAGCCTTAAGATTCTCGTTCTTTGTTGTCCATTTCGGACGTTGTTGCAGTGTCGTTATACATTCTGAACTCCATCTTTTCCAGAAATGTTGTTGTAATCGTTCTATCAGTTGCCATCGCGTCACTAAACCTTCCCTTTCATTGAGTCTATGCTTTTCCGGGGGTGCCAGTAAGGTTGTTCCTATCAGGAAATGACCTGGCGTCAAGACATCTACTTCATCAGGATCGGTTGAAATTGGACAAAGAGGTCTTGAGTTTAAGCATGCTTCTATCTGACTTAATAGTGTAGACATCTCTTCGTATGTCAACTTGTGCTCACCAATAGTTCGCTTGAGATGGTGTTTAACAGACTTCACTCCTGCCTCCCATAGGCCACCAAAGTGGGGTGCCGCTGGGGGTATGAAATGCCATTCCGTATGGTAAGTTGTTAATGCCTCGCATATTTCATCGTTGTACTCTTTCGCCTCCCTTGCATTTAGCTGAAGAATTTTGTTTGCAGCCACGAAATTCGTACCGTTGTCACTGTATAGGTGTCCCACATGTCCTCTCCTGGCGCACAATCTCTTAAAAGCTGCTATGAAATTATTTGCTGTTAAGTCGCTAACAACTTCGAGATGAACTGCCTTTGTTGCCAAGCATATAAATACGGCTATATATCCTTTATATGATTTGTTTCCCCTTCCTTTCGCTGTCCTGATATCTATGGGTCCTGCATAGTCGATTCCGGTATTTAAAAATGGTCTGGCTTTGGACACTCTCGATTGTGGCAGATTTCCCATCATTTGAGTTCTCGTTGACGATCTGTGTCGAAAACATGTAGTACATCTACGGACTCGTTGTTTGACTGCACTTAGACCACTCAGAATCCAGTATTGTTGCCGTAGATGTGCATGGGTAAGAGCGTAGCCTCCATGTAAGGTGGTTTTGTGGGCCTCGTCTATCAACATGGTGGTCAAATACCCGAAATGTGGGATGATTATGGGATGTTTCTGCGAGCATGATAGTTCTGCTTTCGCCAATCGTCCTCCTACTCGCATCACCTCGTTCTCATCCAGGAATGAGTTGAGGCACCGAAGTTTACTCTTCCTGTCAATTTCCCTTCCTCTCTTTAAGTTGACGACCTCATCCTTGAACGTTGTCTGCTGTACGTGTCGTATAACTACCCTCGCAGCGCTTTCAATTTCTTGACATGTGATTTGTCCCCGCAATTTATTTTTTGATGATCGTGAGTTATGCACAAATCGTTTACAAAACGCGAGTATTCTTGTTATTCGCCTAATTGTGCTATACTGCGACAGCAATCTTTCTACGACATCTGGTTCCACCGTTAAAGTGAAGGTGTTTGTGTGCTGTTTCTTAACTTCCTCGTTGGTGCTGTGAGTTGTGGAGTCAGTGTAGTTCACCTGTGTCTGCGCTAGCCATGGTGGACCTGTCCACCAAATTGAGTGTGTTGAGTTCTGAAGGCCATAGTCCTCTAGATGCACAATCCGCTGGATTGTCCTTACCCTTTATATGATGCCATTTGTCTGAGCTTACTAATTTGGTTATTATCGTAACTCTGGCCGCTACGTAGCTTTTCCATTTGTTAGGGTTTCCGGTGATCCATGCTAATGTTATTGATGAGTCTGTCCATGCATGTATTTCCAGATCCTTTATTTATAATTTGGCCTTGGTTTTTTCAAGTAATTTTGCCAGCAGGACTACTCCGCAAAGTTCGAGTTTCGGTATCGATATCTTCTTAATTGGTGCTACCTTTGTCTTAGCACATAGTAATCTTGTGACAATTTCTCCAGAAACAGTTATAATTCTTGTATAAATCAAGGCTGCGAATGCCCTCTCCGATGCGTCACAAAATTCATGTAATTCTATGCGGTGTTTTGATTCGTATTGGATCCATTGTGGTATTTTAATTTCTTCTATGCAAGACAGTTGGCTTCTGAATACCTTCCATTCGTGAGCGTTTTCATCCGAAAGTATTTCATCCCAAGTTTTTTCCGACTTCCAGAGTTGTTGCTGGATTAGCTTTGCTCTTACTATAATTGGACCCAGCCAGCCCAATGGGTCAAATAGCCTAGCTGTTTCTGACACAATTACTCTTTTTGTCAGATTTTTATTCCCTGTTGCAATATTAACTTTGAATTCAAAAGTATCGGACTCCGGTCGCCAGTATATTCCCAGGGTCTTAATGGGGTCGTAGCCATTTATTTTGAATCTTCCTTGCTCTTGATCTTTTGATGTTATATTTCTCAAAATGGCTTTTGTATTTGAAGACCATTTGCGTAGTCTGAATCCTCCGCTCGCCATGAGTTGTACCAATTGCTGTTGTGCCTCTACTGCTGCGTCTAATGTATCCGCTCCCGAAAGTAAGTCATCAACGTAGAAATCTTGGCCAGTTATCATTGAAGCTATTTCAAATTTCTCCTTTTCATCGCACGCGAGTTGTTGAAGTGTTTTTATCGCCAGATATGGAGCTGATGAGGTTCCGTAAGTCACGGTGTTTAACCGATATTCCTTGATATTTTGTGTTGGGCTTTCTCTCCACAATATACGCTGAAAGTCTCTGTCTTCGTGAGCCACTAGTATTTGGCGGTACATTTTTTCAATGTCCGCTCTGTATGCAATTTTATGTTTTCTCCATCGCACTAGTATAGAGTATAAATCCTGTTGTATAACTGGACCTGTAAGCATTGTGTCATTTAGGCTTACTCCTGAACTCGTTCGTGACGACGCGTCAAAGACAACTCGAACCTTGGTTGATGAGCTATCTGACTTGATGACTGCATGGTGCGGTAGGTAATACACTTCTTTCGTTGATTTCATAACCGATATTGGTTTGACTTCTTCCATGTGTCCGAGCTCAATGTAATCCCTCATGAATTGTACATAGTCATCATAAAGTTGCTTATTTCGCGTAAATTTTTTCTCCATCTGAAGAAATCGAGCTAGCGCTTTGTCTTTTGATTCGCCCAACTTGCATGTGTCTTCTTTGAACGGTAGTCGAACAATGTACCTTCCAGCTTCGTCCCTCTTGTGTGTTGCCCTGAATATCTCTTCGCACCGAGGTTCTTCTTCAGTGAGACCTCTTTCTTCATGTACTTCTTCTATTTCCCAAAATGATTTAAGTTGATCGTTTAACTCTGTGTTCGATATTAAGCAAACCGATGCTTCATTTGCCTTTGATGTTGAATACTTCCAGACAATATCCAACCTAATTGCATGTTTTGAGCGACTGGGGTGCCGTGGTTGCCTTTAATCACCCCTTCAAGAATTATGTCCTGGAACACATCAGCTCCAATCAGCATATCTACGGCCGCTTTCTTGTTGTATGATGGATCCGCCAAGGGTAAATGTTTAATATGATCCCAATCGTTAGTTGTAAAGGATTCTTCCGGTAGTACCCTTGTAAGCTTGTTTAGTACTAAGAATTCTCTCCATGTTTGAAATTCTGACGGATATATGGACTGAATTTGTAGATCAACCTTACTGTTTGCCGTTCCTGCATGCGTTGCTCCTAATCCAGTAATGGAAGCATTTGCTCGTTCCCGTTGTAGTTGCAGTCGCTGTACTGCTTCTTCGGTGATGAAGGAAGACTGAGAGCCCTGGTCGATAAGAGCTCTAAGGAAGTAATCACAACCTTTCCAATTGGTTTTTACCACCGCTGTTGCTAACAATGTTTTGTTATGTTGTTTGTTCGCAGAAAAATTCGGTTGCGACTGTTGAGGTTGCCTATCTAAGTGCGAAATGTGGAGCAGTGTGTGGTGACGCTGATGACATATTTGACAAGTCTTTCCTGACGGACATCTTGATGTTTCATGATTTGGCTTGAAACAATTTTTACACAGTTTTTCCTTTTGCACAACCTCTTTCCTTTGTTTGACTGGCATTTGAATAAATGTACTGCAAGTGTGAAGCCAATGCGCGCCATTGCATGCTTTGCAAAACGGAGTTACAGTTGCATAAAAATTCTTGACGAACCCCTGCTTATTGTTAAATGGTTTTTTGTCCCTTTGAATATCCACTTTCTTCTTCTTTTCTTCTAAATTGTCCAAAGCATGGAATTTGTTCTCCAGGAACGTAAAAAAATTGTTCAGAGGTTGCAAATCTTTCGGTTTTTTCAAAGACTGTTCGTACGCCTTTCTCGTTTCGTTGTCTAGTTTTTGCGAGATGATGTACAGTATTATAGGGTCCCAGCTCTCCGTATCGATGTTCAGTCCCTTTAAGGCATTGACACACTCCATCGAAGTATCGTGTAGTCTTTTCAGATTTTCTGCAGATTCAAATGGGCACTCCTTTTGGTTAATCAATGCTTGGATTTGCGCATTCACTAACATTCGGGTGTTCTCGTATCTGTTTACCAAAGCTTCCCTTGCCGTCTCGTAGTTGCTGTTCATTATCTGCAAGTGCTGAATGATCTTGGCTGCTTCCCCCGTCACGTTTGTTTTTAGATAATGCATTTTTTGAGCATTCCCAAGCTTATCGTTTTTATGTATAGCTTGCTCAAATAAATCAAAGAATGACTTCCATTGTTTATAATCACCATTGAATGTTGGTAACTTTAACACGAGTAATTTCAGCTCGTGGTGTGTATTTTCTGTAGTGCCGTCTTGACTCGTACCAACTGCATGCTTGATCTCAAATGCATCAATCTTCTTTTGTACATTCACCATAATATTTTCATAAATCTCCTCTAATTCTTCATGCTCGTTCATGTAGTCTTCATCAAGTATTTCTATTGCCTGTTCTATTATATCGTTATGCGTTCCAACTATATTCTCCCATTGGCTTTGCATTGCCTGCTGTTTATGGACATAGTATGCTTTTGATGTCTGCAATGATTTCTTCATCCTATTCACTGATCTGAAAAATGCTTGTTTTTGTGCTTCTTTGCGTTTCATTCTTCTTTATTGCTCTTCATCTTGCTGATCCTTATCGTCGTTCGGTGACTTTCTGTATCCTGATGTTGAGGGCGTAGTTATTGGCCTAGCTGTATCCGAGTTGTCAACTAGTCCTGCTGCTCTTGGTGATGGATTCACGGTCTGGGCCTTAGATTCTTCTTCCAATACCTCCCTCAGCTTGTCTTCTAACTTGTTCCGTATTGTCGTCATCGTTGCTTCTACTTGCTTGTAGAAGTTGGCTTCATTGTATGGATGCTTTTCGCTGAAATGCTCGTGCTTTCGTATTTCTTTATCTCCGTTCTCAAACTCCTTCCAGTGATGGTCGAGGTCATCTAATCGTTCTTTGATGAATCCCTTTGTTAGTCTTATTTTGGGTTCTTTCGTGTACTTTTCGGATATTTTCTTTATCCATTCCGCTCTCTCACGTTGTAGTTGAACCAAATCGTCTAAAATCGTCATTTTTATCTCGTATCTCGTTTCTTTTTTTTTTTTTTTACACTTTTCACTACTTTTAAACTTTAAACTTCACACTTTTGTTCTATTCTCCTAGTCGTAGTTCAGTAGCTCGAAGGACCAATTATGTTGATATATTATTATGTCTAACTAAGACCACCTTACCACTGGTGGGGGGTGGTTATAGTTTAAAATTAATACACCTTTCTGTTGGAGTTGTCGTATTCAAATCCGACGTAAAATTTTATTTCACACATTTTTATAGTATAAATTATGCTGACACGCATACTAATATTACCTGATCTCTTATTACATAAAACTTAAAATACGTGGGAACTGCTGCTGACTCGGCAGCGCTGAACAAAACTGATATCAATGATAAAGAGTTTCCCGCGGTGTCTGTTTCCCGTAAGGTGCATATGTACGCAATTGTACATAATCATATACAAAGTTGGAGTTTTCTTCAGGTGGCAAAAGAACACTACACTTAACGGGTAAATGGTCAGAACTTAATTCATTCAAAACCACTGGTTGAGTAAACAATTGACGAATGTTAGTCAGATAAATATCCAAAGTCGAAGGATTTTTGCGACTATCAGAAGGAATGTATTTAGGGTGTGGAGGATATAAAATATGAAAGGGGTGTCTAGAGTTTAAATCCGCTAACATATTTCCCCATGTGTTTGCTTTAAACCATCCCCAATTTCTGTGCCTACAATTAATATCACCTCCTATAAGAAACAAGTCACTTAAACTAACAAATTTTCGTAAGTCGTAGTTTAATGTAAAACGCTTTTCCACCGAAACACGACCACCAGGAAAATAAACAGAAAATATTTTAATAGAACACGACCATTGATAAAAGGAATTTCAATGCCTACGAGTATGTTCTCGATTAATTTTATTTTTATAATTGGAAGAATTTTATGTTTTATACTCCTCTTCATTCCTATCAAGACGATAACATTTATATATTGAGTTAGATAATTTGTTCGAATTTTGATTCAACCCAGTTTCGCTAACTAAACCTACGTCAATGCTGTGTTTGCTTAAAAAGGCAACAAATTCTACAACTTTACTTTGAATGCCTCTAGCATTCCAACATATAACATTAAGACTATCAATCATTATTTAGCTTCTTGATACAAATGCTTAACAGCTAATTGAGCAATACGAGTAGTATTGAATTGTTTTAGAACACGGGCGTTTTTGAGGAAAGAAGAAGAGACAGAGATAAAGACAGATTGGTGTTGTTGGTTTGAAGCTCAGCTGGTATTAAGTTTCAGTGAACTCCAAGGGTGGCTGTCCAGATAACTGGGGAGTATTTTTTTGTTTCGCTGTTATTGTCGTTGCTTATGATTCACAGTATTTTTTTCCGTCCTCCTGATATCATCACGATCAAGTTGCATTTTAGCCATATGACCACTCTACTGCCAGTGTTAGAACACTGGCAGTAGAGTTGACATAAGTTTTCGCAATTGATCGACTTTTTTATTTATTTCATGCGAAATAAATAGATGATTATTGACATCAGGATTCGAACCGTGAACCTGCAGCGTGACAAGCGATGATTTTACCACTACAGAACGACCACCCTTAAATTTTCCATTTTCCAAGTAATCTGATTAATTCTGCAGTTAACGCATAGATTTCTTCCGTAGAGAAAAGTGAGGAATTGTTGTTGATCCACACGTTCGAGTTGAGCTGATCGCTGGTGTTACTGATGAGTTGGTGAGAGTATTCCTTCGTTGAGATTTCAGAGCGTGAAAATCTGTATCGGTTGATGTGAAAGTATTTTGTATAACTCTCTTCGCCGGATAAGTTTTGTTTTTGTTAGAGAGTCTCTCCCTAATTTCGTAGAAACTTTTTCGGCTTTCGCAGATTAGGTCAGTAGACTTATGAGTACCACTGCAGTTAGCGCACTTGAGGTTGTTAGACTTGCAATCGTTAGTGGGATGATTTTCAGAGCAATTGGTACAATGTGTTTTTATATGGCAATTTTTTTCACCATGGCCGTACATTTAGCAATTATAACAATGATTCCCATTTGCCATGGGTTTTAAATACAGGTCGTACATTTTTCTTAAGATCATTTAGTTTGATTGACCTGCACTTAAGGAAAATTAAAGAAAAGATATCAGTGAAATTAGAGTATTGTTTTTTAATAGTTTTTATGTTTTGTACTTTAAGACCCATTGATATGAGTTCGTTTTTTAGGCTTTCAACTGGTAATTCATCCAAACCGTACGACATATGTAACTTTGAATGACCTTGCAGAAGGGAGATCATGTGAAAAGAATTGCCAATTTTTGCTTTTTAGCACTGTGCATATAGCATTAACTGAATCTAAGGTGTCACTTATAATTTTAATGCCAATTGACATTTTTTTGATGGCATAGTTTTGGACTTCGCTGAAAAGGCTATGAATATTTTCACTGGTTTTCTGAAGAACACAGATAGATAGGATTTTGATTTTTCGGTGAGAAGTAGGTGGTGTTTGGACTTCATCATCACAATCAATTTCGTTGTCCAAATCAGGTAGACATTGAAGTGGTGTAAAATAATTGGTTCTAGAGTTATTTGCTCTAGGGAACATTTGGGGGTTTTTAGTGATTGAAGACAAATTGTCTTCAGCACTAGACGAACAAGTTCTCATAGGAATTTTGCTTTTTAACTTTGTAGTACCGCACAGAAAGAAAATAACGTCATACGAGTTCAAAGCGCCAATTAGTACTGGTTAGCAGAGGTTCGACCTGGTTGGAGACGCTTGTTGGTTGAGACCCATGTCCACCCCGGACTGTAGCGCCATCTAAAGTAAAGTAAATAACGTAAAGCTAGCGTTCGTAAGGGCTGTTCGCAGAGAATCACTTTGGACTCCCAGCACCTTGCCAACATTTAGGTAGCCTTTATAATAGTGTACGATTTTTGGCAACTCCTCTTCTGCGCAAGGCATTGAGTAGTTAATAAAATTCCAGTTCACGCTGTCGAAAAACTGCTCGAAGTCTATAAAAAGTAGATGAAGCGGAGGTCTATACTCGGCGCATTGCTCTTTCATGCAGAAACCTAATAGCTCTACGTCGAGACTTGAACCAAGGTATTCTGTGATCTGATCCAAATGGACGCAAACACCTCCGCAGTTCCCAAACTCTATCAAGTTACCCTTCTTTGGGATTTTGATAATCCTTCCCTTTTTCATCTCTTCTGGAGGATATCATAGGTAATGCTAATAAAAGGTATTATAGTATATGAGCGGCTTTTATTTGAATGTAGAAATTAAGGAATTTTAAAAGCACTCCGACCTGAAGAGATCTCTTGCCGCTTCTTCTGGTGCTGGCTGTGTCGTTCTCAGATTGTATGTATTGTTACAAAGGCGGGGAACGACCGGGTCGAACCACCGCCACTACTAGTACTATTTCTACAAACTACAACGAAAAAAGAAAAAAAAAAGACTCACATCAACCAACCGCTGCCATTATCCGCTGCCATCAACCGCTGCCATTATCCGCTGCCATCAACCGCTGCCATCTTCTCCGCCCACTGCTCTCTAATATAACCCGTCCGGTTATGTGCAGTCACCCGCAGCGAAATGCTACCCTCGCCTTCACTTCACCTCCTAAGGAGACACGAGATTAAAATAAAAAAAAAAGGCACACAGGTAATTAAGCTCACCTCTAACTTTAGGCACCTTCCAATGCTCCACCAACACACCACCTCTCCAAAGTCATCTTGCTTGCCCTAGCAAGCATCATCATCAACCCTCGGCGCCGAACCAGCGGGTTACCTCCAGCGCCTCCGTCATGTCCATCAGCCGTCACCTATTGAAAGAAAAATTAATTAAAAAGGTAATTTCACAAGTACCTCACTACTCACCTGTTCTCTTCCAGTATCCATTACACCATCGAAGCGCAGTCGCCTGAAAAGAAACCCACCCGCAATATCTACCTGGGAAAAGTTTCACCGCACCAAAAGTAAACAACCCCGATTTCAACTTGCGCAATTGTACACGGCTGCACCTGCGCTGGCACAACCGCGGACCCCTCGATTCACAGCAACGATGTCGGCTTTCCCCATGGCATAGGCCACCGAGGAATCCAGTTTCGTTTACTGGAACAAAAGGATCGAATACACTCGCGAAAAACACAACCGAGAAAGGCAATAATGGCAAAAGAAAAAAAGGTAAACAAAGATCTTAACCACTCACCTGTTGCAGAGGGTATCCAAATATAGCCGACAGCAAGCTGTGGCGTGTGGACGATGATCTTCATTGGAGTGCGGGTGGACTTCGCACTCCTCCCAAACGGGAAAACACCTGGATTTATCGACCCAAGAACACTCAAATTCGAAGAACGAACAATCCAGGTCGACGCAGTACACCGCGCGGGACTGCTGCCAAGAAGAACCGCACTCTCCTGGAACTTGGTGTCGGAACGTTTTCCGGTATCGATGGTCGGACGGACGCACACACTCCCGAATCAAAATGAGACACTTTTGCAAAAAGAAAACGCCCGAAAAACACAAGAAAACACGGAAATACCCGGCGCGGTGGAAAAAAAAAATAAATTGTCGAAAAACAAAAAAAAGAATGGGAATTCTGACGTCTGTCAGCAATGTCATCCGGGGCACGTTCAGTACACTTTTTGATGCGGCGCTCCCATTCGGATATTCTGCGGGTTGGGTTACATTGGTGTGCTGTAGGATAAAAGGGAAATAATTGGGAATGGTTGGGAAAATACAGGAGCGCGGTTTAATCGCAAGAAAGCGACGAAAAGTGGCAAAAAGAGGAAAAATGCAATTACAAGAGTAACTCCAGGTTCTCCGAGACGATAGACCCCTCGTTGGAGAGGGAAAATTACGGGCAATCAGGAAAAATGGGTGACGATGGCAAGGAAAAGGTGGACAAGTGGAAAATTGGGATAGAAAATTTTCCAAAATGGCGGAGGAAAAATCCGAAAGGCTGGAAGGTAATTGGAAATTTTCATAATTTTTTTTGGAATCTTTCCAGGCGCGAGTGAGATGACAAGAGAGGACGGATAGATTCAACGAGGGAAATTTTGGTGGAGAGTTGGAAGCGTTTAAAAGGAGCGCGTTCGGCAAGAGAGATTGGCTTTTTGCTGGTGATAGTCATCGTGTCATACTCGGAAGTCCGTCGGGGTTTTAATCGAAGAAATCGGAGAAAGACCGAAGTAACGCGGAAGTACCGGACTAACAGAGCAACGCGGAGAAACGAAGACAGCCGGAGAAAAGACGCAGCACAGAAAAAAAAAAAAATTCGAACAACAACAACATTTCTAAAATTAACAACAACAAAATAAAACCTCTCGGGAACCAGAAATAAAATCTGCTGAAATTAAACTAAGAAGTGTTTTTCTCCTTTTCTGTGGGTTTTCTTGGTTTTTCTTGTGATTCAATCTCGCTTTTTCCTCCCTCTTCCAGCTACAGCCCGGGGTCGCCACCGATAACCCCCCCAGAAGTGTAACACTGGTGTCAGATGTGGGGTTTATCTGAACAGAGCTAAGGTTAGTTCTTTTCCACGGAAGCATGGATGCTGAGGAGGTTCGCCAACAATTTGCGGCGCTGACGACGATGCTACAAGAGAGAAGTCTTCACGAGCGCACCTTCTGGGAGACGAAATTGGAGGACTGGAAAGCAGAGCTAGTCGGTAGACAAAAGAAGATGGAGGACCGAATGGAGGCGCTAGAGAAAACCTTCAGCGACAAGAATTTTACGCCCACAGCCGAGCAGCACTCGTCGCCTCATCCGGTATCCGAAGACACCGCTAAACGGACGACGTCGTCTCATCAGCCGTTAGCAAACGACGAGCAAGGTGGCAGTAGCAGGCCACTAGCTACTCACGATAGCGAGGTTTTTCATACACCTCGCAAAAGCCCGGAAAATGAAGACGCTCTCTGCCGGCCAACCACTAGGGAGTCGTCACTAGGTAAGCAACTAAATCGGACAGTGAATTTCGGGGTATTGCAGCCGTTCGATGGGCAATCATCCTGGGCTGACTATGAGCGGCAGTTCGAAATAATCGCTGCTTTCCATGGGTGGACGGATGAGGAGAAGGCGAACGGGCTGGCCTTGCAGCTTCGGGGAGAAGCATTGCCAGTGCTGAGCGCGCTTCCTAGAGGGAAGCCTTTATCGTATGGGGCACTCACTAGTCTCTTGCAGCAGCGGTTCGGTCTGGATCACCACACTAGCTACACCATGCTCCGGAACCGAATCCAGAAGCCACGGGAGACACTGGCGGAGTTCGCCATCCAGCTGCAACGACTGTCGGTTGCCGCCTTTCCGGATTGCGGAGAGAAGGTGATAGAGGAGATCTTGTTGAGCCAGTTCATCGAGGGAATTCGTGACGAGCAAGTACAAAACTTCGTCACCGTTGGGCGTCCTCGAAACTTGCAGGAGGCTCTCCAAATTGCGCAGGACATGACGTCGCGGTTCGAGCGAAGGAACCATCGGGCAGTGTGGATGGCGTCTGACCAGGCGAACCAAAGGCAGGATCGAGGGCGGCAGATGGAGAATCCGATGGCTTATGGGACTCCAGGCCCATCGGAAAACTAAACACCACTGGTCCCAAGGAGCACAGACCAGTGGTGAAGCGTAATGTCGCTCCACCAGACAATAAAAACAATTTCAATCTTTCTTCCAGCAACCCTTCGGCCCAGACCCAGGCAGCATCCAAGTTCGTAGGTGCACTAAGCGGGGCCAGCTTGTCAGTGGATGCTTACATTGGGGGTGGATTGTGCAAAGTAGTCATCGATACGGGAGCCAATGTGTCGATTCTGGGAGAGCAGATTTTGCCAAAGAAGACGCGTATAGCCGGTACACCTGTACAGATTGAGGGCATCTCGGGAAGTACAATTTGGACTCTGGGCAATGCGGAGGTCAGCCTTGTGATCGACGGGAAGGAGTACTCCCACTCTTTTGCGGTGGTGAACCGTAGGGTACCGAACATCCTGGGGATCGATTTCTTAATGGAGCACCGATGCTGTATAAATCTCAGCGAGGCAGTACTAGAGATCCAAGGTAAGAAACTGCCTTTACAGGTACCGGCTAGCGCCCAAACGGGCCTCCTAGTCACAGTTGCACCGCAAACTCTCCCAGCAAAGTCTGAGACTCTACTGGAGCTGCCGCCACCAATCATCGTAGCGCGAAATGACATCCTGCTCGAGCCCTGTGCAGAGAGCCAACTACCAGAGGGGATACACCTGGGACGAAGCCTGAACAATCCCGACCGGAAACAGCTGGTGGTGCGACTGGCAAACACATCCAACGAAGACGTCACCATCCCACGAGATATGATCATAGGACGGATGACGGTCGCTGATGTCTGCGAAGAGCCGCCTTCTACCGCCGAAGTGAAGCCAGTAGGCTTGGAAGATCTGGTGCCAGCAGCTCAAGAGGACCTCTCAAAAGACCAGGTTAGTCAATTTAAAGATTTACTTTTTAAATACCGACGGGTGTTTTCCTCGGGGCCAAATGACTTTGGTCGGACGGGGCTAGCCAAACATCGCATCGAAACCAGGACGGCGAAACCCATTAAGAACCCGGCCCGAAGAGTTCCTATAGCCAAAAGGGCGGAGGTAGAAGAACTGATTCAGGACATGACAGATCGAGGTGTGGTGGAGCCCTCCAACAGCCCTTGGGCCTCTCCGATCGTTCTCGTGAGGAAAAAGGACGGATCAGCCCGATTCTGCGTGGACTACCGGCGGCTCAACGAGATCACCAAGAAGGACTCCTATCCTCTTCCTCGAATGGACGACCTGTTCTCCAATTTAGCTGGCGCAAAGTGGTTTTCCACCATGGATCTACAAAGCGGGTATTGGCAGGTGGAGATGGATGCTGCGGACAAGGAGAAGACCACTTTTTCCAACGGTTCGGGTCTGTGGCACTTTAATGTCATGCCTTTCGGATTATGCAACGCTCCCGCCACCTTCGAAAGGGTCATGGATGAAGTCTTCAAGGGGATGTCATGGCAAACTGCCCTTATCTATCTGGATGACATCATTGTCTATACAAAAACCTTCCAAGAACATTTAACTAACTTAGAGTCTGTCTTTCAGCGACTGCAGGCCGCGAACCTGAAACTGAGTCCAGGAAAGTGCCATTTTCTGAAGAAGGAAGTCCAGTATCTCGGGCACATAGTATCAGATAAAGGCTTGAGGACCGACCAAGCGAAGATCAGAGCTGTACAAGAGTGGCCGACACCTCGAACTAAGCGACAGGTAAGAAGCTTTTTAGGCCTGTGTGCCTATTATCGCAAATTTATCCAGGGCTTCTCAACCATCGCCAAACCACTATCGGAGCTCACGGAGGAGAAGAGACGGTTCGCGTGGAGCACCCAGTGCGAGACAGCATTCACCGACCTCAAGGAGAGGCTCACGAGCGCTCCCGTGCTATCATTCCCAACCACAGATGATCCACTGATATTGGATACGGACGCCTCTAATGTTGGCATTGGCGCCGTACTTAGTCAACGTCAAGGGGATTCCGAGGGGGTACTGGAATACTACAGCAGGACACTCAACCGAGCAGAGAGGAACTACTGTGTTACGCGAAGGGAGCTGTTAGCGGTGGTCCTGGCTACGCATCATTTTCACCACTACCTCTTTGGGAGACGATTCGTGCTGAGGACCGATCATGCATCAATCCGCTGGCTGTATAATTTCAAGCAACCGGAGGGTCAGATGGCGAGGTGGATTGAAAGGCTCCAGCAGTACGACTTCGAGATCCAGCATCGACCCGGACCCAGACACGGCAATGCAGACGCGCTGTCCCGGAGACCTTGCGGAAGCTGCAAATATTGTACAAGGGCCGAGGAAAAAGAGTTTGCTCAGGCGAAGCAGGCTAACGTCGTAGAGGTTTCGCGCGATGTGGAGGAGGAACAGCGAAGAGATCCCACGCTCGCTAAGCTGAGGACTTGGTTAGGTAACGGAGCGCGACCCAGCAGAGAGGAGATTATGGGGGAAAGTGCGGACCTGAAGGCTTACTGGGCACTATTCGACCAACTGCAAATCGTAGAAGGCGTTGTCACCCGGAAGTGGAAGGAGGACACTGGTACGGTGAGTCAATTAATGGTCATCCCAAAAGCTATCGTTTCAGAAGTCTTAGCGGCACTCCACGATAGTCCCAGCGGGGGACATTTGGGACAAAAGAAGACGCTTCAAAAGGTGAGAAACCGATACTTTTGGGTGGGTCGGAACGCAGACGTAAGACGCTGGTGCTTAAGCTGTTCACTCTGCACTGCACGAAGAGGGCCAACACGACGAACTCACGGGACGCTTCAACCCAGCCGGCCAGGGAGTCCGTTTGAAAGAATAGCCATAGACATCCTGGGGCCGTTACCACGCACTACCGCTGGCAACCGATACATCGTGGTAACGATGGACTATTTTACCAAGTGGCCCGAATGTTTCGCCGTCCCGAACCAAACGACGGAAGTGGTGTTGCAGCCTTTAATCGACCAGGTGTTCTGCAGATTCGGCGTACCACATGTCATCCACTCGGACCAGGGTCGGAATTTTGAATCCGAAATTTTTCAGCGAACCATGGAGGCACTCGGAGCCCAGAAGACCAGGACTACACCCCTACGACCCCAATCAGATGGCATGGTAGAAAGGTTCAACCGGACGCTCCTAGACTACCTCGCCAAATTCACCGACCGAAACCAGACCGATTGGGATCGGTACCTTCAACCGGCGTTACTGGCATATCGTAGCGCGGAACACGAAGCTACCGGTTTCACCCCATCCATGCTGACCTTTGGCAGGGAATTGAAGCTTCCGACCGACTTAGTGTGCGGGATACCGCCAGGTACCCCGCAGAATGCACCGAACTATGTGCTAGATCTACGAGAACGGCTACAGAAAGTCCACGATGCTGCACGGGGACATCTTCAAACGGCTGCTGATGCAATGAAAGCCAGGTATGATTTAAAATCGAATCCGACTAATTTTCAACCAGATCAACAGGCTTGGTTCTACAACCCAAAGAGGCGGAAGGGTTTATGCCCGAAGTTGCAAAGCGATTGGGAGGGCCCAGTAAAAATCGTCCAACGGTTATCGGACCTAGTCTACCGCATCCAGACCACAGGAAGCCGGAAAACGAGAGTGGTTCACATCAACCGCCTAGCACCCTACGCAACCAGAGGTGAAACTCAGACGGAGCTTTGAGTTTTTCAGACGGGGGCAGTGTTACAAAGGCGGGGAACGACCGGGTCGAACCACCGCCACTACTAGTACTATTTCTACAAACTACAACGAAAAAAGAAAAAAAAAAGACTCACATCAACCAACCGCTGCCATTATCCGCTGCCATCAACCGCTGCCATTATCCGCTGCCATCAACCGCTGCCATCTTCTCCGCCCACTGCTCTCTAATATAACCCGTCCGGTTATGTGCAGTCACCCGCAGCGAAATGCTACCCTCGCCTTCACTTCACCTCCTAAGGAGACACGAGATTAAAATAAAAAAAAAAGGCACACAGGTAATTAAGCTCACCTCTAACTTTAGGCACCTTCCAATGCTCCACCAACACACCACCTCTCCAAAGTCATCTTGCTTGCCCTAGCAAGCATCATCATCAACCCTCGGCGCCGAACCAGCGGGTTACCTCCAGCGCCTCCGTCATGTCCATCAGCCGTCACCTATTGAAAGAAAAATTAATTAAAAAGGTAATTTCACAAGTACCTCACTACTCACCTGTTCTCTTCCAGTATCCATTACACCATCGAAGCGCAGTCGCCTGAAAAGAAACCCACCCGCAATATCTACCTGGGAAAAGTTTCACCGCACCAAAAGTAAACAACCCCGATTTCAACTTGCGCAATTGTACACGGCTGCACCTGCGCTGGCACAACCGCGGACCCCTCGATTCACAGCAACGATGTCGGCTTTCCCCATGGCATAGGCCACCGAGGAATCCAGTTTCGTTTACTGGAACAAAAGGATCGAATACACTCGCGAAAAACACAACCGAGAAAGGCAATAATGGCAAAAGAAAAAAAGGTAAACAAAGATCTTAACCACTCACCTGTTGCAGAGGGTATCCAAATATAGCCGACAGCAAGCTGTGGCGTGTGGACGATGATCTTCATTGGAGTGCGGGTGGACTTCGCACTCCTCCCAAACGGGAAAACACCTGGATTTATCGACCCAAGAACACTCAAATTCGAAGAACGAACAATCCAGGTCGACGCAGTACACCGCGCGGGACTGCTGCCAAGAAGAACCGCACTCTCCTGGAACTTGGTGTCGGAACGTTTTCCGGTATCGATGGTCGGACGGACGCACACACTCCCGAATCAAAATGAGACACTTTTGCAAAAAGAAAACGCCCGAAAAACACAAGAAAACACGGAAATACCCGGCGCGGTGGAAAAAAAAAATAAATTGTCGAAAAACAAAAAAAAGAATGGGAATTCTGACGTCTGTCAGCAATGTCATCCGGGGCACGTTCAGTACACTTTTTGATGCGGCGCTCCCATTCGGATATTCTGCGGGTTGGGTTACATTGGTGTGCTGTAGGATAAAAGGGAAATAATTGGGAATGGTTGGGAAAATACAGGAGCGCGGTTTAATCGCAAGAAAGCGACGAAAAGTGGCAAAAAGAGGAAAAATGCAATTACAAGAGTAACTCCAGGTTCTCCGAGACGATAGACCCCTCGTTGGAGAGGGAAAATTACGGGCAATCAGGAAAAATGGGTGACGATGGCAAGGAAAAGGTGGACAAGTGGAAAATTGGGATAGAAAATTTTCCAAAATGGCGGAGGAAAAATCCGAAAGGCTGGAAGGTAATTGGAAATTTTCATAATTTTTTTTGGAATCTTTCCAGGCGCGAGTGAGATGACAAGAGAGGACGGATAGATTCAACGAGGGAAATTTTGGTGGAGAGTTGGAAGCGTTTAAAAGGAGCGCGTTCGGCAAGAGAGATTGGCTTTTTGCTGGTGATAGTCATCGTGTCATACTCGGAAGTCCGTCGGGGTTTTAATCGAAGAAATCGGAGAAAGACCGAAGTAACGCGGAAGTACCGGACTAACAGAGCAACGCGGAGAAACGAAGACAGCCGGAGAAAAGACGCAGCACAGAAAAAAAAAAAAATTCGAACAACAACAACATTTCTAAAATTAACAACAACAAAATAAAACCTCTCGGGAACCAGAAATAAAATCTGCTGAAATTAAACTAAGAAGTGTTTTTCTCCTTTTCTGTGGGTTTTCTTGGTTTTTCTTGTGATTCAATCTCGCTTTTTCCTCCCTCTTCCAGCTACAGCCCGGGGTCGCCACCGATAACCCCCCCAGAAGTGTAACACTGGTGTCAGATGTGGGGTTTATCTGAACAGAGCTAAGGTTAGTTCTTTTCCACGGAAGCATGGATGCTGAGGAGGTTCGCCAACAATTTGCGGCGCTGACGACGATGCTACAAGAGAGAAGTCTTCACGAGCGCACCTTCTGGGAGACGAAATTGGAGGACTGGAAAGCAGAGCTAGTCGGTAGACAAAAGAAGATGGAGGACCGAATGGAGGCGCTAGAGAAAACCTTCAGCGACAAGAATTTTACGCCCACAGCCGAGCAGCACTCGTCGCCTCATCCGGTATCCGAAGACACCGCTAAACGGACGACGTCGTCTCATCAGCCGTTAGCAAACGACGAGCAAGGTGGCAGTAGCAGGCCACTAGCTACTCACGATAGCGAGGTTTTTCATACACCTCGCAAAAGCCCGGAAAATGAAGACGCTCTCTGCCGGCCAACCACTAGGGAGTCGTCACTAGGTAAGCAACTAAATCGGACAGTGAATTTCGGGGTATTGCAGCCGTTCGATGGGCAATCATCCTGGGCTGACTATGAGCGGCAGTTCGAAATAATCGCTGCTTTCCATGGGTGGACGGATGAGGAGAAGGCGAACGGGCTGGCCTTGCAGCTTCGGGGAGAAGCATTGCCAGTGCTGAGCGCGCTTCCTAGAGGGAAGCCTTTATCGTATGGGGCACTCACTAGTCTCTTGCAGCAGCGGTTCGGTCTGGATCACCACACTAGCTACACCATGCTCCGGAACCGAATCCAGAAGCCACGGGAGACACTGGCGGAGTTCGCCATCCAGCTGCAACGACTGTCGGTTGCCGCCTTTCCGGATTGCGGAGAGAAGGTGATAGAGGAGATCTTGTTGAGCCAGTTCATCGAGGGAATTCGTGACGAGCAAGTACAAAACTTCGTCACCGTTGGGCGTCCTCGAAACTTGCAGGAGGCTCTCCAAATTGCGCAGGACATGACGTCGCGGTTCGAGCGAAGGAACCATCGGGCAGTGTGGATGGCGTCTGACCAGGCGAACCAAAGGCAGGATCGAGGGCGGCAGATGGAGAATCCGATGGCTTATGGGACTCCAGGCCCATCGGAAAACTAAACACCACTGGTCCCAAGGAGCACAGACCAGTGGTGAAGCGTAATGTCGCTCCACCAGACAATAAAAACAATTTCAATCTTTCTTCCAGCAACCCTTCGGCCCAGACCCAGGCAGCATCCAAGTTCGTAGGTGCACTAAGCGGGGCCAGCTTGTCAGTGGATGCTTACATTGGGGGTGGATTGTGCAAAGTAGTCATCGATACGGGAGCCAATGTGTCGATTCTGGGAGAGCAGATTTTGCCAAAGAAGACGCGTATAGCCGGTACACCTGTACAGATTGAGGGCATCTCGGGAAGTACAATTTGGACTCTGGGCAATGCGGAGGTCAGCCTTGTGATCGACGGGAAGGAGTACTCCCACTCTTTTGCGGTGGTGAACCGTAGGGTACCGAACATCCTGGGGATCGATTTCTTAATGGAGCACCGATGCTGTATAAATCTCAGCGAGGCAGTACTAGAGATCCAAGGTAAGAAACTGCCTTTACAGGTACCGGCTAGCGCCCAAACGGGCCTCCTAGTCACAGTTGCACCGCAAACTCTCCCAGCAAAGTCTGAGACTCTACTGGAGCTGCCGCCACCAATCATCGTAGCGCGAAATGACATCCTGCTCGAGCCCTGTGCAGAGAGCCAACTACCAGAGGGGATACACCTGGGACGAAGCCTGAACAATCCCGACCGGAAACAGCTGGTGGTGCGACTGGCAAACACATCCAACGAAGACGTCACCATCCCACGAGATATGATCATAGGACGGATGACGGTCGCTGATGTCTGCGAAGAGCCGCCTTCTACCGCCGAAGTGAAGCCAGTAGGCTTGGAAGATCTGGTGCCAGCAGCTCAAGAGGACCTCTCAAAAGACCAGGTTAGTCAATTTAAAGATTTACTTTTTAAATACCGACGGGTGTTTTCCTCGGGGCCAAATGACTTTGGTCGGACGGGGCTAGCCAAACATCGCATCGAAACCAGGACGGCGAAACCCATTAAGAACCCGGCCCGAAGAGTTCCTATAGCCAAAAGGGCGGAGGTAGAAGAACTGATTCAGGACATGACAGATCGAGGTGTGGTGGAGCCCTCCAACAGCCCTTGGGCCTCTCCGATCGTTCTCGTGAGGAAAAAGGACGGATCAGCCCGATTCTGCGTGGACTACCGGCGGCTCAACGAGATCACCAAGAAGGACTCCTATCCTCTTCCTCGAATGGACGACCTGTTCTCCAATTTAGCTGGCGCAAAGTGGTTTTCCACCATGGATCTACAAAGCGGGTATTGGCAGGTGGAGATGGATGCTGCGGACAAGGAGAAGACCGCTTTTTCCAACGGTTCGGGTCTGTGGCACTTTAATGTCATGCCTTTCGGATTATGCAACGCTCCCGCCACCTTCGAAAGGGTCATGGATGAAGTCTTCAAGGGGATGTCATGGCAAACTGCCCTTATCTATCTGGATGACATCATTGTCTATACAAAAACCTTCCAAGAACATTTAACTAACTTAGAGTCTGTCTTTCAGCGACTGCAGGCCGCGAACCTGAAACTGAGTCCAGGAAAGTGCCATTTTCTGAAGAAGGAAGTCCAGTATCTCGGGCACATAGTATCAGATAAAGGCTTGAGGACCGACCAAGCGAAGATCAGAGCTGTACAAGAGTGGCCGACACCTCGAACTAAGCGACAGGTAAGAAGCTTTTTAGGCCTGTGTGCCTATTATCGCAAATTTATCCAGGGCTTCTCAACCATCGCCAAACCACTATCGGAGCTCACGGAGGAGAAGAGACGGTTCGCGTGGAGCACCCAGTGCGAGACAGCATTCACCGACCTCAAGGAGAGGCTCACGAGCGCTCCCGTGCTATCATTCCCAACCACAGATGATCCACTGATATTGGATACGGACGCCTCTAATGTTGGCATTGGCGCCGTACTTAGTCAACGTCAAGGGGATTCCGAGGGGGTACTGGAATACTACAGCAGGACACTCAACCGAGCAGAGAGGAACTACTGTGTTACGCGAAGGGAGCTGTTAGCGGTGGTCCTGGCTACGCATCATTTTCACCACTACCTCTTTGGGAGACGATTCGTGCTGAGGACCGATCATGCATCAATCCGCTGGCTGTATAATTTCAAGCAACCGGAGGGTCAGATGGCGAGGTGGATTGAAAGGCTCCAGCAGTACGACTTCGAGATCCAGCATCGACCCGGACCCAGACACGGCAATGCAGACGCGCTGTCCCGGAGACCTTGCGGAAGCTGCAAATATTGTACAAGGGCCGAGGAAAAAGAGTTTGCTCAGGCGAAGCAGGCTAACGTCGTAGAGGTTTCGCGCGATGTGGAGGAGGAACAGCGAAGAGATCCCACGCTCGCTAAGCTGAGGACTTGGTTAGGTAACGGAGCGCGACCCAGCAGAGAGGAGATTATGGGGGAAAGTGCGGACCTGAAGGCTTACTGGGCACTATTCGACCAACTGCAAATCGTAGAAGGCGTTGTCACCCGGAAGTGGAAGGAGGACACTGGTACGGTGAGTCAATTAATGGTCATCCCAAAAGCTATCGTTTCAGAAGTCTTAGCGGCACTCCACGATAGTCCCAGCGGGGGACATTTGGGACAAAAGAAGACGCTTCAAAAGGTGAGAAACCGATACTTTTGGGTGGGTCGGAACGCAGACGTAAGACGCTGGTGCTTAAGCTGTTCACTCTGCACTGCACGAAGAGGGCCAACACGACGAACTCACGGGACGCTTCAACCCAGCCGGCCAGGGAGTCCGTTTGAAAGAATAGCCATAGACATCCTGGGGCCGTTACCACGCACTACCGCTGGCAACCGATACATCGTGGTAACGATGGACTATTTTACCAAGTGGCCCGAATGTTTCGCCGTCCCGAACCAAACGACGGAAGTGGTGTTGCAGCCTTTAATCGACCAGGTGTTCTGCAGATTCGGCGTACCACATGTCATCCACTCGGACCAGGGTCGGAATTTTGAATCCGAAATTTTTCAGCGAACCATGGAGGCACTCGGAGCCCAGAAGACCAGGACTACACCCCTACGACCCCAATCAGATGGCATGGTAGAAAGGTTCAACCGGACGCTCCTAGACTACCTCGCCAAATTCACCGACCGAAACCAGACCGATTGGGATCGGTACCTTCAACCGGCGTTACTGGCATATCGTAGCGCGGAACACGAAGCTACCGGTTTCACCCCATCCATGCTGACCTTTGGCAGGGAATTGAAGCTTCCGACCGACTTAGTGTGCGGGATACCGCCAGGTACCCCGCAGAATGCACCGAACTATGTGCTAGATCTACGAGAACGGCTACAGAAAGTCCACGATGCTGCACGGGGACATCTTCAAACGGCTGCTGATGCAATGAAAGCCAGGTATGATTTAAAATCGAATCCGACTAATTTTCAACCAGATCAACAGGCTTGGTTCTACAACCCAAAGAGGCGGAAGGGTTTATGCCCGAAGTTGCAAAGCGATTGGGAGGGCCCAGTAAAAATCGTCCAACGGTTATCGGACCTAGTCTACCGCATCCAGACCACAGGAAGCCGGAAAACGAGAGTGGTTCACATCAACCGCCTAGCACCCTACGCAACCAGAGGTGAAACTCAGACGGAGCTTTGAGTTTTTAAGACGGGGGCAGTGTTACAAAGGCGGGGAACGACCGGGTCGAACCACCGCCACTACTAGTACTATTTCTACAAACTACAACGAAAAAAGAAAAAAAAAAGACTCACATCAACCAACCGCTGCCATTATCCGCTGCCATCAACCGCTGCCATTATCCGCTGCCATCAACCGCTGCCATCTTCTCCGCCCACTGCTCTCTAATATAACCCGTCCGGTTATGTGCAGTCACCCGCAGCGAAATGCTACCCTCGCCTTCACTTCACCTCCTAAGGAGACACGAGATTAAAATAAAAAAAAAAGGCACACAGGTAATTAAGCTCACCTCTAACTTTAGGCACCTTCCAATGCTCCACCAACACACCACCTCTCCAAAGTCATCTTGCTTGCCCTAGCAAGCATCATCATCAACCCTCGGCGCCGAACCAGCGGGTTACCTCCAGCGCCTCCGTCATGTCCATCAGCCGTCACCTATTGAAAGAAAAATTAATTAAAAAGGTAATTTCACAAGTACCTCACTACTCACCTGTTCTCTTCCAGTATCCATTACACCATCGAAGCGCAGTCGCCTGAAAAGAAACCCACCCGCAATATCTACCTGGGAAAAGTTTCACCGCACCAAAAGTAAACAACCCCGATTTCAACTTGCGCAATTGTACACGGCTGCACCTGCGCTGGCACAACCGCGGACCCCTCGATTCACAGCAACGATGTCGGCTTTCCCCATGGCATAGGCCACCGAGGAATCCAGTTTCGTTTACTGGAACAAAAGGATCGAATACACTCGCGAAAAACACAACCGAGAAAGGCAATAATGGCAAAAGAAAAAAAGGTAAACAAAGATCTTAACCACTCACCTGTTGCAGAGGGTATCCAAATATAGCCGACAGCAAGCTGTGGCGTGTGGACGATGATCTTCATTGGAGTGCGGGTGGACTTCGCACTCCTCCCAAACGGGAAAACACCTGGATTTATCGACCCAAGAACACTCAAATTCGAAGAACGAACAATCCAGGTCGACGCAGTACACCGCGCGGGACTGCTGCCAAGAAGAACCGCACTCTCCTGGAACTTGGTGTCGGAACGTTTTCCGGTATCGATGGTCGGACGGACGCACACACTCCCGAATCAAAATGAGACACTTTTGCAAAAAGAAAACGCCCGAAAAACACAAGAAAACACGGAAATACCCGGCGCGGTGGAAAAAAAAAATAAATTGTCGAAAAACAAAAAAAAGAATGGGAATTCTGACGTCTGTCAGCAATGTCATCCGGGGCACGTTCAGTACACTTTTTGATGCGGCGCTCCCATTCGGATATTCTGCGGGTTGGGTTACATTGGTGTGCTGTAGGATAAAAGGGAAATAATTGGGAATGGTTGGGAAAATACAGGAGCGCGGTTTAATCGCAAGAAAGCGACGAAAAGTGGCAAAAAGAGGAAAAATGCAATTACAAGAGTAACTCCAGGTTCTCCGAGACGATAGACCCCTCGTTGGAGAGGGAAAATTACGGGCAATCAGGAAAAATGGGTGACGATGGCAAGGAAAAGGTGGACAAGTGGAAAATTGGGATAGAAAATTTTCCAAAATGGCGGAGGAAAAATCCGAAAGGCTGGAAGGTAATTGGAAATTTTCATAATTTTTTTTGGAATCTTTCCAGGCGCGAGTGAGATGACAAGAGAGGACGGATAGATTCAACGAGGGAAATTTTGGTGGAGAGTTGGAAGCGTTTAAAAGGAGCGCGTTCGGCAAGAGAGATTGGCTTTTTGCTGGTGATAGTCATCGTGTCATACTCGGAAGTCCGTCGGGGTTTTAATCGAAGAAATCGGAGAAAGACCGAAGTAACGCGGAAGTACCGGACTAACAGAGCAACGCGGAGAAACGAAGACAGCCGGAGAAAAGACGCAGCACAGAAAAAAAAAAAAATTCGAACAACAACAACATTTCTAAAATTAACAACAACAAAATAAAACCTCTCGGGAACCAGAAATAAAATCTGCTGAAATTAAACTAAGAAGTGTTTTTCTCCTTTTCTGTGGGTTTTCTTGGTTTTTCTTGTGATTCAATCTCGCTTTTTCCTCCCTCTTCCAGCTACAGCCCGGGGTCGCCACCGATAACCCCCCCAGAAGTGTAACAGTATGATCCAGTCCTCACCCTAGCACGGTCGAAGTCAGGAATAGCCCTGAGGTAGGATATGCCTGTCGCAGGAGACAACTAAAATCCATCCAGAGAAATTAACTTTAATGATGCTATAGTAATATGTCCGTGACCCCGGTCCTTGGGGCGAAACTGAAGGCATGTCTGTCACACAGTGTGGATCACACTGGTGACAGACAGATACCACCACATCTTACTATAGTCTCCATGAAGAAGTCGTGATTACGATTCGGAGCTTGGGTTTTCTAACAATAATTATTTCTCGTCTATCTGGTGGGCACCAAGGAACCGTATGCTATTGTAAATCAGTGTCGCACAGTTTCTTTGAAGGGCTCTTCCTTTGTTCTTTTTTTTTCGATTTCTAGTCTTAGCTCAGTAAGATGCTTTTTGAGTGTAACAGTATCCTGTAAGGGAGCCCGTTGGTATAAATAGTCTAATTTTGCTATAGTTGATGCAATCCTAATTCTACTTTGCGAGTACTCTCCAAAGTTTGGATTGGTTTCCCGCTTTCGCTATATTTATTTCCAGATAAAATCTATCTACCTCGTATCTGCCTCATCCATTCTTATGGGGCAACTTAGCGTAGTAAGATATTATGATATTTGGTTTGTACTCGTATAGGCTGTGGAGTTTGCCTGCGTAATTATTATGTAAAAGCTCAGCGCTTCCATTGCACCTTCTACCTTCGTAGTTTCTTTCGCAGTTAGAGTGAAGAACACTTTGCGATTTCTAGAATTTTCGCTTGGAAGATTCTGGGGAACCTGTCCAAAATACTTCTGTGCACGACGTTGTGATGTGTCGCACAAAATTTCCTAACAAGGCTGTATTTTTTCTTATCATTACATCCTGGTGATGATCATGATTACTATGCGACTTTTAAGATTGCCCAGGTGTGCAGCTTAAGGGTTATCTGTCACAGAGGTGTTTCGGCATCAAAATCGTGCAGACCATCTCATTCTTTGCTACTGTCTCTGTGAAAAAAAAAAAAAAAACAGTCAGCCAGTCAGTTTCCAGTTCTCATTCTATTGTATTAACTCCAGACATCTTCCCAAAGAAATTCAAAATACTTCTCCTTCAGAATTGCTATCACGACACGTCGTCCTCGTGACCGCCTTAAGACTATTCCAAAAATATAATACATCGATTCCAAACTATTAAATAACAGTGAAAATAGTGGGAAAAAAAGATTTTGATTTGAGACAAGAAAATGAAAAAAAATAAATTCAATTTACAATGAATACAAACAACAAAAAAAACAATAATAGAGCACATATCCTTGACATTTAGTTCTGTCATTTCCCCAGGATGTCCTTAAAAAAAAGGAAATAAAAATCCTGCCGACAACTTTTGAACACAATTTCTATTTTTGGGATAAAGGACTTTTTATACGCATCCCTAGGGATATCGTAATCGACCGTAAAGTAATGAAGTTCTATCGCCAAGATTTGAAATCAGACGGAGTGTGGGAGAGTAGAATGTAGCCAGCAGCACGCTGCGTAAGATCAAAGTTTCTGTTGCATGAAATGCAAACACTGTGAAAGAGAAATGGACGCCCGACATGACCGACCGTAAGAAAAATGAAAAGGAAAATATGGGAAAAAAAATCCCCATCTATACCCATCCCCAACCACTACTTTCATACTCAGAAAGCGAAACAAATCCTGAATAAGGATAATCATCGTTTAGCATAAGAAAAAGCAAAACGAAGAAGGGACGTCAAACTACCTTTCTTTGTAAATTTCCACGGGGATATTGCAAGGATAAGCTCGTTGATATACATTTTTTGTTTGAAAGTGTATTTTCCTTTATTTTATTTTTTTGTTCACCTGGAATTAGGATAACTTCTTGATTTGTTTACCTGAACCTTTTCTTTGCTTTATATTTGTTATTTCAGAGTGTACGTGCATGGGGAGCCTTGCCTTTTAAAGGTATTCGTTTTTTTTTTTTCCTTTTTTCAATTTTGAAAGCGTCAAGGATGAGAATGTTGGTTGACTAGGAAAAACAATGGAAATTGTAAAACTATTTTCAGGATTAGGGCAATGCATTCAAAGGAAGTAAAGAAGGCACTTTTATGTACTTTTGCGTGTAATACTCCTAGACATTTTTGGCAAATAGGTATTGTGTCAGCCATTTGCCTTGAAGATGAACAATTTTAGGATTTTCAAGGTTTCTATCCTAATTAAGTGATACTGTAAAGAACCCTATCCTTTGGAAAGCAATTGGAAATTGTTTTCCAATGTAATTTTAGTTTTTTGTTTTTTTTGTTTTGTTTTACAATGGAGGACTTTGAAACACAACGTGGGGTTGTTGTTATTGGTGGTCATCAGCAATGTGCTTGGGTAGCACTGACTGCGACCTACACACATCTAGTGGTCCACAATTTGAAAGCTGAGGCAAACAAAATGGAACTGAAGATAAATACGTTGAAAACAAAAGACCTGAGCGTTGCAAACTCCGACGCTCAACTCAACATTTCCGGACAGCAGGTGTAGAAAGCTAATAACTTTCTTAATCTAGGAAGCATTGCCTCAGCCATCCTTCAGAATCAAATTCGGATTGTGTGTGAGTTACATGTTTGAGTGGGACTTTCTAAAAATTACGATGACGACGAAAGCAGCACCATGACGACGTAGGATAATACTCGTAAGTTCTCGAATAAGTTTTTCGAATAACAAATAAAACAATTAAAAACCAAAAGTTTTTACAATTAGCGTTCAAGCGGACAGAGAAAATACAGAACAGTACGTGCGGAATCTGGTGTTGTAAAGGAGAGTTTCTCAATGGCGCAGGCAGAAAATCAACGGGAGGACAAACAGAGGGTAATAAGAACGGTACATCGACATTGGCTGTGATAAGCTGTAAAAACGAAACAGTTAATGCAGTTGATGACTCGATCCTCTCATCTTTGCGTGTGACGAGATAGAATAGTTAAGACGTCAAAATGAAGGGGCTAGTTTGGGTATCTTTCAGAATGACGTAAGGGTGAGAATCGAAGAGTTCAAGACAGTAGCGGTGCTGATGAAGTGCGATGACATTTGACAAATTCTATTTGCGAAGAGGGTGCTGTCAGGCGTGGCGAACTTGGCCATCACGGGCTCGGCCACTGATAACGACGTGGAGCCACTTGAAGGTGCTATTACTGGAAGAATTTAGCAAAGTTATTTTCGCTGCGAATGTGCATAAGAAACTAACGGACACAAATCAGAAAAAGAGCGAGACGGTCGTCGAGTGCTTGTACGCTATACGGGAGCTTGGAGTGAGGGTCAACGTGGACGACCGCTCTATAATACAGTGTACTATTGAAAGGATCGACGATTCCCCATTTAACAAGACGATAACGCATGGCTGTGCTACGATGTGTGAATTTAAGGTAAAGCTGGTGGAGTATGAGCGTTTTTGTGCCACACACCTACAAGGCATAATTATAAGGTGATAACCAAGCATCCACGCGTACGTTGAAAACAAAGGCAAAATGGTGCTCTAATTGCGGAACAATAGGTCACAAAAGCAAGACGTGCGAATTCAAGACCAAGGGACCACTTCTGTCAGATCAGTTGTGAGGGTTTCGGATATATTTCAGCTGATTGCCCGAAGTGGAGAGGTAGCTCCAAACCAGTGTGAATGGATGTAAGTAGGCTGGAGATAAAGACGGTAATCGTCAACGGATCCGAAGTGGAGGCGCGAATTGACATGGGCAGTGATATGACGGTCATGGGATCCGAAGTGTATTTCAGAATTGGGTCGCCGCTCCTGAGCCAATATAACCAAAAGCTAAGCAGGGTTGTTAAAACATCGACGAAAACTTACTGTTATTTCGCCGCGCTGCTCAGCCTAGATGGATTCACCTACAAGCCGAAAGTCTACGTCGTTTCTCCCAAAAGATGTCCTGCGGGGAACGAGGATCACTTTGGCGGACGAAGGCGTACAAGTCCAACCTTTGAAGTCGATTTTGGGAAGCTGCATGCAGGTGAGTGGAAATGATTCTGAAATTTGCTTGGATAATCCACAGTACCAACCCGAAGTCCAAAAGTTCATTCACTAGTATCGTCCGAGTCCAACAAAAGAGAACTAACGTCCTGATGAATATCGTGCTGGCAAACGAAAACCCCGTAGCAGATTGCCACTGATGGAAAACGAAATTGTCCAAAAACAAATAGACGAGTGGTTGGAGACAGGCAGTAAACGATTGTACGTCGACTATCAAAGCTTGAACAAATTGGTCGCCAGAGATCGATTCCCGTTACCGCTTGTGGACAACCAGATCGACCACCGGAGTTCGGCGAAAGTTTTCTCGACGATGGACTTAGAGAATGACTTTTTCCACTTAAGTGTAAAGGAAGGCAGCCGAAAGTTTACCTCATTCGTTACGCCACTGGGTCGGGAAGAGTTCAATAAATTGCCGTTTGGGCTCTGTACTTAGCCAGCGGTGTTCCAAAGACATCTCTACAAGGTCTTCCCAGAGTTGATAGTGCAGAAAATCGTATTGTTGTAGATGGATGACATCGTTATTCTAGGTAAAAGGTATGAAGAGTCTATCGCCAACTTAAAATTGGTCCTGGAAGTTGCGAAAGCGTACAGGTTTGTGTTCCGATGGAAAAAATTACAGTTTTTGTGTATATCTATCGAATACTTGGGGTTTCGTATTTAAGGTCATCGAATCATTAGATTGATGCGGTTTGGAAATATCGGCAGCCCATAGACCGGGTGTAGATTCAGAGATCCTAAGGCTTCACTGGTTAATTCAAAAGATTCGTAGCGGCATATTCACTCATCGCCCTATTGAAGAAGGAGGTGAAGTTTCACTTTAGAACCAAGGAGAAAGCTACATTCGAAGAACTTAAAAGAAACCTTACCCAGGAGTCGACTTTTAAGCTTCACCGTCCGGAAATCGAGACCGAGATCCACACGGACGATTCAAAGTGGGGGTTTGGTGCAGTCCTGGTCCGAAAACTTAAATTGGATCACCTATTACAGCAAGAAATTGTCGGGAGTCGGACAAAAGTTCAGCCGTTAAAAGCTGGAAGCGTTAGCGGTTGTCAATGCCCTGAAAAAGTTCCGGCATTATCTACTGGGAATAGGCTTCAAAGTGGTGACTGACTGTAAAGGGGACCATCGATAAGAAGGAATCTTCGTCATACTGCAAGAGTTCGATTACACGTCGGTACGTTGGCGGCGATCAAGCACGCACAATTTGGACTGAACCTGAAGTTATGGAGAAAGTATCTTGGGCCGTACAAGGTGACCACCGTTTCTAACCGCTATCGACACGGAGTTCAAAAAGGCCAAATATATTGCCAATTTTTTTTTTTTTCGGTGCGGGTACACCCTACTGGAGCACTCAGACTCAAAAATATTACCACTGTACAACCAGGCAGAGAACCCCATTTTAATGTGTTTTTTTCGTCTTTTGTAAAAAGACGAGTAGACGCTTCAGTGAGGAAGAGCTTAAGTCATCAGCACTCACCACATCAGCACCGAAAATCTGCCACCTGATCCGAGGAAAGGCAGGACAATCACATAGGAAGTGTTCCGCAGTGTCATCGCCCTCTCCACAGGAGTCGCAGACAGGGTAGCGCTCAAACCTAGCACATGGAGGTGCTTGGCAAAGGCGAAGTGGACCGTAAGAGCGCCAGTAAGTTGTCTGCAGTTTTTTCTGTTAAGAGATATCAAGAAGCCGCGGATTTCTTACAGACGACGGGGACCATTCGTTTAGTCTGCCTGCATCCTGGAGAGTCATGCCACCTTCGATTATGTTCACTGAAAACCCAGTCGTCAATGGAAGCCCTAACCGAGGACGCTGGCAAACCCAACGTGGGTTCAGGTCCAGAGAAATTCTCTTCTGAGCCTTGCCTAGCAAGCTCGTCAGAGATCTCATTTCCTGTTATCCCTTTGTGTCCTGGGACCCAAACAAGATTCAGTGAGTTCAGCCTTCCGACCGAATTCAAGGATGTTTTGCATTCTCGAACTATTTTGGAAGTGGTTAAAGAATTGAGCAAGGCCTTAAGCGCAGCCTGACTGTCACTACAGACGCAGATACTTCGCCCCTTCCACCTGTTCTCGTAGGATAATCGTCGCTCAACGTCATCAAACTCCAGTGCGAATCGTGCCAGAAACCACTTCTTTTTAAGTACAGTGTACACCCCATGATATAAATATCTAGAGCAGAGCCAGGCATACTGGGGAAAGCTTCCAAGCAGCCGAGACAGACCGTTCTTTGGAGTTTGGCGAAAGCAGCAGTAACATATTTACGTAAGAGCTTATTCCACCAAACAACTGACACATATGAGAGGAAGGGTCTTATCATTGCCGTGTAAATAAAAAGACTTTCTTTGGCGACCCCATGTTTTGCCGAAAACACCTTTGCATTGCCGAAAGACTGACAGAGCTTTAGAAGTTTTCAGCTCGACATGTTTCGTCCAAAGAAGCTTGCTATCTAAGATTACTTCTAAATATTTGGCTTCCTTGGAGAGTTCGATAGTGACGCCTTTTAGCACTGGCTGAGTCAGACCAGTCAATTTCCTCCTTCTCGTAAAGAGAACCACCTCGGTTTTGAGAGGATTAACTGAAAGCCTATTCCTAGCGCACCAATTGTCGATTGCGTCTAGGGCCATCTGCACCTTAGAGCAAACATTCGCTAGGCACGATCCGACAGACAGAACGGCGACATCATCTGCATATGCTTGAGCGTAGACGTTAGAAATGTTGAGTGTGTTCAACAGGCAGTCAACCAGCATGCACCAAAGCAGTGGACACAGAACACCGCCTTGTGGGTAGCCCCTATTTACACCTGCCTTGACACGTCGGCCACAATCTGCATCTACAGTCAATGCTATGGTTAACAAGCATTACTTTTATCATCCACAACACTAGTAATTCTTCTACGCCGTGACTTCTGGCATTGCCGATGCTTTTGTGATGCCTTTCAGAAACAACATAAAAATGCACATTTAAAAAGGTTTCATGTGTCCGAGCCCTTAGGAATGTATGAATATGATTTGTTTACAAACATTTCTCCGAAAAGGAGAAACTATATCCATTATTTAATTGATTCTAAAATTTTGCGTGATACGAACGATTTTCGCAGAGCCTTCTTTCACTTTTGTATTTCGAGTTGAATTCAAGGATTTTTGTACCCACAGACCATCTACAAACGTTCAATATTACACTAAAGACGGTCAATAATATTCTGCATTACCAAAAGCATTTTCTTTTATTTTCTTGTATTTAAAACTTCATAGTTGAGGGCTCAAAATACATAAAAAGGGATAAGTTACCTTCCTGAACAATTTTTGGAGCTAAATTTACTGAAATAGAGCTAAATCTAGACCCAAAAAGGCTAATTGTTATTAAAAAAAAAAACTCAAAAGTTGAATTGAAATTAAATTAAAAAGAAATATGAAAAAAATAAATCAAATTCCATTTAACAACGATTCCAAAAGCAGGGGCGAATATCCTTCACCACCACTCTGAATCTGATTAATCACAATTTTTATTCCATTGAGCGAAATTATACACATCCCCATAGATATGAACGGAACAGAGCATTTGGTGGACTGATGTTTGTGATGGTTCTGCCGCTCCTCAGTGTAAATGCGTTCCGCACGCTCGTTTGAGTTTTGTTTAATGTCCTGGAAAATATTTATTCCAAACTGTTGGCGGTTTGGCGTCAGAATTTCCCCGGTTTTTTTCTGTTTATCCTCAACCCACAGAGTTTGTTTTATCTTTTTGTTTCCATTTTCGCGGAGTTTAAAGTCAGATTTTTCATTTATGATCCTGCAGTTAGCTTTGTGGGGTGTGAATAGTATGGTTCCACCCCATAAATATGATATAACACAGGCGACATTTGTATGACCTCAATTTTTTCCAAAGAAACTTAGAAAATAGCTGTTGTCTCGAAAGGACATTACGCGCAAAATGCACTCGTTTATCATCACAAAAAGAAAGTTGTAATGTTGAGTCTCCCTAAACGATTATAAATTGTAGTACTGCGTCGTCCTCCTTTCTTTTTATAGTTTGAAGTTTCCAAACATAAATTATTGTCACCAATCGAAGGGGTGTTTTGGGAACATATATCATGCCCTTTTTTTCTGCATGTTATTTAGAGCGAATCTGCAGTTCTACGATTTATTGCCACCTCAAGGCTTTTCAGACGAGCGATGCATGGTTTCGTTTTAATTACGATTGCTTCAGTGTGGCGCCTTTTTGTCGGATGATGATTCGGTTTTAATTAAATCGAGAACCAAGAGTGGGTAAAGCAAAATAGAGTGGGATATATCCTAAGGGCTCTATTTTTATTTGATTTGAAGAGGTTTTTGGATGACATCAGTATTACGGTTTCATTCTGTTTGTATTAATGGAATACAAAATAAATAAATAAATAAATTAATTTTTGTCGAAAACAGCCCATATAAAACCTAGCTTCTCGCAGCGAAACCATGCACATTGCTTTCTGTTTGCTAGGCCAAAGTTACGAGTACTGGCATCCACTTTAACTTGGTGTATAAAACGCAAGTTTGGTTTTTGTTCGAAATCAGCCATCTTGTACGAGTAGAGATTTAACTAATGGTGGGTCGTCTTCGTTTCCAGGATTTGTTTTAATGTGAAAATGAAGTCTATTTTCGATTTGCCGGGCTAGCAGCTATACTACCGGTAGTAAATGGTGATTAGTGTGGTGCAAAGTTGACACGTTAACCTTAACGCTATAATTCTTAACATATTAATAGCGCTATATGCCCCCACCATACTGGATATCAAACTAGCTAATTTCAGTCAACTAAAAACTTTCGTCCTTACCCTGTTTCAATAAGACTATAGCCCGAATGATGGCGTATAAATATGTACTTTTTTATCCTTACTTTCCTCATCTGAGACAAAGTTTCTGTTTTACTAACCTACGTTCCTTTGATATGTCCGGTTCCATCCCAACTTGCGATACCCATGAAAACATTGGCCAAATCAAGAGAGTAATTACAAAATCCTGCCTGCTTAAGGGTGGATTTACACGTTCAGGACATCTGTGACAAGTTCCTTGCTAGTCGTGATTAAAACAAAAAAAATCCATTAACACCAACTTTTGATTCAATAAGTCAGACATTTATTGTCTGGCTACGGGCACTGCCATGCCACTCGCACATGAAATTCTTCGTTCGCCCCACTTTATTCCGATTGAAAACTCCAGACTTTAATATGTTGGGCTGCTGCGGGTGTACTATTAAATCCCCAAATGACCACATTTATCATCATAAACCACTTTGCAGTCAGTGTTATACCCACCAGCATCACCACCCTCCACCACCGCCGCCGCCATCGTCGGCTAAAATTATGTGTTCCCTAAAAGATTTATTCATTTGGCAGCACGGGGCATTGGGTGGGTTTGGAGGACTTGCCTTATTTTTTGTTGCGCTCACTACATCCAAATATTCCTTCCTTCATCCCTCCTTAAGCCAGGCGCCGGGAAATTTTTCATCCCGCAGATACAGTGGTACATGCCTTGATTTTCAATAGATAACCAAGTGGAGAGACGACGGACGCACTATTTAGGTCATATGGTAGAGAGTTTTATGTCGCCCGACCGCAAGACTCCTAAGTGGGAGTCCACAACCACCACTCTACCAGTTATTGGCGAAAGCTTTAAGTCGAGTATAAATTTCCATTTGCATTAGAATGAATGTAGGACTACGACGATGGAGGCTAAGAAATCCAGCACCAGGGAGAGATGAAGACGTGGTTCGCGTGAGAGGACGCGGAGAATATACGATATATGAATGATTAATATGAGCTTTTAAAATTCCTTATAGGAGATGTTTTGGTTATCATCCCATTGTTTGATATTAAGATGCATTAAATCCCCAAGGATAACAGCGAAGATTTGTACGTTACATGGTAATTTGAATGATTAATAGGAATTTCTGGTTTGGTTGTAAAGTAGAAAGTGGTTCATTGAAGAATTTTGACAAGTTTGGATGCCAAAAAATCAAGATTTAAAATAACTTGGTTGAAATATTTATAGTGACCGGTATGGTCTGCGAGTTGTGTCAATCACCTAAACAAGGGAATCCTAGGTTCGATTCCAAGTTGGTAGATATTTTATTCATTTTACTTTGAGACGTACTTAGTGATCCCGTAGTGGCGAACATCGTTTCTTTGGAGGACTAAATTGTGGCTTAACTTACGTACTTTTATCTTGTCTCCTGTTATGAATTATGAGAAAAATAACTCAAGATCCTCTTGAATGAGATTTAATCCTCAACTATCTAATTTAATTTTCAATCTTCTTAAAGGAAAACAACCCACCACAACTACCTTCAACTTGCTTTTCATTTATTCTTTGAAACAACCTGCCACACAGACCTCTCCTAGATAACATACAACTTTCTCCATCTTTGGATGGATATTCTTTTATATGTACACGCCCTTAGTCAACCAAATGTCAAAACGAAATCAGATCGCAATTCCTTTTCTGAGTATTTCGAGACTTTTACTCTGAAACCATTTTTTGAAAAATAGGGTTCTTCTCTCCTACCCAACACGCGTGCACGCAAAACGCAGCAACTTCTCCAACTGTAAGAAAACTTTCCGAAAATTCAACTGTTGGAAATTATCCCCAACCATCAAGTCTTTGCCGTCGTCATCGCATAGTGACTGCTGTTGCGGCACTAGTGCAGGATAAAGTTTTTCACCTTTCTCCAAAATGTTTCTTCAAGTTATCCTGTTTTTTTCTTCATCTTCTAGGAGTATGTTGCAGTCGGTGGATAAAACTTTTTTTCTTTTTGAAAAAAATCTATTATGACAGACAGATTTGCGAAAAATTCCTCAACAGGATAACCGCAACCCAAACACAGTGGAGCCAGCAAATAAATATAATTACGACATGGCTGCAGCGGAGCTGTAAGGTGGCTTAATGTTGACAGTTGTTATGGGTTCAAAGTGACAGTGGTGCAGAATACATCAGTGTCAGTGAAGTTTTGCGGGGTATTTAATGCCACGTCGGTCTTTCGTAGGACAATTTGGTGTGTCTAGCTTAAGAGCATTTTGGCATTTTGGTGTTCTAGACAGTGAAAGCATTCAAAGGAGTTGTTTCTGTGGTGATATTTTTAAGGAACACTCCATTCGAGCACTCAGACTTAATACTAGTCCATTGTACCTAAATCCAGGAAGGAATTTCTGTTAATGAAATTTGTTGATCTTTCGTAGAAAGGCTCTTAGATACTCATTGGATACATTTGCTATCATAACTTACAGATACAAAGGGTCTATAATTATATTAATCATATGAGCAGGAGTTTTTAAGTACATATAGGTATATGTATGTATGTACCTATATATGAAGTAACAATGTACATATGCCTATACACACGCATATGGAAATGTAGTTCATGATAAATATACTCGTAATACCTTTAAAAATATACAGAAAAGTTGCTATTCATGGAGTCTGCAGACCATTACCTCTATCCGGCATAGTAATAATAATATTTTGTAATGGAGATCAATCGTAAGTCACTATACGAACTTTTAAGGAAACATTTCGGTTCAAAAATCGATGCAAATTTTGAGTTTTTAGAAGAAAAGATAGTTTAAAAAATCTTTGAAATCATCTAAATTCTGTTTTGAGAAAAAATGGAATGCAAGTTACAAAGAAGAGCGTTTTCTTAGTGAAAAATTAAGTGTAGCTGAGCCAAGTTATAACTTTACCTAACTGGAAACCAATGAGGAACTGACCTTTGCAGCCCAAATGAGCTTACGAGCGGAAGGGAAAGTGATGCTTCAACGCCAACAAAAGCTAATAAGTGTAGAAAATTGCTTGTGCTTCGAACCAAGTCTTTAGTCAAAATCCACCCTCAGAATCATTTTCCATGTTTTTAGAGCAGACTTAACAAGGAGACAATATGAAATAATTCGTACTGCCAATACAAATATTTATCCCTGCTATTCATTTCTACAGCTAGCAAAAAATGAAAAATGATCTATGTACCAGAAAGCTCCATCAAAGCTACAGAGAAATTCGCCTTCAAGACCTTCTGAATGATATGGCTACGAGGTTGAGTAAGTATTTGATGGAAGTCTTTGGCACACTTGATACATCTCAAACAACCATATCATTTGATCTTCTGACAAAATGGGGTGTTACGGTTCTCAGCAACGATCATACTATATAACCAACAATTCCAGAATGAAGATGATAGTGAGGGAAACATATTTTTAATCTTAATGGTTCCATTGCGGTTAATTGCTAATATTTTTAACGAGAAAAAGGATCGTTTGGCAAAATCTTGTTCCCTCCTCCGTGCGTTATTGTAGACCCATTCACATTCGTTTCATTTTTAAATGCCACAAATGAATAAATTGAATTTGCTAGAAATTAAGAACGCAACATAAAAAAAACTGAGATCTGGACAGAAAATAGGACACTGATTCTCGTTAGACATACACTGCAGGCCAAAAATTTTGAGGCCGCCCTCAGTACTCGAAGGCGGCCATATCATGATTTGTAGCATTTCTTCATCTTCCCTCTGTTTCAGGTAGTCTTCACAAAGTTTTGACGTGTGTTTATGGTCGTTGTCTTGTTGAAATACGAATCCTTCGCCAATTAATCTTAGTCCAGAGGTTACAGCGATTTCTTCCAATATTGATTTGTATACCTCCTTATTAATTTTTCCAATCACTCGAGCCAGATCTCCCACTCCACTTAAAGAGAAACATCCCCAGATCATAACACAACCGCCTCCATGCTTGATGGTAGGAACCAGACAGTCTGGTAGCATCTTTTGTTTAGTGCTTTGTCGAACGAAAACTCAAAACAATGTATTGTAATTCATAAAATTCAATTTCCATGAATAAAGTCAGTTGTCTTGAGGTAGGCCTCAAATTGTTGGCCTGCAGTGTACATATATTGGCATTGACGATGATAGACGGCAAAATTATCAATGCAGCAACAAATGCTATGTCTTGAATGCGATGTTACATTTGTGGAGAAAATGACATTGACATATGTTTGATCTGTGAAACTCACCTGACGAAACTATCGCGTGTAAACATTACTGGATACAGTGCCTATCACGTTTATCACCCGTCGGAAAGGGCCAGAGGCGGATCGTCTTTAATCATAAGAGATTGCATCGAACACTCTGAAGAGATTATGATAGAGCTTGAAACAATTCAAGTGAGCACTGTACGCATGAAAAATAGACATTACTCTTTCAATGTCTCGTCTATTTATTGTCCACTGCTTTGCAGGCTTGAAAAAAATGATTTTACAAATATTTTCAACTCTCTTGGACCAAATTTTATCATTGGCGGTGATTTTAATGCAAAACACACGTTCTGGGGTTCAAGATGTGTCTCACAAAAAGGCAGAGCACTTTACAATGCCTGCATGCAACACAGTTGCGACCTTCACTCGACTGGAAAACCAACATATTGGCCGACTGATAGCAACAAAATACCCGATCTGATCGATTTCTTTGTTGTAAAAGGAATACCAGACAACTGTATTAAAATTGATGAAAGTTTTGATCTCTCTTCCTATCATTTCCCTATCATTCTAACGATGAGCGAACGCCTAATTAAAAAAGATTTACCTGCTAGACTAACTAGCAGAAAAACTGATTGGGAAGGCTTTAAAAAAGACGTTGAAGAACATATCGAACTGAGAGTATCACTTAGGACGTCTTCTGAACTCGAAATCGAAGTTGATCGTTTTGTTGAAGTTCTGCAGCGCGCCGCGTGGAAAAATACTCCCTATCAAAGGAAAATGCCGATTAATCATGCCCAAAAATATCCGCCGGAAATAAAAGAAATGGTAAGGGAGAGGAGAGAAAACCGCGTAAAAAATGGCAACAGACTCGTGCTCCGCAACATAAATCACATTTGAATCGCTTGTGTAACTTACTAAAAAAGGCCATCATTGATTTTAAAAATCGGACAATACAAACCAGCATTGAAAGCTTAACAGCGGACAAAGATTCCAATTATTCGCTCTGGAAAGCTATAAAAGGCATTAAAAAACCGAAAATACAAGCGGCCCCAATCAAGAAAAATGACAACGAATGGGCCAAGAATGATAAAGACAAAGCAGAAGTCTTTGCCGCCCATTTAGAAGAAACATTCAAACCATTTGATGGACAAGCGCTTGTTCAAAATGATAATGCGTCAGATATAGCACTTCACAATTACACAGTAAGAAATGAAAGGCTGACCGAACTTCAACAAGAAATAAAGAAACTGAAACTAATAATAAAGCTCCTGGATAAGACCTAATTACAGGAGAGCTTCTTAAATCGTTACCTAGAAAAGCGTTAGTTAAGTTCCTTTACATTATAAACGCAGCGATAAGATTAGAATATGTTCCGAGTCAATGGAAAGTCGCGGAAGTAATAATGATTCTGAAGCCAGGAAAACCGCCGAATGATAAAAAATCGTATAGACCTATTTCGCTGCTGCCGATTATGTCTAAAGTTTTTGAAAGAATAGTACTTAAGCGATTACAGCCAGTTATAGAAGAAAGATCTCTTATTCCCAATCACCAGTTTGGGTTTAGAACCAAGCACTCAACAATAGACCAAGTGCATAGAATAACTGATTTAATTGAGAAATCTTACGAAAAAAAAAAGATTTGCTCGAGCTTATTCCTTGATGTTTCACAAGCTTTTGACAAGGATTGAAACATAAATTACGACAAGTTCTGACGGAACACTTATAAAGGGTGGTTAAATTTTAAGGGCCGATGTTGAATGTGAACCACACCTAAACGTCAAGTTTTTTTCTGCATTTCATTTGACATTTCTCAATTTCAGACTAACTCAATTTGAACCATGGAAAGATACACAATCGAGCAACGCGTTAAAGTTATTCAGGCTTATTATGAAAATGGGCGTTCAAATCAAAATGCATGTCGTGCATTTCGTGATTCTTTCGGTCAATTTAATCGTCCAAATGTGCGTACAATCGGAAAAATCGTGCAAAAATTTGTGCAAACCGGGTCTGTAGGAGATGTGAAAACACCAGTGCATGCTCGTACAGCTCGTACTGCAGAAAATATTGCTGCTGTTCGCGACAGTGTGGATGAAGAGCCGTCCACCTCAACTCGTCGTCGTGCCCAACAATTGCACCTCTCACGCTCGTCGTTGATGAACATTATGCATAAAGACGTGCATTTACGCGCTTACAAGGTGCAATTGACTCAAGAACTAAAGCCTCTTGACCATTTCAAGCGTCGTCAATGGTCACAATAGTGGCAAGAAATGGCAACAGTGGATGATCAATTTTCGAAGAAAATCATCTTCAGTGATGAGGCACATTTTCACCTCAGTGGATTCGTCAATAAGCAGAATTGACGCATTTGGGCGAATGATAATCCAAGAGTGATTGTCGAAAAACCAATGCACCCACAAAGAGTGACTGTTTGGTGCGGTTTATGGGCTGGCGGCATCATCGGGCCGTATTTTTTCCAAAATGAGGCCGGCCAGGCAGTTACTGTGAATGGTGTTCGCTATCGTGAGATGATAACGAACTTTTTATGGCCCGAATTGGAAGATATGGATGTGGACTTGCCACACGGCTAACGAAACAATGGCTCTTTTGCGCGACAAATTTAATGGCTGTGTTATCTCACGTGGTGGCGATGTCAATTGGCCGCCAAGATCATGTGATTTCACACCGTTGGACTTATTTCTTTGGGGTTATTTGAAAGAAAAGGTGTACGTCGATAAGCCAGCAACAATTCAAGAGCTAAAAGATGAGATAATTCGGCACATTAACGGCATAGAACCTCAATTATGCCTCAGCGTCATCGAAAATTTGGACCATCGGATGGAGGTGTGCCGCCGAGGTCGGGGCGGCCATTTGGCCGATATTTTGTTCCATACATAATTGAACCATACCAATATTATCATAATAAAAAGAAATGACAGTAATTTCCTAAATAATTTGTGTTTTATTCAAAATCAACATCGGCCCTTAAAACTTAACCACCCTTTATAATATTCTGGAAAAATACTTGACGAATCGACTTTTCCGAGTCAAACACGGAAATAAATTTTCAGAATTTAAAGAAATAAGGGCTGGGGTACCGCAGGGAAGAATCCTTGGACCGCTTTTGTACCTATTATATACTCGCGATATACCGCAAGAAGAAGGCACCGTATTAGCTACATTTGCCGATGACACTGCCATCCTGGCAATGGGTAAAACGATCGAAGAACGACTGAAAAATTGCAAGAAGCGTTGAATAAAGTAAATGAATGGACAAAGATTTGGCGACTAGCTTTAAACGAAAACAAATCTGTTCATGTCAATTTTACTTATAAGAAAATAAATAATTTGCCGATCTTTTCAAACTCGGTTCAAATTCCGTTTGCAAACGAGGCTAAGTATCTTGGAATGTCACTTGATGCTAAGCTGAAGTGGAAATCGCGCGTGAAGAAAAAACGTAAAGAACTAGAAACCAAATACAGAGAAATGTACTGGTTACTTGAAAAACATTCCAAGCTAAATATAGAGAACGAACTAAAACCGATATGGACATATGGAATACAACCCTGGGGTTGTACAAAAATAAGTAATGTCAATATTTTACAAACTTTTGAAAATAAAGTGTTAAGATCAATAGTTAATGCACCGTGGTTTATTAGAAATAGCGATATCCATAGAGATTTAGGAATTGCAACAGTCGATAATGAAATCAAAAACTTCGCGCGTAAGCATAAAGACAGATTACAAGGACACGTTAACCAAAGAAATTTATCACGAAGGGAGGTTTTTTTAGTGAGTAAAAATCTCACACTAGTATGAGCACGCGCTATCGATCCTCATAGTGTCTTCATGAAGATTTTTTACCTAGCCTCGGAAAAAAAAAAAAAAAAGTTCAATTACCTACTAACGCAAACATTTAAAATTTCTGTTTGTGCAAAATGCTTTTGCTCTTCACTTAACTTCTTCATCATCGGAACAAGCATGATAGCAAAACTTTTGTCTTCGTCGATATCCTCCTTCTCATCCAAAACGGTTTTCAAAGTTAGAGGGGTTTGGGTGCGCTCTCTTTCTGCAGCTACGAGATGTGGTTGGTTGATTTTGTGCATTTTGATTCCTGTCTCCGTTTTGAAATGTTCCATCATCCTCTTGAGGCCCAGGAACATTTCCAGTGGCAGGCCTGTCTTCCATAAAGTGTATCAAGAAAAGCAGTGAATCGAAATGCACGCTTGCCCAGAGACAAAAGATCTTTGCTTTGCCAACTTCCTGGCAAAACAATCCATTTTTTTAAACCTCTTTTTCACATGCATTTAAATTAATTCCTTCTATTTATCTTGCCACTGGAGACAGCTTTAATTCGCTACATTATCAATATCTTCTAGGAGCTTCTACTATTTATTATTATTGATACCAGTGCTGTAATTTGGGATTGTTTGTAGCCTACGTATATATATATATGTATGTCAGAAAAGGCTGAAAAAGATTGGTTGGGTATAGCACATCAATTCTATAGACGAACTAATTTTCCAAATTGTATCGGTGCTGTGGATGCCAAACATATACGGTTAAGAAAACATTGTAGCATTGGGTCAGAGTTCTTTAACAACAAGAATTTTTTTTCCATGATTCCTTTTGGGTCCAGTCGATGCCGATTATTGCTACATTGCAATGGACGTCAGGTCATTCTTTGTAAATAGTGATTCGAACGTGTACTCGTACAAAAAGTCAAACTTCTACAAAACATTACCTGCTGACCCAAGCCAGTTAAGCTTAAATATGACGAAGAAGGAAAACTATGCCATATGCATTTCTGGGCAATGAAGCATTTGCTCTAACGCAGAATATGCTGAGACCATATCCGAAAAGGAACCTATCTGTAAAGCAAAGAGTGTTCAACTATAGACTAGCACGTGCTCGTCGAATGGTCGAGTGTACATTTGGAATAATGGCTAACAAATGGCAAATTTTTCATAGACCGCTCAACGTTCATTTCAACTTTGCCGACGAAATAATCAAAGCATGCTGAGTTTTGCACAATTTTGTAAGGAGGAAAGATGGCGTGCAATTTGAAGATGAATCTTACGAATGCGCACTGCCGAAAACACATTCAATGGGAACCCGGCCTAACAAATGTGGACTTAATACAAGAGATTCTTTGGCTAACTATTTTGTAACTCCACAGGGCTCTATACATTGGCAATACAACAAGAATTAAATTATAAAAACCTTAACCAAAACATGCATTATGAGGGTGGGTCAATAAGTCCCTGAAAATTTTGTTTGTCAAGAATCATCTTTCAAAAGAACGCACCCAAATTTTCAGACAGACCTGTCAAATAGTTTTGTTGTGGCAACCATTTTATATAGACGCCTACTAGCATTTTCGTTAAAATGGAAAAAAGTGAATTTCGAGTGCTCATTAAACACTATTTTTTGCGAGAAAAAACTATCACGCAAACCAAACAAAAGCTTGACGAATATTATGGGGACTCTTCACCATCGATTGGAACCATTCACCACGGGTTTACTCAATTTCGATGCGGTGACGTCGAACGTTCTAGTCGCCCAATTGAGGTCACCACACCAAAAATGGTCGACAAAATCCATGGTTTGATAATGGACGATCGACGAGTGAAAGTGCGCGAGCTTGAAGAGGCCACAGGCTTATCACATGGCTCAGTGATTTTGATTTTACATAAATATTTGGACATGAAAAAGCTTCCGCAAGGTGGGTGCCGCGTTTGCTCACAATCGACAACAAACGCATTCGTTTCACAATTTCAAAGGTGTGTTTGGCGTTGTTCCAGAAAAATTCGGCTGAGTTTTTGCGCCGTTTCGTAACCGTGGATTAAACCTGGATTCACCACAACACACCAGAAACCAAGGAATAGTCAAAACAATGGACTTCTCCTGGTGAATCGAAGCCGAAGAAGCCCAAGGCGGGTTTGTCAGCAAACAAGGTCATGGCGACAGTTTTTTGGGATGCGCACGGTGTTATTCACATCGATTACCTCGAAAAGGTTAAAACGATCACCGGTGCATATTACGCAGAGCTGGTGGATCGATTAGCCGATTTGAACCAAAAACGGCCGCATTTGGCGAAGAAAAAAGTTATTTAGCCCCCTGCGACTATTCCTTGTTTCCAAACATGAAGAAATGGCTCGGATGTAAGAGATTTGGGTCGAATGAAGAGGTCATCGCTGAAACAAACGGTTATTAGCTCGAGAAATCGTATTATTTGGAGGGCATCAAAAAATTGGAGAAACTTTGCATGAAGTGTATAGAACTAAAAGGAGACTACGAGTATGTTGAAAAATACAATGTTTTTATACCGAAAAGAGTGTTCCTTATTTCATTTTTCAGGGACTTATTGACCCACCCCCGTATGTATTAAATATATAATAATACGAGTATAAAAAAAATAATTAAATAAATCATGTACATCAACAGTACGTCTCTTTGACAGGAAGTTCTGCCCAGATGGTGTGTATTGCAGCGCACACTTCTTCCCATTTTTTTTTTTATTAAATTCCTGTCATTATATTGTTTTGATTTTTTATCATAAATGCTTGGACGCTTTCTTTTCTTTTTAATGCATTTTTATTTTCTTAAATTCATTGTAACTTAATTGCTAGACAAAACGCTTAAAACTAGCTTAACTAACTTAACTATTCTTATTCTAACTTACTGGCCCTATGCGGGCGCTCTAAGCTAATCCTAATACTTAAAACTATGTCTTTCGACGTAACGTACGTGAAAAGTATTTATTTAATTCATTCTTTTAAATTTACATAAGTGCTACTAAGAAAATTAAAGAAAAAACTTAGTAAATTAACTTTTTTTTTCATTGATCTTATATATAAAACTTACAATCTACCTTAAAATAAATCTTAAACTACCTTATTCTAAATTACAATATCTTATTCTATGTTACGTATTTTCTACGTAAATTTTTTTTTTGTTTTTTTTTTTATCGAGTGCTGTTTTTGTTTTTTATTATTTTTTTTTTTTTTTTTTTTTTTTTTTTTTTTTTTTTTTTCATCCAAGTGCTGTTTTTTTTTTTTTTTTTAATTATTACCTACACCTACCTAAACCTGAAAAACTACCTAAACCTAAACTATGTAAGTCGGCCATGGGCGAGAACAGCCAACTTTTAACATCAAACAGGCTACCCTGGATTAGGAGGAAACGACGAAGGAGTTTCCTCTCGTTCGGCTAGCCACCAGAAATGACCGTACTGACGTTGTACCTCCTCAATATCGCGACCCGATACCGCCCTACTAAACCGGAGACGCTCTACACTGCCGTGTGCAACGTCTCTGTCGTAGTTGAGTCGCCTATCCACAGCTGTCCGAGCAAAGTGGAAGATTAGCGGTACCGCCAATCTGTCCTGTATCAGACCTTTCTTATCAAAATAGAGGAACGCCTCTGGGGGAATAAAGCCGTTAAGGCGCACTCTCTCATGATACTCGTAATTGGGGTAATAAGCCCCGGAGATCAGGTTGTTCGTCGAGCTCATTGCTCTTGCAATGTGCCTTCGAATCAGCTTGATAACGAAATTATCCACTCTTATTAGGTTAGCCCTGTTGTATAGGACCTCATTAGGATAGAATTTTATGTACTGGGACTCTGGTGTTCTGTACAAATGAAGGCAAGCCCGAAGGCAAGCCCTCTCAAACACCCGAATCTTTTCCAACAAGCTTGCTCCCACGTTGAACCACACGGGGCATCCATATACGAGCATGGGCCGGATGAGGGCCATGTAGCAGATTACCTTTACCCTTGCATCGAGTTGCTTGCTATAGAAAAGTCTCTTTGTAAGGGCAAAAGCACCTTTGGCTCTGGCCAGAGCAGCATCTATATGTTTGTTAAAATATAGATATTGGTCTAACCAAAGCCCCAGGTATCTGACTACACTTCGACACGCAAGTGGCTGTCCGTGTGGTCCCACGATTGAGAACTTTCGCCAATTCTTTCTGGTATCCCTAGAGGCCCCAGACAACGGCGTCCTAAAAAGAATGGTTTCCGATTTCTGGAAGTTGATCTTCAACTTCCAGTCATCGCAATATCGCTGAATCTTATCGAAGTCACGTTGCAAGAGAATTGCAATGACCTCGATTTTTGGTCCTGATCTGTACGCGATCAAGTCGTCTGCGTACGCTATGGCATGGTGAAGTGATTCTATCAGATCGCTCGTGTAAATGTTGAAAAGGATCGGTGAATTAACCGCACCTTGTTGCAGACCGTTTTTAATTAGAAATGTTCCAGCAGAAGTCACATTGCCATTTTTGACGATGAACTGTCTACTGGTGAGCATGTTATAAAGTATGTACACCAGTGGTTTGCTTATGCCCAGCCTTCTCAGCTTGTAGAAGAGTCCCTCTAACCATACGGTATCGAAGGCCTTCTCCAAGTCAATCAGGCAGGCACCCGTGCATTGGTTCTTGCTTTTGTTCCATTGGATATCCGACACCAGTTTAGACGCGGCATGTATTGTATCATGCCCCGCCTTAAAACCGAATTGGTTATCCGGAATTATATTACTGTTCTCAGTCCACTTAAGCAGGGCTCTATTGATCACTTTCTCGAATACCTTGCTGATGTTCGGAAGGAGACTTATCGACCGGAGATTTGCCGGATTGGAAGTGTCCTTACCCCGTTTGGGGATGGGTTGTATCACTGCTGTTTTCCAATGCACTGGATAATGTGCATTATTCAGCGCATTGTTAAACAGAGTGGTGTAAATCTCCACCGCTTCTAGAGGGAGATGTCGAAGCACAATGTTCGACACTCCATCGATTCCCACTGATTTCTTCTTTCTCAATGATGCGAAGATCGTTTGGAGTTCTACCTTCGATACGTACGGGGGGTGAACCATTTCATTGGCGATGGCATTGTTTGCCAAGTTTTCGTCATTGAACCCGGTAAAACCAGTATTCTCGGATCGCCAGTGCTCTATATCATTTCGAAGGTAGAAGTTGTGCACAAGGACGCGATTTTCCAGGTCGTGGTTCGGGCAAATGGTATCATTCACCTTGTACACTTCCTGGAAAGTCGCTCCTATAGCCTCTACCTTCTCCTGCGGATCTTCGATCACAAAGAAGTTATCATCCTCTACTGCGTTATCTGGATCTATACCTGCTGTTATAAGTATTCGTCCATTGTTCGTCGTTCGGGGGATCTTAAGACACGGAAGGTCGTTTTGATTATTCCTCCGAAATATTTTATTTATTTGCGGGAACATACTCGGGTTGTTGGAATTTTGTTGTTCCAATGCAAATTTACAGAAAGTCTGTAATTTTCTCTAATTAATTTTTGGAGGTTTTTAATCAACGACTTCAGCGTCCTAACCTCCGAGTTTTGTCTGTCAGTAAACTGTCTGTACTAGGTTTTTAGTCTCGACAGCAGTCTACTTTTGTGTTGATGTAGTGCGTCAATTATTGCATTGCGGAATATGTCTGCGTTGTCAGTATGTTGATACCGAGGTATCGTATTGTCCATTGTTCGTTTAATTGTCTCGTCCATTTGTTTTAGGTACCAGTCAATCTCCTCGTTTGACAGATTCCTATTGGACGGTGGGTAGAGCGAATTCGAGGAGAGTGCTCTTGTCAAAGTTCTTGAGAAGCGAGACCAACGCGTCCTACTATAATTGTAGGAGTACGTTTGGACAAACTCCTCTAACTCCGCAATTTCGTTGGGAATCGTTATTACGGCACTGAGTCCGCAATGGTCACTGTCATACACAAATGTGTGCAGACAGTTTATAGTTTGTCGGTCCATGTCGGTCAGTTGTAACCGTACGTCGAACAGCATAAGATCCAGATAGGAGCCGCTTCTAGGAAACGACGGACTATCTGTAGCTTTCAAATCGAGTTTATACTCGACACTGTGCCGACCCCACCAATTGAATAGTAGGTTCCCTCTAGGATTAGGTGTGTTGTTTCCCCAATCTCTATGTTTGGCGTTTAAATCTCCGGCCATGATGAAATAATTCTCCTCCGACTCCAGCCTTAGGCATCGAAAAAGTGTCTCGAGCTCTGAAATAAATAAAGTAGATTGAGTAGCTTCAGGTGCATAGAGTGCGACCAAGTACATCCTCTTTCCACTACGGAGAGGGATGCACACGATACACGCTTCCAGCTCCTGGAAGCTTCGCACTTCACCGCTGTACATAACTTTAAATTGCAGTTGTTTGCGTATGAAGATCGCAACTCCTCCTCCTTGTGTGGAGTTGGGTCGGTCTCTTCTGACAATATTGTATTTATTGTGCCCCAATTTGTGCTTCTGGGATAGCTTTGTTTCGCTAACCATAAGCACATCAGGGGTTATGCTTGGACGCTTCTCTATTATCAGTGCCTCCGTATTAAGTAGAGAGTTATTAGACAGATGGTCATTTGACAAAATTGATTTGGTGTCAGACATAACTACAGTCACTTTTTTTTGCCAAAATAATCACACAAATAAACAATTTTACATGCAAACACCTTAAAAACCGCGACTGAATAATCACCAGTGCGGGGAGTTTTATGCTTCTCTCTATGTTCCAGTTTTAAATTTAAATTTGCGACTAAAAAATCTACTGAAAATTGGACCTTAATTCAATCGCGGCGATTGTTTAGTTGCAAATGGGCGCACTCGAATTAGCTCTATTTTTTGCGATTAAAAAATCGGGGCGTTTATTGTCGCTTGTGCTCGTATACTGCCATTTACTGCAACGAAGAAATCAAATGACAACGCGTCACCTTGGCCCTTTTCTTTTGCCGACCTTCATGGAGCACCGTGCATTCTCCATCGTCGTCCTGCACAGGCGGACAAGTTTGGCAGTTTCCATCAAAACTAGGCTTGGCTCTGTATAGGTCGTCTCTATAGACGCTATCATAGGCGGTTTTAAAATCGATGAAAGGGTGGTGAGTATCGACTTGGAGTTACTGGATTTTTTCTAAGAGCTGTACGCGTAAATATCTGATCGATGGTGGACTTTCCTGGCCTAAAATCACACTTATACAAACTAATCAGGTTGTTGACAAAAAGTTTAAGGCGTTCACATAATATCAAAGACAGTATCTTGTATTTGATGTTGAGGAGAGTAATACCTCTATAGTTGGCGCAGTTCAGATGGTTTCCTCTGCAGCGTCGCTCTTGTTGGATTATTTGTGGTGGATGCGAGAAATTAGCATTTCATAGGCTCCGTGCTTGATTTTTCGATGACAATGATGCCATTGCTCATTTGCGCTTAACGTTGGCTGCATTTGACTTCTTGAGTGGTGCAGGACTTCTTCATCTGCATTTTGCAAAGCCCATCGCACCGCACTTCTTGGATGGCGATGATATCTGCTTTATAGTAGCTTAGAGCCTCTCCTAAGATCATTCCAAATCATTCGTAATCCTTATGCGAGATTCATCAACAGTAAAATCATTCTTATCCGAGGCGTGTATTTCCTTCATAACTGGTGTCTTTTTCCATGATAGGTCAGTTACCCCAATGCACAAGCCCCAACCTGTAGGGCCTTATCCTTCGTTAAAACCCCTATCATATTCTGATGCGAGTAGCCCACTACGGGGATATGAGCACTTCCCATTGATCCATTAAGCATATGAAATTAAAACTATCGATACTATCGATCGATACACTATTAGATCTGTATAGAAGAAGTATCATCTATCTATATATTTATTTTTTTTATGTTTTTTTTAAGGAGTCTGTTAAATACTCTGCGTTGACCGAGTTGCGGTAGCAGTGAGTACCTAGGGTCATTTGTAGTGTAATTTGTACTCCGGGGTTAATGAACTCCTTAACTACTTCAAAGTTGAAGTTATCAACAGCGATGTTTTGTCCTAGATTGTTAATAGATGTTTTCTTGTTTGTTGACAGCACGTATTTGATTTCATCCTAATTAACCTCAGAACCTACTTGTTTCTCTAGATTTCAATAAGCTTCTACTACAGCATGCTAAGAACGCCCGATAATGCCAATATCGGCAGAGTATTTCAGTAACTGCATGAACTTGTTGAAGATGCACGCAGAGTACATCTCCTTGTCGAAATCTGCTGAACGTTTGGAATAACTCGCCGTGTAGAGTTGAACTCAAATAGATGGTGGTTTTCTTTTTGACATTAGTTGGTCTCTTCCTAGATAAATCTATATCTATATATATTTATATATATATATATATATATATATATATATATATATATAAATACGTCGGTTTGAATTAATCAGTGTGTCGGCGACATTTAACAGGTATATTTTTCAGTTTTTCTTGCAAGACTCAAGATAACCTTTTTGTAGATGTGCCATAACTATAGAGCCGATATTCCAGTCATCAGTCTGTTGCCCTTTTGGTAGGTACTGAAAGTGAGCACTTCCTGCTGCAATTGTTCAGCACATGCAAATATGCATCTATAGTCACTCTTTTCAGATGAGTACACAGATGATGCGACACTTGTTGTTGCCATTCATTGCATCCATAGGTAGTGACGACATATTGAAATTGTTTTCTTATAAAATTAATTTTTTTTTAACATATTCGAGTATTCTAACTCACCTTTACCTTTTATGTTCTTGGTCGAGTACTTTTATAACGACTTGAATGACCTGTTAGTCCTTGACGTTTGTAACATAAACATATTTTTCGCTGTGCCAAATGGCTCCACTAATGAGGAATCAACGCAGGATGAAGGGCTATTCGCAAGGACTACCTAGTCTGCTTCAATCTTATGAGAGAATACAAAGGTCGCAAGTCACTCAGTCCAATCTAAAAGCGGATGCATATAAAAATGGTTTCTACTGCAGGCAGTCCGGTTTTATTAATGGTATCTCAATGAACCTATCATTTGACCTAAGTGAGCCTTTGCCGTAACTTGGGCAGCCATCTAACCAAACCTAACCTAATCTACGAGTATCCTATACTGCAAAGCACGCAAAAAGAACATTTTGCGATGGATAATCTGTAGATAGTATCAATTTGCTTTGAATGATAATTAACTTAACCACTTACCACTTTTACTATCGCAATTGATTGAATAAAATTAAATCGTAACCCGACATTTAGTTGGGATATAACCTTTCCAGTGATTCAAACGTTATTGACTATTTCCTGCATTTCTAAAAGAGTTACCTTAAGCTTCCTACACCTTTCATCAACAAGCATCAACAAATGTCCATATCGTTCAGATCGTTAAAACCATTATTGATTCTCTTCTTTAGCAAACATGCACCTGTTTCTAAATCGAATAACTTCTCCTAATACTCTTTGGAGATCTGCACAAATCCTTTATTAATGGGACCATACTCGCATTCTGCATGTTACACTCAGATATCCTTGCAAGAAAAGATTGTTATCCAAATATCTACCTCCATTTCAAATAGAAATCTTATCGAACGCATCCTAATCCTATTGAAATGAGATTTCTGTTTCTCTGCTGCATTGCACCGAGAAGTCATATTCTTTAAGGATATTCCTTCCCTTACCAAATTTTACTTTGAGTATGGAATGCATACCAGGACTTCAACAAAAGTCATTGCATTCAAACCCAACAAACGAACTAATAAAACCATGATGCATCGAATCGATAGCCATATGAAAGCTTGTAGAAGGAACGACCACCGACAGAATTATCGAGAACATAAAGGAACAAAGAAAGCCGGCTCAGATTCCTTTCTAGGTGACTTCAACACAATAACACAACAATTCTATTAGTTTATTCCTTGAATCACATTCGTTCCAACTGCTGTAAGGAAGCAAGATGAAAGAAAATTTTGTTGGTTGAATACAGTCTGCGATGATTTCAAGAGGCTACCATGAATTTTGTCTGAATAATTCAGAATGTAATAAGACGATTACTGGCCTGGAAGAGAACGTCAAGTGTTTGTAGCAGTTGGATTCGAGTTGAGAGCGCAGACACCAGAAATGAAGGTTTCTTCTAATGGAGAGAGCTGGCAAGTGCAAAGAAGGTGAGAAACTGTTTTATCGTCCTTGGAGTTTCTGGAGAAATCGTTTGATCCAAGAAACAGAAGCAGCAGAGATGAACGGCTGTGAATGAAATGGGATACATGCCGTCAGCAAGGAAGGACCCACAACAACAGCTAATATGATAAAGCGTTACTATAGTGTGGGCGCCGTGGTTAAGTGCGAGCAAGAGGTTCAAGGTTCGAATCCAAGAAAGCACAAAAATAAAAAAAGTTTTCTGACGGTGCCATCTCTCGCGAACGTCTGACAAACATCCGAGAGTAAAACTGCATAAAACTGTAGGTCCCAACCGATCGTGACGCGTACATCACGAGCCCTGCATTGGGCTATTAGCGCCAAAATGTATACGTATATACAATATACATATATACTATAGACTACTAGAATTTCGAGGTGGTTAAAGGATTTTGTCTACCTAGGATCCGCGGTTAACTCTGTACACTATGAGAGTGCAGAGATCAAACGAAAAATAACTCTTGTCAACCGCTGTTTCTTTGAACCAAGAAGACAACTGAGAAATAAAGCCCTCTCTAGAGTGACTAAGAAGATACTCTACATATAATACTCTGATCACTCCAGCTCTGCTATATTACTCTATACAAAGGAAACTTCTTCGTGTGATGTATATCCAGTTTCTATTGAGGAGAAGATTCAATGACGAACTATAGGCCAGGACTTGTAGAATGTATTAACATCAGCTTACTGGCCCGGAACCTCCATCAGTTCACCCTGGTGGGACAACGCGCAATTGCAGAGGAACCTCAGCCAACCTGGCTTCCGAAATTGGAGGCAGTGAGCGAAAGATCGAGCTGGATGGAGAGGTTTGTTGTCTGAGGCCTGGACCCCCCTGGACTGTAGCGCCATCCAAAGTAAAGTAATTAAGTAACGTGCCCAGTGCCATCTCCCTATCTGCGGTTGGTTTCGCTGGTTGCATATAGCTTGTATTAAACATTTTTATGTAGCGAGATGCGCATCGAGATTTCCCTTCTCGAATAAAATTTGTAGGGCTATGTCATACCGTTTTGTTATGATAAGTAGGTTATTCTTGTTAAGGCAGATTCACGCTTCGAATCTCTTCTGGTTGTAGTGTCCCAGAAGATTCTTAGCTTGCTTCAGACCTGTAGTATTAATCCAGGTTCGCGTCCTGTCTTCTTTACCCATCTTCTTGAATACTTTGCAAATTTGTGTGATTTCCCATTCCGCAGAATGGTTCGGGTCCAATGAAGGATTCTGCTGCTCCTTGTCTTGCTTCTTCGAAAGATGCTCGAAAGATGCAAAGATGAAAGCTCGAAAGATGCTCTTACTTTTGCCCATAGGTTCTGAGTGCTTTGTTCTTGGCCCAAATACACCTGCCCCTGTTCCTTCTTTAGTTCTCGAGCCGTCTGTATACCACTTTATTGTGTGGTTACTCAGTCCATATATTATGGATTCATTGCTCCAGTCCTTCTTGTATTTACCTGTGTTAGTAATGCTGGAATTTTATTTTAAAACAACAATGCTAATAGAGTCAGATGAACATTTTTAATTTTGAAAACTATTTTTTATTTAAATTTTTTATCCGAATAACTTGATCCTGTTGAACTGAAGCGAGGGTTGGTATTAGATAAGACTCGTCTTTGGAGGGTACTCACTCTATGTGAGACAGATTCGAATCGCCTAACAACAGACTACTGCATTTACACAGCATAATCCAAAAATAACATCCAACGCCATAGCAAGTTCAGAATATACTGTGTGGAATTACTTGAAGCAACGCACTTGTTATGAAGTAAATTTGTCACAAGGGCTTTATATCTGTTAGTATAGGATACTTGCATTGTTTTTATAATGAAAGTATTTATCGGCGGAATACTCCATTACTTCCAAAGGCGCAAAATTAATTAAGTGAAAAAAGAAGAGACAAACGACTTACTGGAGCCGCTTACCAAAAACAAAAACTAGTAGACGATAGAATAAATAAATTTACGCATAAAGTACCGAAGAACTGTGCACAAAGTAAAGCTTTTGCGGGGTAAGATACTGTACGAGTATTTAGCACTTTTCGCAAATTAACATGGACATAGTACTGCAAAACAAAAAAGACACAGAGGTAGAAGTAAGAATATAATTTTGGTGGGGACTAAAGCCCCCATTTATTTTGCTTATTACAAGGAGAATGGTGAAGGAGTACGGTTTTGAGGCAAGGAGTGCTGAGGTTAAAATCGAACTGAGAGAGGTTTGAGTTCACTTTTCGCAGCATACGGGAAATTGGTTCATTAGATCCATATAAAGTGCGGTAGGACGGTAGATCGAAAAGACGAGGGCATCGTAAATTTCGTGGATTGGTATTGAAAAAAATTGAATTATAAAGAGATGCGCAATCGACAGAGCCTGAAAGAAGTTGATGAATGAAAAGAATGTTCGCAACATCTCTGCGTTTCTTTAGAGTAGTCAGGTTGATGAGGTTGAGGCGGTCTTGATAGGGAGGCAAGATAAATGGATCGTTCCAAGGAAGACCTCGAAGGGCAAATCGAAGAAATCGACGTTGAACATTCTCGATTCTGGTCACATGAACTTGCTGAAATGGTGACCACGCTTGACTGGCGTATTCAAGGAGGGGGCGCACAAAGGTAATGTAGAGGGATCTGGTCACGTAAGGGTCGGAGAATTCTTTGGACCATCGTTTGACAAAGCCAAGTGATGAGTTAGCTTTACGAATTATCTCATCAATATGTGGACGGAAATTTAGTTCCCTATCGTACAAGATCGCGGAGAGATTGAACGGTGGATATAGATTGACCATGGAGAAGGTAAAGGCGGAAGGATGACACGTGGTGCTTACGTGATAAGGTAATGGATTAACATTTGGCGATATTGAGCTCTAAGCGATTTTATAGGCACCAGTTCCAAAAACTATCAAGGTTTTGTTGAAGGAGACAGTAGACATGTGGTTGAAGAGATGGCTTTGAAAAACTTGGTATCATCAGCGTATAGAGAGAGGGAGGAGTGTTTAATAACCCTCTCGACATCGTTTATGGTTAGAATGAAGAGAAGAGGACCTAGATGGCTGCCTTGCGGAACACCAGAAGTGGCCAAGAAAGGAGTCGATAAGACGGATCTGAAGCGATCTCTGTAAGAACGGTTTTCCAGGTAAGAAGATATCCATTTTAATAATATGGGTTCGAAATCGATGGCAGACAATTTAAAGAGGATTAGGTTATGAGACATCTTATCAAAAGCCTTACTAAAATCAGTTGGAATAACGTCGACTTCTTTGCCATTCTCTAAGGCAGACAGGGCGAAGGACACGAATTCGACTAAGTTAGTGGTAGTCGATCTACCTTTCAGAAAACCGTGTTGGGTGGGAGAGATAAGAGACTTGCACTGAAAGCTTAAGGCTTCGTATAAAATACTTTCGAAAAGTTTGGGTAGATGAGAAAGTTTAGCAATGGGGCGATAGTTTGTTACTTCGTTCTTTGATCCCTTTTTGTGTATGGAAGTTATGAAAGAGGTCTTCCAAATCCGAGGGAATTCTCGTAGTGATAGAGACAAACGGAAGAGATGGGAAAGGGGAAGGGAGAGAATGGAAGAGCAGTTTTTTAAGAAAAATGGCAGGGAGAGAATTCATCATTAAGATTTTGTAGTTTATTTTCAATTACAGCAGGATCAAAAGGCAGGGACAGAAAAGGGCCAACGGGGGAAGATAAGAAGGCGACTGAAGTAGATCTTCAAAAGAGTTTTCGGCGAAGGATTGGTTAAAATAGGTGGCAAAAAAGTTGGCAATGGTTTGCGGATTAGTTGACGATATGTTTTCAAAAGAGAGGGACGGAAGGTAACCGTCGGATTTTTTTTTATAGTTGACGAATTGAAAAAAATGACTTAGGGTCGTTTATAAGATTCGCTTGCGCGTTAATTAGGTGCCGCTGGTAGTGAGAGTTATAAAGATGATTGAATTGAAGGTAGAAACCGAGATAGTTGGAATAGTCGAAAACAGAATTGGTACGAAGGAAAGCTGCCCATAACTTGTTTCTCTTGTTATGTAAGGCGCGAAGTTTGTGATTATACCAAGGGGGGGATGAAGATGAAGTTTTATGACGAGAAAAGGGGACATAAAGAGAAATAGAATTAAACTTTTCTCTGCCTTATGAAAGTCGTAAGGAGTGCGAAATGCAGGAGGTGTAGATTAAGGTGGATTATTGAGGAAAACTGAAAGAAGAAGGGGGGGATGAATGTTATCACTAGTCGAGGAGTTGATGGGATCAGTTGTGAATATAAGGTCTAATTGCCTTCCCATGTAATTTAAGACATTACTGACTTGACATAGACTTGAATCAGTTAGCCGATCTATGAAGAGACATTCCTTAGAGGAGTTGGCATTTGAAGCGATGAAAAAAGATTCATCATCGGAAGGTCTCCACTGCAGCAGAGGTAGATTAAAGTCGCCAAATATAAGGGTGTCATCGCGGGAATCAATTATTTGATCAATCGCGGAATGTCAATTGCTAATCTAGGGTTGCCAGATATTTAAGTAGACCTCTTTGGTTTATTGTGAGTGGACACTCTTTGGAGAAACGAAACCCAAAGCAGGAGTGCAAAGACTGGAACGCCACTTATGTTTAAGGTTGTTTTTTCATCAGACCTGTACCACATACTCCTTCATAATGTAAATGACAATAAATCGTTAAAGTTTACAAAATGGTGCCTAAATAAACCTTAACATTCTATTAACTTGAATACTTAGTATGCTCAATATTTGGTCGTTAATTGATAGCACTTGATAGTCTTGAAGCGGTTAGTCCTTAAAAAAAAAAACGTCAAAAATTTCCATATTTAAAATTAAACGATTTTAGTGTACTCCTTTTTTTGTTACTGACTGTCTACACCCTGCACTTTTAGAAAATGCAACCTGGCTGATTAGCCTGCTTGAAATAACAAGAAGAATAGAAAAAAAGATAGATGGAGATTGAAGGAAAAAAAGAAAGAAAATCATGCATCAACCACCTTTGGTATGGATTACCAACGAATGTGTCTGGCTATAGGTAATGGAATTTCCGAAAATGTTTGCAGCCATAAGCCACCTATTACCGCACATGCATAAGATAGACGTCGGTTGGCACACATGGAAATCGAAGACGGAAAATCCCAGAATCTGGCTGTGTAGGTGAGAGAGGAAGTCAGCGTACTCAATTTGCAATTGGTAAATTGGCCAATTTATTGGCATTCTTCTTTTGCACAGATCCGGATCTATGTGGCTCTGCTTTGAATATTTCTCTATTAGACATATCTACGAGTATAGCTCTTGTGTACAAGGATATTCGAGAGCAGTTTTAGGCTCTTTCACAGAGTGATTCATGTGCTTATGGTGAATGTGGGACAACAGGAGAAAAATGGATTGCGAGGGATGTGTGAGTGTGGTTTTCGGAAAAATTTTAATGGAATAGGTACACGATTTGTGGACTACTGTGTTGGCCAATTGAATGTATTCACTTGTTCAATCAATAGGAAGCAAGGTATGTACATACTGACAGAAAAGTCCATTTGAGATGTGTAAATGGTGTGTTTTGATTAGAGGTCATTAGAATTGTGTTTGTGAAAATATGTAGAATTGAACGTACTGTGCTTTAGAAGAACAGCAGTTGAGAAACACAGATGCCGAATCAGCTGGAATTACGAGCTTTCAATGTTAAGTAATCATGTGTATTGTATGTATAACTTGGTGCTTCCTGCTAAAGCATTGAAACTTTATTTAAGCTGTAGTTGAAAATAGGTTCATTGTTGTTTGAAAGGAATGCATACTTCCAATACTCTTCCTTTGCAAGAGTCCAAATCAGCACTAAAAACTGTAAAATCAACCATAAAATGCAGAGCATATAATCACTTGTCCCATTTGAAATTGGAAACACGCGCAACCGCAGAAAGAGTCGAAAGAATTCAAGAGCTCTCTCCGAATATTCATCGTCATCGGTATCCATGCGGTGGTTCTCGGTGTAGCCCTGAATAACCATTGAATCTATCCCGGTCTGTCTCTGATATGCTCAAGTTCGGGGACCACTTAAACACACAGAAATGCGACAAAGATTTTTTCACGGTTATACCTCTCGCAAATATATGACATACATCCGAGAGTAGGTAAAACTCTCATGAAAAGCTTTGTGTGAACAAATATACTACGCACAGTACGAGTGACTGCGAGAAGGTAGACCAGACCCCGCTCTTGCTATCAAGTTGATGAGGTAACTGGACGACTTAAGCAGCATCGAGCTGAACGAGCTCTCAAGATTTATATCTTTATCTGGGGAATTCTAATTCGGCCCCAATTTAACCGACCTGCCTACAAAAAATGATTTTTCACGCTTTTTGTTGACGATAAATACACACATAAAAAACGTAGGTAATCGATGTACATGTCATCGGAGAAAGATTCCCAACTGGTTAAAAACAAAACTGGGAGTATGAAAATAGATTCGTGATTATAAAAATGTAAGGTACAGCCGAGCGAAGGGTTTCAGTACTCGTATAATTATAGCAATAATTTCGAAAAGTATATACATATACTCGTGATCGGTATCCAAATTTAGATCTTCAATTTTGAGTAAGAAATATGAAATTTTACGTATTTTTAAAAACCGCTCACTTTTAAAAAATGTGTCTATTTTTCAATTTGATTTATTTATTTATTTATATTTAGCTTAATACAAGCAATTGGTGGTGGAATGTTGTGGAAGTAGGGTAGGCACTGACTGGCTTTAACAAATGTTGTAACTATTACCACACACCAATTGTGCTTATTTTACCTCCAAGTGGTAGCCATCGGATACTGGCCGTTGTCCACCCGGACCAAACTTATAAGCTCGAGTGTTGTTCAAGAGAAAATAGTAGCACTATAAAGACGTCAGCAGATGATTTCCCTCGATGGAAACAATAGTGGTGTCAAACTTTCCAGAACGGAAACAACGGGCTACTTCGACATACTCGAAGCTCAGGTCAATAAGGATTCTCCAAGTACTAGTCAGGGTCTTGGAAAAGAGATGATGGCGGATGAGACCTTAATGGGTCAATGGCAGCTCTCTCATCTCCGAACCTGGTGCTCCAGGTTGGAGGTTGTGCGTCGGTCAACTTCCCTACCATGCATAAAAACTATAGTTAGGAAACAAAAACAAGCCTCGGAAAAGGACGACCCTACTGTTGTTCGACTCTGGCAAACGTATCAACGCTAAATTTGCCAACATTATCCTAATATGCGCTCATGCCCCCACAGTGGACAAGGGCGACGTCGCCAAAGAGTGTTTCTACGAACTCTTCGTCAAATATGACGTTAAAATCATGTTAGGGGATGTTAAAGCCAAAATAGGAAAGGAGAACATCTTTGGTAGAACAGTTGGTAAGCATAGCCTACACGACACCACGTCCGGCAACGGACTTATGCTTATTGACTTTGCTGTGGAACGAAAGGTCATTTTGGCAAGCACACGGTTTCCTCATCTCAATATCCACAAGGGACATGGCGGTCTCCTGATCATGAAACGGTCAACCAAATTGATCACATTGCGATCGACGCAAGGCATGCCTGCAGTATTCCGGATGTCTGAACTTTCCAAGAAGCCAACATCGACTCGGACATTACCTTGTTGCAGCCGAGGTACGTACGCGGATATCTCAAGCGCTGCAACAAAGAAGAATTACTGTGAGAAGATATAACGTCGAAAAGCTGCAATCGTAAGAGACCGCCAGAATCTTCATCGAACGCGTATCCCGAAATCTCTCCACAACTTCTATGCTGTCAGCATCAAGTGCCGAATTCCAGTGGCAACTCTGCCAACATGCCATCAGAAACTCCGCAACTGATGTGCTAGGTTTCACCAGACCACCACCAAGAAACCCCTGGTTTGGCGAAGAATGCAGGCAAGCACATGCAGCCAAAGGGCTGTAGAGACGGGAAGAACATCGGCTTCTCCAAAAGAAGAAAAAAGAGCACGAGAAGCGCGCGATCGAATATATTGAGATGTTACACTCCAGGAACAATGTACGGAACCAGACGCGTACAGAAGCAGAGATGAAGAAGGAAACTTCGTGCGGAGAATATGGAAACACTTTTTCTGGAGACTGTATAACGGCGACGAAAATAAACGTACCGCTGTCAGGCAGAATGGACAATTCAACATAGACGATGATAGCGATAAACGTCCGTCCACCTGACCAAAACGAAGTGAGAATAGCGATATCCAAACCTGATGGCCTACCGGCATAGTTGTTCAAAAAAGCTGAGATGACTTGATAGAGAGCATACACAAACTCATTTCAAAAAATTCGTCAGACGAGTGTATGCCTGATGAATGGTATCTCAGCATTGTTTGCTCGATCCACAAGAAAGGAGGCCCCCACAATTACGCCAATTGCAGAGGTATCAGCATCCTTAACATCGCGTAGAAGATATTATCTGGCAAATTGTGTCCACAGTGTGGTTTTAGTCCAGGAAAGTCCACCGTCGATCAAATTTTCACACTTAGGCAGATCCTGGAGAAATCCCAAGAAGTCCAAATCGATATCCACCATATTTTGTAGTGCAGGATGATGATGCATAATGCTCGCTGCTCCTTCAAAACCTTTGATGTCAAAAAAGGATTTGGATAAGATGATGCGCTGTCATGTGACTTCTTTAACATAATACTTGAAAGAATAGAGCGAAACTCACAAGCCAACACCGGAGGCACAATTTTCAAAAATCTGTACAACTACTAGCGTACGCCGACGATATTGACATAATTTCGTTCTAGGTTTAACGGTAAATTAAGGCAAAACCAAGTACATGCTGTCAACAAGAAGGAACACTCAACATTGACGAATTGATCAGTCCTACTTTATGGCGCTGAATCATGGATACTGTCGAAAACAGATGAAGACATCCTCGGTCGATTCGATAGACAAATTCTTCGAAAAATATTCGGTACCGTGTGCGTTGATGGGCTTTGGAGCAGAAGATTCAACGACGAAATATACGAGCTTTACAGCGACATTGACCAAGTCAAAAAACTGAGCATCAGTCGCCTAAGATGGCTAGGAAACTAGAGGCAGTTAGTTGAGGACCGGGGTAACTGAAGAGGCTTGTTCCTTGAGACCCAGGTTCACCCCGAATTATAGCGCCACCTAAGTAGTAATACAAGCATATAGAACTTAGGGCTAATTACATGAGAAATACTTAACACTAACTAACAACCACATAAGACTAAATTTAAGAGTGGGAAGGTAAGTTGCGAAGGGTGTTTCTAAGGACAGGTTTGCTACTGTGCATGTCAAAGACTGAAACTGGAACTTATTTGCATTACGTAGCTTTCTGGTCAGAGGTTCATACTGGTGGTATTTATTTTGATGGTAGGCAAAGCGGAAAAAGGGAAGCTGATCTTAAACGTCGAGGGTGTGTATTAATAGAAATCAGTTATAGCAGGTGAGGGCAGTTAATAGTTCCGGCTAATAATTGATGTACAAAAAGTCTATCAGCGATATCGAGACGTATTTCTGGCTTGTACGAGTAAGTCTGACAATTTTAGTCCGTTCTCATAGGAAGGAAAGTTGTAGAGGTCATTCCAACCTAGACCTCGCAAGGCAAAACGTATGAATCTGCGCTGAACAGCTTTATTTCTCTGAATGCTGATAGTTCAGACTTATTCAAAATGGAATACGAAAGAACAACGCTTTTTCATTGTTGAGCAATATTTTACAAATAATGAAGGTTTCGCAGCAACAGTTCTCAATTTTCGTACAAAATATGGTCGGAATAGTGTTTTAACTTCATCAACTGTGAAGAGATTAATTTAAAAATTCAGGGAGACTGGATCAATTAGTGATCTTAGACACTCTGGCCGTCCTTCAACAAGTCGTTCAACACAACACATCAGACAAAACATCGAAGCAGTTCATGAGAGTGTTGTTCAGAGTCCAGGAACATTAATTCGGCACCGTGGTCAAGAATTGAACATTTCGAGAAGCTCTCTACAGCGTATTCTCACGAAAGATGTGCAAAGCTCAAGAACTGAAGCCTACTCACCACGCACAGCGAAGAGAGTTCGTTGAATGTATTATGGAACAACAGCAAGTGGATAAAATCATCTTCAGCGATCAGACTCATTTTCATCTTAATGGCTTTGTTAATCCTCAAAATCAGAAAATCCACAAGTGATTGTTGAGAAACAAATGCATCCTCAAAGTATCACTGTTTGGTGCGGATTTTTGGCTGGAGGCATCATCGGACTATTCTCCTTTGAAAATGCGGCTGGTCAGGCAATAACAGTTAATATTGCTCGCTATCGCGATATGAAAGTCCAGTTTTTTTGCCTAAATTGCAAGATATATATGTGAACGACATATGATTTCATCAAGACGGTGCCACATGCCATACAGTCCGAGAAACAATTCAATTACTGCACGAGTCATCTCCTGGTCGTGTAATTTCCCGTTTTGGTGATCAGAATTGGCCAACCAGATCATGCGATTTAATACCGTTGAACTTTTTTCTTTGGAGTTTTTTGAAGTCTAAGGTTTATGCCAACCAGCCCACGACCACCCATGCCTTGAAGGAGAAAATTGAGCGCTGTATCAACGGAATTCAGCCACATTTATGCAAAACGGTCATGGGAAATTTCGACAAAAGAGTGCTTATGTGCCAGCAAAGCCGTGGAGGCCATTTACCCGCTTAGATTTATGTTTATTATTAGTCTGTTTACGCTTTGGAAAGGGGGTAGAGTTATGTTTATTAAAGTTAGGTTTAGAGTTAAATTTATTATTATTAACTTCTCAGCCTATCGAGTCATCTTCTTTGGAAAAAGTCAACCATGTTTCGCGGGAAGGTCAATTCTGAGCCAGTTGTTTTAGATAAGAGTATTGTTATTGGAATATGATAAGCAGCCAGGACTCATCGGTAGTTCGGGGAGCGCTAGTTACGAAATAGGAAACAGAATTGCTGATTATCTCTTTAGATATATTTAATTTTCTGTGCCTACTGTTCCACTCAGATTGCGCCCTCGTGTTTCCAAATTTCGAAATGGGGCTGATGACGCTAGTAGATTTAGTGGTCTTAACTGTTGATGGATTGCTAGTTTGGAGCTATTCTTCGCATACGCGGTCTGAGAGGGCAGTCAGAAACGTGGAATTTGAGGATGATGCGGTATTGTTGAGGTCGATGCGTCCAGTGAAATTAGCGTTAAGAAACTCTTCATGCAATGATTTATTTAGGGACTGGATAAAGTTGAGTTTACTGGACGCTACTTCTAGGATATTATTCATTGCTAACCTAGAGATCTTCGTGGCAGTTGATTGATCGATAAGGGAGTTCAAAGCCAGTTGAATTTCTCCTATACATACAATATTTGTTCTAAAAACTGAAAAATATTTCCTTTACCAAATACACCCCGCGCAACAAAAAAAGCCGCACATGATAATTTTTAACAAAATGGAAGAAATTTAATAAATGATGACTAATCACTGCGTAGTCACTTTGTATTTTTGATGTTTATCATTTAAGTTAACACATTCCCCAATTTGACAATACATTTCGTAGCCTAATTGAAAAAAAGTAATGATCGTGAAGATCAGACTACAAAATATCAGATATTACCCAAGTACTATCAATATACATAAATTGAAAAAAGAGCAACAATTTGAAAAGCAAATTTCTTTTTTCATATTTTTATTAACTAAGAAACCTTTTTACATAATTTAAGACTTTCATAATACTAAAAAATGATTCTAGTATTTCATAGCACCACCCTTCGCCCCAACAATGTCATGAACCCTGTTTGGCATGGAGGCATAGAGATTACCGAGGTAATTGTTATTAATTTCATTGAACCACACTTCTTCAATGATGCTCTTTAGATGCTGATGGTTTTTGGATTTTTATTTTGGATCTTCTTTCCCATAAGAGCCCAGACATTTTCGATGGGGTTGAGATATGGACTGTTTCCCGGCCAAATTAGGGATTCTATTCCTAATTCTTCTTTCAAAGTTTTAATCTGTGGAGGAAATTTAAAAATTAAAATCATAGGATTTTCAAAACACCCTTAAATATGAAAAAAAAACCTCGAATTACTCACAGATTTTGCTCTGCTGTTATCATTTCCATACTCGGTACAACACCATCTAAGATAATTTGTTTGTACTGCATAGCGTTAACAGTGCCCTCGAGCATAATTAGAGATCCAAGTCCGATTGCGGTGATGCATCCCCACACCATAACATAAAGAGAATGTTTTACGGTGTGAGCTATGAATTCGTCGCTGTAGCGTTCCCCTTTTCTACGACGAACTATCTGCTTCCCATCCGGTCCGATTAGGTTAAACTTGGACTCATCAGAGAACACCACATTTGACCAATCTTGAACACTCCAGTTTTGCCTTTCCTTAGCCCAGCTAAGGCGCGTTTTCTTCATTTTGCTGGTCAGAAGTGGCTTTTTCGATGGTCTCCTTGCTAGCAAACCCATCTCGTTGAGACGATTCTGGATAGTTCTGACGCTAACTTCAGCCCCAGTAGCTTCTCGCAGGTCAGCTCTTAACTCCGATGCATTTTTAAACCTGTTTCTCAAGCTTAGCCTCTTCAGTTCCCGGTCCTCCCGAACAGTGGTACATCTCTTCAATCCTGTGCAAATTGTTCTATCCAGATTGTGATCCCGACGATATTTGTTACAGAATCTTCTTACAGAACTCTCATTGCATCCAATTTGTCGAGCAATTTCACGAAATGACTGATTCTGTTTGGATAAAGCGACGATAACTACCTTATTTTCTTGACTCAATTGTACCCTTTTAAACATCGCGATTTACTCTTTTCACTTTTATTTATATACTGCCAGAATGAATTCCGACACATTCCAAAATGTGCATTACCTAACCCGGAAGCAATAAAATATAATTCGGCGAATCCCTTAAAGGTAATTAGCGCAAAAAAATGGACAACCCGTATGCGGCTTTTTTTGTTGCGCGGGGTGTATATAGACGTTACCATTTTCTACAATTAGTTAGTACATTATACACGGCCATCCCCATATTTTAGGGCGTTTTTTGTTATTTTGCTTTCTCAAAGCTATTTACGAATATGGTTAAGTCTTATTGTAAATATTTCACCAGAATACATAGTCTTTGGTTGCAAATGCCGACGTAAAATCGAGGAATGATCCCCCGAGTAGAAAAGCTGTTAAAGCATTTGAATTAGAAAATTCACTACCCCACGCTCTCATTTTTGTGTTAAAATAGGATATCATGCGGATTACAATTTGTCTGTATGTTTCCTTGAATGAATCCTAGGACAAGTTATCACTCTACTTAGTTGGCCATTCTTTTGATTCTTGCCTCATTCGGACAACTTCTTATTAATGATGGTATACATCAAAGGCCAAAGAAGATTAGAAAAAAAAACAAGCACTGAAATATCAAATTATTTTTGGGAGATTTATTTTTTTTTTTGTTTTTAATACTGTTTATGTGTATTCCTGGAAAATGTTTAAACTACAACCATCCGCGACCGCGATTAGGAACAAATTATAAATCAAGTAATTGAACAAGTCTGTTGAACGCGTCGTCATAGTAAGGATTCCTGCTGAGTCAAAAGGTACTTCGCACGTGTTTTTACTGCAAAAATAAACAAAATTAATAGAAATGTCTGCTGTGAGGGCTAAATAGAAAATTATTTTAACGGCGCGTGTCTTTTTTTAATTTTAATTAAAACGCAATATTTTTTGTGGAGTATTACTTGTCAGCTTTTTTTATTTTCACGGAATTGGTTTTACTTAGCTTGGAGACAGCTAAAAAATCAATGAAATCTTTTTATTTGTTCCTATAAGAATTATATATTATTTTATTATAATTATGACTTTATTGAAATATAAGTAAATTACATTAATTTATTAAACTCCGTTTTCCGGGGTGGTTTAGCGGCTAGTGCGACTTCGTCGCTCCGCTAAGGGTATGTCAACAACTGTCTGGCAGGCGCCTGGGTTAAAGTTTTTAAATACATACATATAGAGATGGGGGCCAGCAGTGGGCAAGTGGCGCGCTTCGCGCGATCAATTTCTTAAACTCCGTTTTCCGGGGTGGTTTAGCCGCTCACGCGACTTCGTCGTCCCGCTAAGGGTATGTCAAGAACTGTCTGGCAGGCGCCTGGAGCTAAAGTTTTTAAATATATACACTTTAATACGAGATAATAAAAAAAAGTATTTGTTCAACCTCTTCTAGTTGAAGCCGCCGAAAATCCTTCTAGTTTCTTCTTTTTGTTCTTCATAATCCAATGTCTATACAAATTTTCTAGGCAATCGGAGGATTCCAGTTTTCGAAACTCTGGCTAACGCACACCCATGCATTTGTGTTTTTGGACGGATGTTCATTTATTTTTGGGCGATTGTACCTTTTTTTGGGCTTTCTTACATTATGCACAAACAACCAAAAATTTTGGGCGATTGTTCATTTTTGGAATTTGGGCGATTTTGTGTTGGGCGATTATTCTCACAGTTACTATTGTCATTTACTTAGTTTTAAATTAGCAACAAAACAAAAAAGCTTAGCCTGAAAGAAAATGTACTTATATTAAATTTAATTGAAAATAAAGACCAATTACTTACTTACTATAAATTATTAAACAAAAGCTTGTCGAAAAAAAAAAAACAAAGAATTGTAATATGTATTCGTATATATGAATTATTTATCTCAGTTCTGTTTACTTGTCTTTATCTCAGACTAATACCGAAATCGACTATTACGAATACGTGAACAAATTAATATCTGAGGTAATGTGGATGTTTGAAATTGTGTACTCATTTTTTGTATGTTTCTAATTTTCTTAATCCTCATTCATCCGATAGCACTTTAAAGAAACGATAACTTGCTTGGTTTCCTTACAGGCAATCGTAGACTCAAACATTTTTAGTAGCTAAGCATAGCTAATAAGGGTAGGGACTTGTATATTGTGCGGAGATGCGGGACTCGAAAAAAAGTGTAGAGAAGAAGGTTAACTCGAGATCACTACAAATTGGCACATGAACAATGTAGCCGAGTTGTTTTCACTAACGCATTTAGATATTGTCTACAAATTCTGTTCCGGAGATAAACTGATCGCAGACATATTTCGGACTCATCGGTGAAAACAACTCGGCTCCTCTACTTACTCGTATACTGCGCTTTAACTGAAAAGGATTAGGGCTAATGCCTCTCTTATCAGTATTTCTTTTGTTTTATTTGAAAGAATGCTTAGTTGTTTCGAACTTTGCGACAAAATTGTTTAACAGTTAGTGTCGTTACTCTTTTTTCACATTCTCTTTGTGTAGCATATACACGAGTACGTACAAAATTAACGTAATTTTTTGCGTCAACTGAATAGGTACACCACTCATCACTTGATTCTTCATTCGAATTGGAAGAAGACTGGTGTCTTAATTGGAGGTTAATACGCTGAAGTCGTTGATTAATAACCTCCTATTCTATTCTATTATTAGTCAGGGGAAATAATAGACTTTCTGTAAATTTGTATTGGAACAACAAAATTCGGGCTGTAAAAGCCAATCACCGGAATATGTTACGCGAATAAATAAACTATTTCAGAGGAACAATCAAATCAACCTTCCCCCAAACGACGAACAATGGACGAATAATAATAACAGCAGGTATAGATCCGGGTAATGCAGTAGAGGATGATAACTTCTTTGTGAACGAAGATTCGCAGGAGAAGGTAGAGACTATAGGAGCGACTTTCCACGAAGTGTACAAGTGAATGATAGCATCGAACCACGACGTGGAAAAAGCGTCCTTGTGCACAACTTCCACCTTTGAAATGATATGGAGCACTGCCGATCCGAGAACATACATAGGTTTTACCGAGTTCAATGACGATAACATGGCAAATAATACCATCGCCGATGAAAGGGTACATCCTTCGTACATATTGAAGGTGGAGTTCCAAGCGATCTTCCAATCATTGCGGAGGAACAGATCTGTGGGAATCGACGGAATATCTAACATTGTGCTTCGATATCTCCCACTAGAAGCGGTGGACATTTACACCACTCTGTTTAACGCACATTATACAGCCCATCCCCAAAAAGCAAATATCCGGAACATATCAGCAAGGTATTCGAAAAAGTGACCAGTAGAGCCCTGATTAAATGGGCTGAAGACAACAAAATAATTCGGATACCCAATTCGATTTTAAGGCGGGAACTTCTGGAACAGTTTGAATTTAAAATGGTCAGTGCGGTGAATTCACCGATCCTTTTCAACATTTACGTGAGCGATCTCATCGGAAACCATTCTTTTTAGGACACTTTTGTCTGGGGCCTCTAGGGATACCAGAAAGAATTGGCAAAAGTTCGCAATCGTGGGACCCCACGGACATGCACTTGCGTGTCGAAGTGTAGTCAGATACTTGGGGCTCTGGTTAGATCAATATGTATATTTAAAAAAAAAAAAACATATGGCAGATGCTGCTCTGGCCAGAGTCAGAGGTGCTTTTGCTCTTACAAAAAGACTTTTTTATAGCAGGCAACTCAATGCAAGGGTGAAGGTAATCTACACTGCTGGACAAAATAATAAGTAAGCGTATTGTTTTTTCGATATTTCAGTTCAAGACTAAAATCAAAAATTTATGTTTTGTTTTAAAATTGATAGAAGGTAAGAAATATAGTACAAACATTTTAATTATAGTCCACATATTAGTTTAATTCATAAAAATTACGATTCAGCCTGGACAAAATAATAGGTGTGTTCAGAAGTGTCTGGAATAAAAAAAATGCTATGTACCAATTAATTCTAATCATACACATTAGTAGCCGGTGTAGCCACCATTGTTCTTTATTAAAGCCTGAATCCTTCTAGACATAGATGAGATAAGCTTCTGGCACGTCTCAATGGAGCTGAATCGGGCGACTGACTTGGCCAGGTTAAAGTGGTGATATTGTGAACCATAAGACAAGCACAGTTTGGATGTGTGCTTTGGATCATTATCTTGTTGCAATCGCCATATCAACGGTATATTATCTTCCGCATATAGCAGTATTATATTTTCGAAAACATTTTTATATTCAAATTTTGTCATGGTGCCTTCTATTCGAAATATGGGTCCGACACCATTCCAGCAGAAACATCCCCACACCATAATGTTTCCCCCGCCATGTTTAACTGTTTTTCGCGTGTAGTTTACATGGTATTCTTTCCCCTTTGGGTGACGAACATTTCTTCCGGAATCATTAGAGAACAAATTGATTTTTGTTTCGTCACTCCATAAAATATTTCGCTATATTTTTCCCCATCCATTCCATACCATGTACGATGTATTTCAGCAGAAACTTTCCTCATATTTAAATTTTTTATTTTTGAAGCAGAAGAACTTTCCGGGCTACTATGCCTGGTAGATTAGCATCTAACAATCGACGACGAACAGTCCGGGAAGTAGTCCTTGAAGGCTTAAATGGGTCCTTTTTCGCTAGTATGACAATCTTTTCATCGTCAGTTTTTGTCGTAGATCTAGGTCTCCCTCGCGTTTCTGGGACCTTGCGGTATTGTAGGGCATTTGGGAAAAAGTTTTCTGACCGACCTAGAGACTGCGCAATAAAGTTGTACGTTTTGCCCTGATTTCTCAGCTGCTGCCACTAATAGCCATTTTTCAAGAGTGAAGTGACTTTTTCGACCCATCTAAAATGTTGATTGATATTTATATATTTTTATACCCATAGTTTTTAACAAACACTAAACAAAACAATTTAACACACGCTTTTAGATCTTTTTTCTTAAAAAAAAAAAAAAACAATTTACACCTATTTTTTTTGTCCAACTGAATTTGGTTCCTATACCAGATCGGTGCTCGCCACTTCTAACCTTACAATGCAATACTAAAATTTGAGTGAAAAATATTTTCACATCAATTCAAGCGTCACATGCATAACGGGGAATTTGGTGGAAAAATAAATTCACATAAATTCAGTAAGTTCCGTCCCGTGTGGTTCAACGTGGGAGCAAGCTTGTTGGAAAAGATTCGGATGTTTGCCTTCATTCATACAGAACCAGAGTCCCAGTACATAAAATTCTATACCAATGAGGACCTGTACAACAGGGCTAACCTAATAAGAGTGGATAATTTCGTTATCAAGCTGCTTCGAAGGCACTTTGCAAGAGATCGACGAATAACCTGAACTCCGGGGCTTATTATCCCAATTACAGGTACCACAAGAGAGTGCTTCTTAATGGTTTTGTTGCCGCAGAGGGGGATGTGAAAGATCGTATCCAGGACAGATTGGCGGTGCCGCTGTCTTCTATGTTGCTCGGACAGCTGCAGATAGGCGACTCAACTACGACATAGATATCGCACATAGCAGTGTGGAGCCTCTGCGGTTTAGTAGGGCGGTATCGAACGCTATGTTAAGGACGTGGAAGGTCAGGACGAAGAATTCTGGTGGCTAGACAAAAGAGTATCTTTGGTCCTTTCCTCACAATCGTCGTTTTATTACAATCCATGGTTCATAGCGTGGCCGAATTACTTACGTATTACGACTAGTTCTAGGTAGTTTTTAAATATAAAAAAAAAAAAAAAAATAAAATCACAACACTTGATGCTAGAAATAAAAGGAACAAAAATATTGGATTACGTAGTCAGAGTAAGGTAGAATAAGGTAGGTTAAGATTTATTTTTAGGTAGCTTTTAAGTTCTATATATATGTATGTATATGTACCTACAGTGGGGAGCATAAATGAGTACATGTTTGTGCTTAGTGTACTTATTACTGTATAAGAATAGAAATAATAAAGTAAATTGAAACAAAAAATTCTAAGAAAAAAAGAAATAAAACAAAAACAACTTGAATGTACTCAATTTTGCACCCGTGCGTTGTTCGATATGTTTTCAGCAACCATTTCAAAATTTACCGTTATAACTGCATTTTTTTGGTTTGTTTATGACTTGCTTTAAATATTTTAGTTTGAGATGTGTTTTATTGCGTGTGGTAAGAAAATTTTCCAAAACATTTTAATTAATAAAATAAATAAATATAATAATTTCATAGCTATTTAAAATAATGAAGGAACTATCACGAGATATTGAAAATAGTATTGTTGTCATGACAACGAATGGATCCTCGACGCGATTGATAGCTAAGCAGCTTAAAATAAGCCAATCAGTGATCATAAGAGTCCAGAAAAGGCGAGGAACGATACGTAAACCGCAAGTCAGTGGCCGTAAAAAAATGTTAACGGAAGCGGACGCACGTCTTATGATAACACAAATGAAAAGGAGCAAGTGTTTAACACCAAAAGATGGTTCTATAGCAATAAATAAGCCCGTTAGTCGATGGACTGGAGGAGGAGCCCTCCACAACATTGGCTACATCTCAGCGGTAAAAAAACAAAAACCTGCATTGTCGGTAAAAAATGTTAAGGCACGGTTGAAGTTCGCCAGAGACCACAGAAATTGGACAGCAGATGACTGGAAACGTGTAATGTGGTCAGACGAATCAAAATTTAATCGCTTTCAGTCCGACGGAAAACAATACTGCTGGCGCCGCCCTGAGGACACCATTCAAAGGCACCATGTCAAAGAAACTGTGAAGCATGGTGGAGAGAGTGTCATGGTATGGGGTTGCTTCACATGGTGGCACGTTGGACCACTGCACAAAATCGTTGAAATAATGAAGAAAGAAGATTATTTGAACATTTTGCAGACTTATCTTTCCGATTTTGTAGATAGGAGCGCCTACCCTGAGAAGGAAGTCATATTTCAACACGATGGCGACCCAAAGCACACGGCCAAGATCGTGAAAGAATGGCTTACCGATCAAAATTTCCAATTGATGCAGTGGCCAGCACAAAGTCGCGACCTCAACCCGATTGAGAATTTGTGGTCAATCGTGAAAAGACGGTTGGGACAATACCAATCAACCCCAATGAACCTGAACGAGCTTTGGCAGCGAGTACAGCGGGAATGGCAGAATATTCCAAATGAAATTATAGAGAAATTGGTGGAAAGTATGCCAAAACGTGTAGAAAATGTTTTACGTAATAAAGGGCTATAGACGAAATACTAAAAATAAGCTCTATCTCTAAAGTTTCTGAAAGGTGCAAAATTGAGTATACTGGAGTTGTTTTTGTTTTAGTTTTTTTTTTCTTCGAATTTGTTGTTTTCCGTTTTGATTTATAAACTGTTTTTTTAAGAATTAAACATGAAATAAAGGTATCAAAATTATTTCTAATTAGCTTTGATATTTCTAATCTTATGCAATTATAAGTGCACGAAGAACAAACATGTACTCATTTGTGCTCCCCACTGTACATATACAAAAAACGAAATGTTCATATACTAACATTTTAAAGAATTCAAAATGCAAATACATGATTTCAATTAGGTTATGTCGAAGGACAAAGTTTAACTATTATTTTTGGCTTAGAGCCAAGTAATCTTTTTCTTCTTTTCCTTATGGTGAAGTTATGATCCGGAGTAGAAGGATCACAACCCTCCCACTTTACTGCATCCCTACTGGTCCGCCAGTGGGGTTTGCCGGTTTGACCTCGGGAAGTACCGGCAGACTTCCCGGTTTCGGATCACTGCGTCAGTGAGGCCAATCAAATGCTGGTGTTTTCGCATTTGTGTGATCCAGTTGTTTTTTGGTCTGCCTTTTTTGCGCGATTGTGTAGGAACGTTGATTGATATTGCCTTTTTGACGGGGTTCGAAGGATCTCTCCTTTGAATATGGCAATGCCAACTGAGCCGGTCGTCCTCTATCTTGCTTGTGATAGGTTGTCTGTTGTTTTTTGAGCAATAAAAGTTTGTATGGGAAAAATATGAAAGGATGTGTGATAAAATAGGGTCGCACGTACAGCTGAAAAACTTTTTCGAACATATGTCAAAAATTTGAATGCCTTGTCATATACTCGTACATGAATGCCATGTATCGAAAATTACGTAGACATCAATATTGTAACATAATGTAGCATAATAACTACGCTCCAAAAGTAGGCAACACATTCCGAAGTGTCTTTTCATTCGAGGTTCGTGTCCACGGTAAGAGACGGATTATGTCTAAGACGACGTCGCGGAATTAAGAGAGAATTATAACCACAAGAGATTATTGGCTGCAGCTGTTATCTTGGAATTATTGCATCAGAATTTTCTTCTTCCAGTGGTCGAAGAATTTGCTAGAAGTTTCTGGCTATCAGAAATGCGACTATATAAGAACAGATGGCGATCGAGGCAGGGCAGTTGGGTTTTGAACCGCACGAAGAGATTGGAAAAGTGATAATAGGCGAAGTTGTAATTTTGTGATAAATTGAAAGTTGAGAGTTAACAAGAAGAAGTAATTAGTTTGGATTTGCGAATTAAGCAATTGAAATGAGATAAAGTGATTTGAGAATAAAGAGACCTTGTAAGGAAAGAATTTGCGAAGCACAGTATAGTGTGAACTTGAGTTCTTCTATAAACTAGAAAATAAAAAAATAATCTCACAGAATAACGTTTTATCTACTCGAGCCGTAGCTCGCATATTACAATATTTAATAAAATCGTTCAAACCATATAAGACAAATAGCCAATTTTCGCAATCCCGCTATAAATAAAGTACAGTTATACTACCGCATATATACGTATGCATTTTTTTTGCAGCCTGAGGTACAGACGGACGGACAGACAAAGATTCGGAATTGCCACTTTTGACCCACTTTTTTGAGTTTTTCTATTATAGTAATGTCAAGATTAATTAATATCTCGAGATTGAAAAGTTTTTCGAAATCATCACTTGCTCTATAGGATTTAGTAAAACTGGCCACTCTTTGGCAGAAAGAATGGATCAACGTGGTTTTTGCCGATGAAAATAAGTTAAATTTAGACGGACCTTACGGTTACTATTTTCATAATCTGAGGAAAGACAAAAGCTTTTTGGCTCGTCACCATAACCTAGATGGTGCTGTATATTACTGCGGAATTGCTTAAAGACGAACAAACCAAAAAAAATTGTACATCATAAGCAACGACATTAACAACAAAACAAAAATGTTCCCCAGTTATCTGGACGCCACCCTTGGAGTTTACTGAAACTTAATAACACGTGAGTTTCAAACCACTACACCAATCTTTCTATCTCTCTCATTGTCTACAAACACCCGTGCAGTGAAATAACTTAAGGGTATTCATATCCCCTATATACATAATTTGCGCGCGTCAAAGGGGATATGAATACCCTTATATTGTATCAGTGCACCGTTGTTTGGAAATGGGAGGAGGAGGAATAGAGGAGGTGAGATGCTTGTGCACAGATACAGAGTCTGGTAGATCATTCCACTTTCGTGTCGTTCGACTTACAAACAAATCCCTATGTAATTTGACAGTACGATTGAAGTTGGACTTAATGGTGAACTGATGTGCATTCAAATAATGACGCTTATTGCGGGTGAAATTTTGAAGGGGAGGAATGCAACTGGCTATTTCGCTGGACCTTTTTTTATAAAAAAAATTGAGATCAAATAGGGAAAGATATTTCTACGATGTTCGAGTGAATTTATGGTGCGATAGGAAGTATAAGTTTTAACGCGCGTTTCTGTACCCTGTCTAGAATGTGCTGAAATGTCTTGGGTGCACCAGACCAGATATGGGCGTTATATTCCAGCTTTGGGCGGATGAATGCCTTATAATTGAGGCCAGATCAGACGGGGTAAAATATTTCTTGTTTTTTTTTTTTATAATTTGCGCGCCAAAGAGGATATGAATACTTTTATACTATTACAGGACACGGGCGTTGTGAAGAAGAGAATGAAAGAGAGAGAGAGAGAGAGAGAGAAAGATTTAGTGTAGTGGTTTGAAACTCAGATGTTATTAAGTTTCTGAAAAACTCCAATGATAGCGTCCAGATAACTGGGGAGCTTGTTTGTTCTGCTTTTTGTAGTTGCTCATGATTCACAGTAATTTTTTCCGTCCTCCTGATATCATCATCAATTAAAAATTGTGCCGCAAAGTTCGCAACAACATAGCATCCTTTCAAATAAAAAATAAAAATAAAAATACTCATAAAATGTGAAGATACTAGTCCTAATCGCTCTAGAAAAACACGTACCTATTCATTTGAAGCGCAGTTTTTGTGTCTAGTCGAAGTAATTTCGAGCTAACTTTTTTCTCCTTACGCAGTGGTGTGGAAGCAGTTATGGTCCAAATGCTGTCTGATATACCATTAAACCAGTATCCCGTAATTGTTTTGCCACTGTTCACTCACTGTCATAAGCTGAATAACATATGCAAGTTCTTTAGAAAATACTTAAAGTAAATATAATGAAAAAAAGATCTCAGTGCATTTTTTTTTTTGCCTCATTTTCTGTGGTGTCAGTGTACCTAATTAACTAGAGAAGAAAATACAATGCTTCCAAAAATGTTGAATGGAATTTAGATTAATTCCAAGAAATTTTTTTTTATTTTTTTGCGTATAGCTGGGTGAAATTCATCAAAAGACATCGCATGCGAGCTTTGTGATAATGTGGAACTTTAATGCACTAAAAACACCCTGAGAAGGTATGATTTAATGTCATCCTTCCAATTATCGTACCCAGTCGTCAAAATAATTAGCAATTTGTTTTTAGTACTTGGAAGTTTGTATATTCAGTAACTGTATTTTGTCAGTTACTTTTTATTTCAGAGTACCTTTATATGTAGGTAGTTTCAATCACTCTTTGGTGTGATAATGTTCAAAATTTGTATTTGATTTGTTGTCCTAGTTAACTAGTTCGAAGGGTTTTGCTCTTCCTTATCTTCGGACTAAATTGTTATTATTAAGTAGTTCAACTACTTCTGAATTGGTGTGATTGCGAAGTCTAACTTCACGTCTTCTTGCGACCTTCCTGACTCTCGTCCTCTATTATTTAAATTTTTAGATCTCTATGTAGATCAACCATATACCCATGTACCATGGCGCATTAACTATATTGCGTAGTACTTTATTCTGGAAGCTTTGCATGCCTTGTAGGTTTGTCCTACTTGTGCACCCCCAAAGCTGGAGACCATATCTCCATATTGGTTTTAATACTTGCTTGTAGAGCAGTGAAGAGTCATGCCTAAGTACTTAGCTGAGTTCGAAAAAAGAACTGCATTGTTATTTATGTACACAGGTAGATATGTGTTGTACATTTTTATTTGTAAAGTTTACATGAACTGACTTCAGTTCATTCATTTATTTATTGCCCTTTGCAGTTTTCAGGTAACTTCCTGCACGGTATTACCGACAGCAAGTACAGCAGTATCGTCAAATGTGGCAACAGAAATTTCCTCATTTTGTGGTAGGTCATTGGTGTATAATAGGAACAAGACAGGTCCTAATACACTACCTTGGGGTACATCAGCTTTTATATGTTTTAATGTGGAGTACTAATCTTCCTGCTTTATTCTATATAATCTCTGCATTATATATGGAGCTAAGATTTCTGCAGCTTATGGACTAGTCCTTTATGCCGCACCTTCTCAAAAGCCTGTGTTATATCAAGGAAGATGGTAGAGCATATTTCTCTTCTATTGCCTCTTCTATTCTATCAGTTATTCTGTGAACTTGATCTATAGTTGAACACATATTTCTGAAGCCAAATTTATGGTTTGGTATCAATGTCTTTTCTTCTTTGATCGGATGGAGTCGTTTTAGAAGAATTTTTCGAAATAATTTGACAGTATTGGCAGCAAGGAAATCGGATGATATGAGGTAACTTCCCTAGGTAGTTTGCCAGGTTTTGGTATTATTACTGCGACTTTCCACATTCGTGGAATATACCTTAGACTGAATACTGCATTTATTATTTGTGCTAGTTTTTTCATACATATTCTAGTTAATTTTTTCAGAATTTCTCCTGTAATGAGATCAAATCCCGGAGCTTTTTTCGGGTTAATCTTTTCTTTTATTTCTTTAGCTATTTCATCAGAGGTTACTGAAGGAATTAATCTATCCTCTTCGCGCATCTCTTCTGTTTCCTGGAGGCAGTCGTTATCTTCATATGGCCGAAAGACGTTTTCGAGGTGTTCAGCAAATACATCTACCTTTTGCTTGTTTGTTTTTGCCCAGTTTCCACTGCTGTTTTTAATTGGCGGAATGTATGCCCGTGGTCTTTTAATTTTTTTGTAGCCTTCCAGAGTGAATATTCAGTACTAGCATCGTTTGTCAAATTGGTAAGGTATCTTTCCACTGACGCATTTTTCAATTCTCTTATCACTTTTCTTAGCTTATTAGTTAAGCTATTCAGTCTTGTTTTGTCACTTGGCGCTCTTGATAGTTGCCAGCTTTTACGAGCTTTTCGCTTTTCAGATATTAAGTCACATATTTGTTTGGGATACATATTTCTTTTTACTTTACTGTTTGATTCAGTTGTTGCAGCCCAAGCAGCCTTCTGTATATTTAGAGTGAAAGCCTGTACTTCTCTTTCTAATTCTCCTATTGTGTCGATTGTTGTGGATAGTTCGATGAACTCTTCCAGCAATTGCATCAAGTAACTCCAGTCTGTTAGCTTGTGTGTTAGCCTTGATCCCCAAAACTTGGTGATTGGTTCCGCCGCTTCAAAGACGACCGTCCGCGTGAAGGAAGGCCAAAATCCTTCGAAGACGCTGAATTGGAGGCATTGCTTGATGAGGATCATCCGTGCGAAACGCAAGAACAGCTTGCTTCAGCATTAGGAGTTACCCGTCAAGCCATTTCCAAGCGATTGAATGCGTTTGGAATGATTCAAAAACAAGGAACTTGGGTTCTTTATGATTTGAAGCCAAGGGACGCTGAGCGTCGTTTTTTCGCCTATGAACAACTGTCCCAGCGGCAAAAAAGGGAGGGTTTTCTTCATAGCATCATGACGGGTGATGAATTTATTTCCGAGTATACGGAAGAGGCTTTTGAAATCATTTTGTTATTTTGACGGATGTGGCTTGTATTTCACACAACTGATATTTTTCATCTTCGTGTTGATTAATGCTTTCTCTACGAGTAATTATAACTGCAGTACCCCCTCTTGCTGTATTATGAGGATGTGGGGTGTAGTATATCTTGTAACCGGGCAGTTTATAGTTTGTTTCAAGTTTGAAATGTGTCTCGGTAACAACACATATGTCAAAATTTTTGATGTCGAGAGTCACTTGCAATTCTTCCTTACGATTCTCGAGACCATTGGCATTCCATACTAAGATTTGTATGTTTTTAACTATTAGAACCTCACCTTACTACCTTAAAAGAGCTCCTACAAAACGTTTTGAATAAGCTATCTAGATGGACAGCTCAGTGTGGTCTAGGAGTGAACCCCCACAAAACCGAACTAGTCCTCTTCTCAAGGAAATATAAAATCCCACCTATTGACCCTTAATGGAACAAGCTTGATTTTCTCCAACGAAGCAAAATAACTGGGTCTTATTTTGGATAGGAAACTAAGCTGGAAACCTAATATACAGGAAAGAGTTAAGAAAGCCACTGTCGTACTCTTCTCTTGCAAAAAAGCCGTTGGGTGCAAATGGGGCTTACAACCCAGACTAACTCACTGGCTCTATATCTCGGCCATCAGACCGATCCTTATGTACGGGGCAATAAATCATAAGTTATTAAGCAAAGTCCAACGTTCAGCTTGTCTGTGCATTAGCGGTGCACTGCGGACGACACCTTTCGCAGCTATGGACATTCTTTTTCATTTAACACCCCTTGACATTTATGGCAGGCGAAATGCACTTAACTCAGCTATTCGCCTTAAAGCTACTTCACAGTGGTCGAAAACAGTATATGGCCACGCCTCCATTTTAAATAAGTTTAATATCTTCCCTGAAGACATTGACTACACCATACCCAAGTTAAATTTTGACAAAAAATTCCAAGTTACCATCCCTTGAGCATTCTGGGAAGAAGGTGGTTTTTACAGAAGATTAGTCGGTACAATTTTATACCGACGGTTCAAACACTAACGACGGGGTGGGTGGTGGTGTCTTCTCTGATAGGCTTAACTTAAACCTCTCTTTTCGTCTCCCAAACCATTGTAGCGTGTTCCAGGCGGAGATAATGGTAAAGGGAGGACTTGTCTTGATATCCGCATCTTTTCAGACAGCCAAGGCGCAATCAAATCCTTGGAATCTTCCTCAGCAAATTCTTTAACAACTCTAGACTGCCCATCGTCTCTTATAGAGATGGCGGAGTAGTTTAACATTTACCTTATTTGGGTGCCGGGGCATAGGGATATTCCAGGGAATTGTAAGGCTGACGAACTTGCCAGACATGAAATAACAATACCCATCCTTCTAAGCAAAAGTTTACTGGCTATGCCTATCGCCACATGCAAACATAAATTATAGCTGGATGCTACCGTAAAGACAAATTCTAGGTGGACAATGAGTACAACTTGTCTAGCGACAAAACAGATTTGGCCTATGCTGGATCTGAAACGCTTTAGGAATTTGATTTCTCTAAATAGGAAGCATATTACCGCTGTTATAGGTGTCATAATTGGACACTGTCAGGCAAGCATGCAACAAGGCTTGGCGTATACTCTAACGATTTCTGCAGAAGCTGCATGGACGAGGAGGAGGAAGAGATTTTCACCTTCTTTACACCTGCCCAGCTCTCTCCCAAAGAAGGGAACTCCACTTAAGAGCCTTCTGTTTCAATGACCTAAATGATCTGAGTAATTCATCAGAAGCTCTAAATGGTTCAACGAGTAATCTAGAGGCCGCGTCTCAAACCTATGTTGTATCACAATGGACCTATTATTGGTCTAAGTGTGTTGGCTTCTTTCTTGCTGACAGACATTTCAACCTCTAACCTAACCTAACCTAACCATTAGGATCTTTTAGGCACAGCTCTTTTGTTGCTGTTTTGTTTTTCAAGGAATGGTATTCTTTCCAGAATTTTCTATTTGCTCTTTTCCATATCTTCCATTCTACTTTTTTGCATAATATTTTTCATCACATTGCTGGATTTCAGGTCTTCGACTTGATTTGCAATAACCTGCGTATATGTTTTCTCAGGCCCGGCTTTGGAACTTAAGTTCTTATTTTTGTTCTTGGACAGTTTTTTTAAACTTTTTTAGTGATTTTATTTATCTGGAGGTTTCGTTATTGGAATCTAGTCCTTTCTGATTTTGTTTTTTTTGTTTTTATATGTGTATTTTTTTTATTGGCTTTTGCATTTTTTTTTGCTTGTTATCCTTTGCTTGTTGTAACTCTTTTACTACTACACAGCCTCTGTAGTTAGCTGGGTGTCTTTCGTTACAGTTGGCACATTTCGGGTGCCTTTTTATCCCTTATGCAATCTTTTGTGTGATGGTCGCATGCGCATTATTTGTGAGTGTGAACATATTTTTGACAATTCTTGCATTGGGGAATTAGCTTTGTTTTCCGCGGTGGATGAATTTTTACTTTCATTCCTAAGATATCTTTGAAGTATAAGTGAAACAACGTGCTGTGATTGGTTCCGTCGCTTCAAAGACGGTGATTTCGCTGTTGACGACCGTCCGCATGAAGGAAGGCCAAAATCCTTCGAAGACGCTGAATTGGAGGCATTGCTTGATGAGGATCCGTGCGAAACGCAAGAACAGCTTGGTTCAGCATTAGGAGTTACCCGTCAAGCCATTTCCAAGCGATTGCATGCGTTTGGAATGATTCAAAAACAAGGAACTTGGGTTCCTTATGATTTGAGGCCAAGGGACGTTGAGCGTCGCTTTTTCGCCTGTGAACAACTGCTCCAGCGGCAAAAAAGGAAGGGTTTTCTTCATCGCATTGTGACGGGTGATGAAAAATGGATTAATTTCAGCCACCCAAAGAAAAGAAAGTCATGGGGACTGCCCGGTCATGCTTCTACGTCGTCGGCTCGGTCGAATATTCACGCTGCGAAGATTATGCTGTGTATTTGGTGGGACCAGGTCGGTGTCATTTATAATGGGGAACGGTATCGACTTCAATTGATGCGATTGAGCCGAGCACTACGCGAAAAACAGCCACAATAGAAGAAAGTTATTCTACAGCATGACAACGCTCGGCCTCACGTTGCCAAACCCGTTAAAACCTACCTAGAAACACTCAAATGGGAATTCCTACCCCACCCGCCATGTTCCCCAGATATTGCGCCATCCGCTTATTACTTGTTCCGTTCGATGGCACATGGTCTGGCTGATCAGCAGTTCCGTTCATATGAAGACATAAAGAAATTGCTTGATTCGTGGATAGCCTCAAAAGATGAACACTTTTACCGTAACGGTATTCGAGCTCTGCCAGAAAGACGGGAAAAAGTTGTAGTTAGCGATGGGCAATACTTTGAATGATTCATTTGTAACCATTTTTTCACAATACAGTTGCATTTTCATAAAAAAAAAAACAGCGAAAACTTAGTTGCACAATATTTAGTAAGCCTTCGTACTTTGCTAAACAGAGTACTATAATTGGAAGAGGCTTTATTGGCTTGGGTGTTTTTTATTTTTAGTTTGAATCTTTTCTTCGCTTTTGAGGTTCACTTTTGGTGATGAAAGCTCCGGAGACATGTTAATTTTTGCTTTTTTTTTTGTTTTATTTCTCCATCCCCTAGATGGCTGTGTCTCTCTTCGTAATTCTTCTTCATCCGTACAATACACGACAGCTTTGGTAACCTGCTCATTTTTTATTATTCACTTGTATTTTTAGCAGCCGTGGAGGGTGGCCGTGGTGTAGTGGTAACATCAACGCTTGTCACACTCTTGGTTCACGGTTCAAATCCTGATCTCAACAATCATCTATTTATTTCGTCTGAAATAAATAAAAAAGTCGATCAATTGCAAAAGCTTAGTCAACTCTACTGCGAAGGCATAACACTGGCAGTAGTGTGGTCATATGGCTTAAATGCAACTTGATCGTGATGATGACATTAGGTGGAGGGAAAAAAAAAATACTGTGAATCATGAGCAACGACAAAAAGCAAAACAAACCAGCTTCCCAGTTATCTGGACGCCACCCTTGGAGTTTACTGAAAAATTAATACCACAAACTTCAAACCCACTACACCAATCTTTCTTTCGCTCTCTCTCTCAATTTCTTCAAAACGCCGGTGCCCTGAAATAATTTAATGGTATTCATATCCTATTTGGCGCGCGCAAATTATAAAAAAAAAGAAGCTGCAATTCATGTTTCAATTTATCGATTTCACTTGCCAGATATTCACTGAGTTGCTTAAAATCTTCTCTTTCTTCACAGGCTATTTTGTATTTAGCCTTCAATATTGAATTTTCTTTTGTTGATTGGGATTCCACGAAAATATAAACGCTGACAAGTAATACTCAGCAAAATATTACATTTTAAAAAATTAAAATGGGACACGCACAGTTAAAATAAGTTCCTATTTAGACCACAAAGCAGATATTTCTATGAATGTAGTTTATTTTTGCATTAAAATCACGTATTAAGCACCATTTAAGTCGGCATTAATCCTTGCTATGATGACATATTCAACAGGATGGTTCAATTGGTTGATTTTTAATTTGTTTCTAATCGCAGTCGCGAATAGGTGCAGTCTAAATATTTTCCAGCAAATATACATACCTTCGTACAACAGTACCAACAAATGTTCCGAATATAATTTGATATTTCAGTGTTTGTTTTGTTTTCAATCTTTCTTTATTCTTGATGTAAGTTAGGTTAAGTTGAAGTGACAGTCAGCAAAAAAGAAGCCAACACACTTAGACCAATAATAGGTCCATTGTGATACCACATGGGTTTAGCCTACTCGTTGAACCATTTCGAGCTTCTGATGAAGCGTCGAATGTATGTTGTTAATGTAAAACAGGTAATAAATCTTAGCATGAGCTAAGAGTCAAAAGATTGGCGACAGTGTAGAGTGAGACCTATTTGTTTCTTACCTATTTTTAAATAATAAATTGCACAGCTCCGATGTCTGACATTCTGTCAATTGTAACACGAGATAAATACAAACTTACAGAAATGTTATAAGTACTTATTTTAAATCTCTAACTTTAAATATATTTGAACGTGATAACCTACATAATTCGCATGCCAAAACGATACAATCTGGTCGGTTTAAAGTTCAATGTGCTAGTAGCAGGACAACGCCGTCAACGGAATGTGTTACTTCCGCATAAACAAGATATTATCTAGTCCTCTCGCAAGCAATATTTTGAAAAAAGTGTTTCCAAACATGTTAGTACGAGGGTTTGTTGCAAAAGGAATGTTGACGCAGTCGCATAGCCTTTGGGCAACTTTTCCAAAATATTTCCATATTCCACTGGAAAGTTGAGCAACATAGACAAATGAATCGAGAAATGTTGTTGAGAAACATTTAAAAATTAAACTTTCATGATGAGGTGAATATTCACGCAATTTGGTTTCAAATGTCTTCTTGTAATATGTTGAAATTGCGGGGAAGAAAAATCCCTAAGCAAATTGTCGGGGAATTCCTCGCCGTCTGAAACCTCTCATGAGCTGAAACGATTATAAATAAAGTAAAACTTATGATTTTTTAGTAACAGGCATATGATACAGTAGGGAGTCTAGAAAGTAAAGAAAAATGCTGCCCAAAACGCATTGACGATTTCCTTGCATCGCTGCATTTGGCGTACTTAATGATGTGCTGCACTCCGCCGTACTGAACGGGCCCAATAAGTTGTTTTGATTTGTCGGCTGGACCCGGAAGCATTGAATTTTATATGTAATGACGCTGAAACCAAGTGCAGTCATGGTCTCTTGCTGTAGGGGCTTCGTTCCTAAGTAAGCTGCTTTCAATTTCGAAGACTAAGCCTTTTCAAGTCAAAAATAACTACCTCTCTCCTCGCCCATGAAGATGCATGAAGATATTGTCGGCCGAAATAACGGACAATCAAGGTAAACGAATTGTTAAATTACAGGCCTTTGTAGATAATTTGCACTCGACGTTAGGATGGTCCGTTACGGTCAATCATGTACTTCGTGTTGTCATCGTCAGACTCAAGTTATCTGCTTCTTTTTCGACACTCGAGTTCAAGTTCCTTTAACTTGCGGCCGCAGTGCGAGTTGTTTACCTGAAGAGTAATGCGAAGCGAGTCACCACACTACCCTCGCGGCAAGTTTCTTTCACAGGCAGTCACACGAAGTCGGCCGCACTGCTAACTACAATCTATGTATCTAGTCAGTCTAGCAATGCATACATTTTTTTTATAAAGGGGATATGAATATGCCTATATTATTGCAGGGCACGGGCGTTTGCAAATAGGAAGAAAGATTGGTATAATTGTTTGAAATTCAGGTGGTATTCTATAAACTCCGGGAATAGCGTCCAGATACGTTGCATATGATTCACAGTAGGCCCCACAATATACTGATAACCTGACTTCATTAAAATATTTTTTTTCTTTTATAATTTGCACGTATTAAAGGGGATATGAATACCCTTATACTAATTTTTTTTAGAACACGTGCGTTTTGTGGAAAGAGGAAGAGACGGAGAGAAAGACAGAGTGGTGTAGTTTGAAACTCAGGTGGTATTAAGTTTTTGTAAACTGCAAGGGTGGCACATAACTGGGGAGTATTTTGTTTGTTTTCGCTATTATTGTCGTTGCTTATGATTCACAGTATTTTCTTCCGTCCACCTGATGTCATCATCACGATTAAGTTGCATTTTCAGCCGTATGACTACCCTACTGCCAGTGTTATTCCTTCGTAGTAGAGTTGAATTAGCTTTCGCAATTGATCGACTTTTTTTACTTATTTCTTGCGAAATAAATAGATGATTCTTGATATCAAGATTTGAACCGTGAATCTGCAGCGTGATAAGTGATGATGGCCAGCTGACATACTGACATACGAGTATGTATCTAACTGGGTGGTAATAAATGAAAGCAGAGCTTTTTATTGTATTAATACTGAAGTGTCATCATGAGACCGAAGTCTTTATAAGAACTAGGTTGTTTCATTGCACAGTGCGGCCTAAAGTATCTCACGTACTATCTTGTCCTTATGTTTGTCTAAATTTTCAAGTGGGATTGGATATGCCTGTCACATGTTTTCCTATTTTAGATGAGCAGCTTTCAGTTTCAATAACTATTCTGGAACTAGCTACTTGTTATTTTTAAACACTTGTGAAAATTTTTTCGATTTTGCATTTTACAGAATTCAACCCGAATTTTCACAGACTACGCTTGAGAGTACCTAGTATGCAATTTTTATTGATTAATTCATTGCAAATAACAACTAGGCAAAACGATTAAAACTAGCTTAACTAACTTAACCATCTTCTTCTAACTTACTGGTCCTATGCCGGCGCTCTAACCTAATCCTATTACTTAAAACTATGTCTTTCGACGTAAAGTACTTGAATCTTCATTTATTTCATTGAATTAATTTTAATTGTTACTAAGAAAATATTATTATATAAAAACTTAGTAAATTAACTTTTTTTTTTATTCTTATATATATAACTTAAAAAACTACCTTAAAATAAATCTTAAAACTACCTTATTCTACCTTAATCTCTCTTAGCCTTATCCTTCTTTTTTTTTTCTATCAAAATGCTGTGATAAATTTTTATTTTTTTTTGTTACTTTTACTTATCTAAGTTAGGTTAGGTAGATGGGTGCCTTGTGACAAATGGAGTCACTGCTCACTTAGACCAACAAATTTGGGTCCATTGTGCCCATTCGTTTAACCCTGGAAACGTTAAATGTCCGCTGTTAGAACCACCCAGATAGTGATATAAATCTCAGGAGGTCCGTAAGCTCTATATTACTTAAGTCTTCCAATTCCGAGAAGAAGTAACTTCCGAGAGTCCTCATTCTTGTAACGGATAGGGCAGGACAATCACACTGCAGGTGACGAACTGATTCAATTTCTTCTTCGTCCCTGCAGCTTCAACAGTAGTCATTATCTAGCAACCCGAGTCGCTCCGCGTGAACTCCAAAGGCACAATGACCAGTAATTATTCCACACTGCTGTGTGCAACGTCTCTGTCGTAGTTGAGTCGCCTATCCACAGCTGTCCGAGCAACGTGGAAGATTAACGGCACCGCCAATCTGTCATCAAAATAGAGGAACGCCTCTGGGGGAACAAAGCCGTTAAGGCGCACTTTCTCGTGATACTATAATTGGAGCAATAAAGGGCGCCATGTAAACATATTTAACGGGTTGAATAATCTATTTAAGTATATCGAAAAACAAAATATATATCAGATTGGAGATGCAATTGAGATCATAGAATACTAACTTGAGTTCAGTCCTGCGACGCAAAATTTAATTTTGGTGGGGGCGAAAGCCCCCATTTATTTGGCTTATTACAAGCTACAACTAACTTAAGGCTAAAACTTAAACCTAAAACTTAAAACTAAAACTTAAAACTAAGACTTAAAGTTAAGGAGAATGGTGAAGGAGTTCGGTTTTGAGGCAGGGGGTGCTGAGGTTAAAATCAAACTGGGTGAGGTTTGAGTTCACTTTTCGCAGCATACGGGAAATTGGTTCATTAGATCCATATGAAGTGCGGTGGGACGGTAAATAGAAAAGACGAGGGCATCGTAAATTTCGTGGGTTGGTATTGAAAAAAATTGAATTATAAAGAGATGCGCAATCGACAGAGCCTGAAAGAAGTCGATGAATGAAAAGAATGTCTGCAACATCTCTGCGTTTCTCTAGAGTACTCAGGTTGATGAGGTTGAGGCGGTCTTGATAGGGAGGCAAGATAAATGGATCGTTCCAAGGAAGACCTCGAAGGGCAAATCGAAGAAATCGACGTTGAACATTCTCGATTCTGGTCACATGAACTTGCTGAAATGGTGACCACGCTTGACTGGCGTATTCAAGGAGGGGGCGCACAAAGGTAATGTAGAGGGATCTGGTCACGTAAGGGTCGGAGAATTCTTTGGACCATCGTTTGGCAAAGCCAAGTTATGAGTTAGCTTTACAAATTATATAATTATATATAATATGTGAACGAAAATTTCGTTCCCTATCGTACAATATTCCAAGATCACGGAGAGACTGAACGATGGATATAGGTTGACCATGAAGAAGGTAAAGGCGGGCGGAGGCCACGTGGTGCTTACGTGATAAGGTAATGGATTGACATTTGGCGATATTGTTCTCTAAGCGATTTTGTAGGCACCAGTTCGAAAAACTATCAAGGTTTTGTTGAAGGAGACAGTAGTCATGTGGTGAAGAGATGGCTTTGAAAAACTTGGTATCATCAGCGTATAGAGAGGGGGAAGAGTGTTTAATAACCCTCTCGACATCGTTTATGGTTAGAATGAAGAGAAGGGGACCTAGATGGCTGCCTTGCGGAACACCAGAGGTGGCCAAGAAGGGAGTCGATAAGATGGATCTGAAGCGAACTCTGTAAGAACGGTTTTCCAGGTAAGAAGATATCCATTTTAACAATATGGGTTCGAAACCGAGGGCAGACAATTTGAAGAGGATTAAGTTATGAGATATCTTATCAAAAGCCTTACTAAAATCAGTTGCAATAACGTCGACTTCTTTGCCATTCTCTAAGGCAGACAGGGCGAAGGACACGAATTCGACTAAGTTAGTGGTAGTTGATCTACCTTTCAGAAAGCCGTGTTGGGTGGGAGAGATAAGAGACTTGCACTGAAAGCTTAAGGCTTCGTATAAAATACTTTCGAAAAGTTTGGGTAGATGAGAAAGTTTAGCAATGCGGCGATAGTTTGTTACCTCGTTCTTTGATCCCTTTTTGTGAATGGGGGTTATGAAAGAGGTCTTCCAAATCTGAGGGAATTCTCCTAGTGATAGAGACAAACAGAAGAGGTGAGAGAGCATTTTTTAAGAAAAATGGCAGGGAGACCATCTGGGCCGGGTGAGAATTCATCATTAAGATTTTGTAGTTTATTTTCAATTACAGCAGGATCAAAAGGCAGGGACAGAAAGGGGCCAACGGAGAAGTTAAGAAGGTGAGTGAAGTAAGAGGGGTCTGGTTCAAAAGAGTTGTCGGCGAAGGATTGTTTAAAATAGGTGGCAAACAAGTTGGCAATGGTTTGCGGATTAGTTGAAGATATGTTTTCAAAAGAGAGGGACGGAGGGTAACCGTCAGATTTTTTTTTATAGTTGACGAATTGAAAAAAATGACTTAGGGTCGTTTATAAGATTCGCTTGCGCGTTAATTAGGTACCGCTGGTAGTGAGAGTTATAAAGATGATTGAATTGAAGGTAGGAACCGAGATAGTTGGAATAGTCGAAAACATAATTGGTACGAAGGAAAGCTGCCCATAACTTGTTTCTCTTGTTACGTAAGGAGCGAAGTTTGCGATTATACCAAGGGGGGGATGAAGTTGAAGTTTTATGACGAGAAAAGGGGACATAAAGAGAAATGGAATTAAACATTTCTCTGTAAAAAATTGTGAGGGCTTCGTTTAAGGATAAGTTAGCAAAATCAAAGGAACATCTACTCAGATAGGCATTTATTTTGCGGAAATTAGCTTTATGAAAGTCGTAAGAAGTGTGAAACGCAGGAGGTGTAGATTGAAGTGGAGAATTGAGGAAAAGTGAAAGAAGAAGGGGAGGATGAAAGTTATCAATAGTTGACAGAGTTAGGGGACAAAGCGAGACTGAGGAGTTAACGGGATCAGTTGTGAATATAAGGTCTAATTGCCTTCCCATGTAATTTAAGACATTACTAACTTGACATAGACTTGAATCAGTTAGCCGATCTATGAAGAGACATTCCTTAGTGGAGTTGGCATTTGAAGCGATGAAAAAGGATTCATCATCGGAAGGACTCCACTGCAGCAGAGGTAGATTAAAGTCGCCAAAAATGAGGATGTCATCGAGGGAATCAGATAGGTCGATTATTTGATCAATCGCGTCTATAGCAAGTTGGTAAGATTCGATAGATTGATTTGGTAGAATGTAGCAACACATAACGTACAGGGATCGGTGTGGAAAAGTTATTTTTATTGTAATAAAGTCGACCTTAGAAGAGGAAGAAATGGCAATGAGAGAAGAGTCAAGGTCATTATGAATGGCCAGTAGCACACCTCGAGAGGGAGAGTCTACCAAGGGTTGGGTAGGGTCGTCGTCTCGAAAAACATTAAAAGTAGGGGGGAATAATTCTTGACTCTTTATGTCGGGGATCAGATTGGTTTCAGTCAGAGCATAGATATCGAAAGGGAGGGCATGGGATTGGCGCAAAACAGCTTGGGTTTTCGAGCGTAGGCCTCTTACGTTCTGGTAGTAAAATGTAAGAGGAAGATTGTTGTGTAGGGACGAGGGGGAAGGCAGTTGAAGTGCTGATGATAGTGGCAGTTTATGGACGAAAAAATTTGTTGTGGTCACTTCGGCTCCGTTGGAGATGTTGCGTTCTTTTAGAGTGTACGTAGTTGCCAAAAGCAGCAAGGTCATCTGCTACTTTTTGAGGAGACAAATTAAAAATCTCGTGGAACTTGATATAGATTTTCTTGAGACTGTCTATTTCAATGGGGAGGCCTCCTGCTGAATGGAAACCATGACACTTGTTTTGGTTTTACCCTCATAGCAAACTGAGTCAGATTTGTCATGAAGATACGCGAGAAAGAGGCGTATATTCTCGTAAACCCTTTTTTCTTTTAGCCTGGAGAGTGCGTAGCGACATTCTGTGGTGTCGAAGGTTTGCTGTGTTAGTTTAACTAGAGGCGGTAAAACCGGATCAGGACTGGGAGCAGTGGAGGAAGAGATTGAAGAGAAAGGTGTATTAGATGAGACATTAGCTGTGGGGTTCAGAATATGAGAGCTGATAAAGTTAGGGTATTTGGCTCCAGTTGTGAGATTGAAATTAGGGAAAGAATTGGTGGTGAAGGCAGGTGGCGCGGAGGGTTGTAGCGGTTGAGAGGTGCCAGTGTGAGAAGTTGGGTTTAATTCAAACGAAACTCGCTTGTGTGTGGGCTTCGGTGGGGCGGCGACATTAAGTGCATTTAAAGAAGAAGAAGAAGACGTTTGTTAGGCAAAAGAGCTATTGCGCCAAATAATTATCATATTATTGTATTATATTATTTTGTTCACTACCAAATGCATGCCGAATTACTCCAAAAAAAATAATGGGATATGTTCTTGGTAGGGGAAGGAATCAAGTGAGTATTCCATGATCTCAATTGTAATTCCAATTTAATATTCGAAATTTTGTTGTAAAAAAGAAATGCTCCAACTCGATGTCGGCCACTTGAGACAAAAATGAATAATGAAAGTTTGCATTGCGAATCTTTGAGAGGGGGAATCTGGTCTTGCTAACGACCACATTTCGAGCCTCAACAAAACCAATCAGTGTATTTCTGTTGGCGGTGGAAATAAAATAGCATGGCTGATACTCGTAGACTTCTGACAGCCACCCAATATGTTCCATTTAAATATTCTTCAATTTCACTTCACATAAAGTGTTCCTCTCCAATTTTTTTTTTATTTTTTTTTCAATATTGAGCATTCTCAGAAAGTGATACACATATATTCTCCCTAACCACTAGATTGCACAAGAAAGGAACTATTGAGAGATCATCTCTATGAGGCTGATAGTTCAGATTTAGGAGATCAAGCGATGTACGAGTACTGATGGATGAGCTTTCTGTCCACATTCAGATACTATGTGCAACAATTCAAATAGCTGTATTTTTTTTAATTGAATATTTTTATTGAATCCAAAGAAAAAAATGTCGGAAATTTATTCGAATTAATGGATTTAATTAATATTTTTCGATATGGCCACCTATGGTACGAACAATTTCCTTGAGATGGTCAATAAATTTATCGTACGCTGCCGTTGTTTGGTATTTTTTAGTGCCAACCTTGGCCTTTGAAATGCCCAATACAGAAAAGTATAATCGATTCGCATTGGGAAAATTTGATAGCCATTGTGTCGAGGAAATGAAGTGCAGAACGTTTTGTCGCAGACATTCTTGATTTGCTCGGGTGAAACGTTCCCATAGGATTGCGTGCCCATAGCTTCAACACAGCTTCCAAGACCATCGGCAGTCATTGCGCCTCAAACCATAACGGAGGCGCTTGCTTCCTGGTGGCCATTCTTCGGTCGAAATTATTCTACCACCTCTCTGGCAGGTAAACTCGATCATTTTGCTTGTTGACAAGTTGCTTAATGTGAAATGGTGCTTCATCAGAGAAGACGATGTTTGCCAATTGGCCACTTGCGTGCAAGTGGATCAACTCCTTTGCTCTTTCCACTCTAACTTCTTTTTTTTTGTCAGGTGTGAGATCATGAACTTTTTCGAACTTTAAGGCTTTGAGTCCGAGCTCATTTTTCAAAATGTGTTGTATCCGTTCTCTGGATATGTTTAGCTCAGAAACTATTTTTCTTCCGCTACGCCGAGGATTTCGTTCGATTCTGGCCTTCACACTCCGAATCACTGTTGTCACGAGTTGCTGTCTTTTCAGACCACCTCTATAGCGTTTTGCAATGCTGCCGGTTTCGTTGTAACGCGATATGGTGCGATACACAAATATTTTGTTCACTTTCAAATGTATCAGCTTATGAACAGATTTTCCAGCCGAAAAAAGGGCAATAATACTATTGCGATTGAATTCCATTGTCGATAGAACAAAAACTAAATACGCGATAAAAAAAAGACCTTGCACACGCTTGTCAACAATGAAATGTGTTAACAACTGTCAAATTTTCAGCGCGCTGTCATTCGTAATTTGGCAGACACAGCGACGTGAATTTGGTAACAGTTCATGTCAGTCACCCTTTAGTTTGGTGAGTTTATTGAAAAGCTCGCTTAAGAAAATATCTCTGAATTTGCTCCCCAATCTCATACTTCTCAAACTACTCATACCCGTCCCGTACAACATAATTGTACTTGCCACCACCCTTCCACCACTATTAAAGTCCACTGTTGGCAGTTATCCCGCTAGCGGTTTATCGTCAATTGCACCGAATCGGGTGTTTCCGTTAAAATACCTATGTCATCGGTGTAGAGTTATGCCTTGCTTTTTGCCCCTGTAAATTACACTTTACCGGGCAGAACATCCGTGATGTCACCTATACTCGTATACTAAATAAAATTTGTTGGGCTGACGTTACAACCTTGCTTCATTCCCATGATGAAGGGAACCATCGGATCTATATTTCTCGTTCCACATTGCTGTTATAGTGTTTTCACATGTGCTTAGATAATGCAGTTTATAAAAGGCGCTGAACAATTAATTGTATTCATGGCCGTCTTGAAGCCAACAAAAAAGGTGTAAAATTTTTCGCTTATTCTCAACTCGCATACACGTCTGCGGCAAACTTTTCAGTACAAAAATGAGATCCATGGTAGAGCGTCCTGGTCTTATGTCGGCTTGGTATTCTTTAACTTTGCTATTGTGATCAAGCCACAAAAGTAACCTCCTGTGTAGCATGCTCATATAAGCTTTGGCTCAGGAATTTAGAAATGATTTACCACGATAGTTCTTTAGGTCGTCGAGGCTTCCATTTTTTGAATCTGAAATATTTTCCGAAACTACCCGTATCTGGAATATTTTCGTTGTCAAATATTCGGTTGTATTAATTCCTTAATAATCTGTTGGTATTCTGTTGGTTCCCGCAGCTTAATTGTTTTTCGATGCGCAACCGCATATTCTACATTCTCAATAGAGAAGGGGTATCTAGTAATTTCGATCGATCACCATATAGAAGCCAAATTCCAATCATGTGCGATACAAGGTATATCTATAAATATAAAAACGAAAAGTGGACAAATAATATCAGTTGCATCAATTTACTGTTCTTCCAGCGATTTTAATGCCAAAAACAAGTATCGGGGATCTAGATTGACAAATACGAGAGGAAGAGAATTATATGAAGTAATAAAAGAATTAGTTATAATTAGTAGAAATTAATTAATTATTAGAAAACCTACGTATTGGCCAACAGATAGGAAGAAAACCCCAGATCTTGTCGACTTTTTCATTAAAAAGAATATCTCGTCAAACACTATAAAAGTAGAAGAAGGGCCAGATCTTGACTCAGATCATTCCACAATACTTTTAACACTTGGCGATAAAATCACTAACACAGAAAACAGCCCAAAACTAGCTAATAAGATGACTGATTGGAACTAATTCAGACAGAATCTAGAGGATAGTATTCAGCTCTCAGAAACAAATGAAACGGAAGATCAATTAGAAAAGGCTATTCAGTTATTTACAGTTAATATCGAAAAAGGTGCATGGGCTGCAACACCTATAATTAAAACTAAAATCCAACAAAACTCATATCCAGCGACAAAACAATACTGAATAACCTAAACAGTAAGCTTAAAAGATCCCTAAGAGAATTTAAAAATGAGTCTCTTAAAAAATACCTTACTAAACTTATGAATGATGTTAGTACCGTATACTCACTCTGGAAGGCAACGAAGAAAATGAAAAGGCCAATTGCACACATTCCACCAGTTAAAAACAGAAAAGGTAACTGGGCAAGAAACAGCCAAGAAAAAGCGAATTTATTTGCTGAATATCTCGAAGGTGTCTTCCAACCATATGAAGATAAAGACTGTAAAAAAACTGAAGAATTGTGCGAAGAGGAGAGACATATTCGACCGGTAACGGAGAAAGAAATTGCTAGAGAAATACAAGAAGGCATCAATAGTAAAAAAAACCCAAATATTTGACTTGATATGATGGGAAATCCTAAAACAACTCCCAAAAAAGGCTTAAAGAAACTAGCACGCATATAGGATAAGGTATGTACCTAACAATGGAAAAGTCGCGGAAGTAATTATGATACCAAAACCACCTAGTGAAGTCACCTCCTACCGCTCCATATCGATTCTGCCTATGTTGTCCAAACTATTTGAAAAGATGTTGATTACTCGTAAACGTCTGCATAAAATAATCGAAAAAAAATCGCTAATCTCAAACCATCAATTTGGTTTTAGAAATAAACACCCCACGATCGATCAGGTGTGAATAACTGATCAAATCGAAAAAGCATTTGAAGAAAAAAAGATATGCTCTACCATATTTCTCGATAGATATAGCTCAAGCTTTCGATAAAGTATGGCACAAAAGACTGATACATAAATTGCAAAAGCATATGCCAAAGCAATACTCAGAAATCCTAAAGTGTTATATATTACAGCGTTTTTTTACAATCCAACAAGGAGATAACTACTCCATATTGAAAAAAATAGAAGCTAGTATACCGCAAGGCAGTGTGCTAGGTCCTGTATTATATCTCTTATTTACCAGTGACTTGCCATTTAGTGATGAACAACTGTGGCGTCATTTGCAGATAATACTGCTATACTTGCTCTGGGAGAAACTGTCGAAGTAGCGACGAAAAAGCTACAGATGGCAGAGAATAATATATCAATACGCAAACACAGCCAAATACGTATATAGGTATTACACTAGATGCAAAACTGCGCTGGAAATCGCATGTAAAGAAAAAAAAAAAGAAAAACTGAACATACTCTACGGTAAAATGTATTGGTTATAGGGAAATACTCTTGTTTGTCCAATTACAGTAAACTACTGCTTCTAAAACCAGTTTGGACCTACGGGCTCCAGCTATGGGCATGCAAAACCAATTTACAGAAAATACAAGCATTTCAAAATAAAGTACTACGGAATATAGTAAAGAAACACTGATCTGTATAGAGATCTAGAAATTGAAATGATTGAAGATGAAGTCAAAAAAGTAACTAATAGACACAAACTTAGACTTTTCAATCACGTAAACTCAGAAATGTCGGAACTATTAAATACTAGCAATCTGACTAGGAGATTAAGAAGAGTAAAATCTTTTGAACTAGCTAGATAAGTAGAAAAAAAAACAATATTTAATCGTGCACAGGTGAATACTTATCATAATCACCTTAAGAGATTGCTGATTGGACTAACGACTAGGTGCAATAAGTGGAAGGCTGGCTCCTCCCCGCCCTGCGATGAAATGCCAAGACGGCGGCACCGTAAGGAAAACGGAAAGAAGGTCGAAGGGGTTAGTGGGTAAAAATCCCACACTGTTACTGAGTACGGGCTCAGTTTCGCCTTTGGAAGATTACCACCACAGCGAAAAAAAAAAAAAAAAATTGGTTGTTGTAGTATCGCGTAATGTGGTGACTCTGAAAGTGAATCCAGCTGTTCACAGTAGTAGTAAACTGATCGCAACATATTCCGCTTGTTTTGATGAGTGTTGCTGTTTGCCCGCGTTTTCAATATGCTCTTTTTTCTGACAGTAACCCTAAAATGATCGCTAGTTTAGAGAAAGTTCGCATACAAACAAGAAGCACAATTAACAGAGAATACAGCTTCAACAATTCTCGGCACTACCCACAGTTTCCCATAACTAAGTATACGACTTATATTTATATACATTTCGCAAAAAGTTTTCTAATAGTAATTATTTTAATTTATTTAATTTTAAATTTTATTCAATGCAAAATTATCAACCCTCTAACAGGCAAAGTTAAAATAACGACGTAAGGTATAGCTGAATTTTTGTTTAGGTTAGATATTAGTGTAAGAAGCACGAATTTAGTGACGAGCTGAAAAATTAATTTAGTCACCAGATAAGGTAAAGAAATTGGAAGGCGGCCTCAGGGCAGCCTTATCCGTTTAAGCATAAAAAAACAGTAAGGTGTATATTTGTTGGAAAAAAAAGTTTTTTATTTATTGAAAAAAAATCAAAATTATTTTCTTTGATGGTATTCCAAAAAACAATTTTTGGCGTTTGAACAGCACTAATGGAGATCACATTTCGAACAAATGCATTGTGTTTGCGATACTTTGCAAAGTTTGTATTTTTTTTTTACCACCATCTTTGCCAAACCAGTCATACCTTATGTCAGCCACAGGATGTTTTGCCCTCTTACCGATGCCAGAACTAGTGCTGGGCTCTTTTTCTTGTGTTGAAGGCCAACTGAACGTTTTCTCTTACAAGACACAAGACCTGCAGCTATTTCTTCACGGAATTCAGGCAACGTCAGCAACTTTTCTTCTGTATAATTTGAATCATCAGAGGATTTTTCAGCTTCGATATGACGATATAAAATGTATGGATTTGTAGCAGCCATGTCAACCAAATGATAAAAAAATGTTATCATTGGGTTTCTAGTCTTGAGTCGAATATGATAACGAGCCATAAGACCGTCCATTAGATCAACTCTACCCATGTGGCTATTATATTCGCGTATAATTTGTGGGCAGTCAACTTCAATGTACTTCTTTTCCTTTCGATCGTAACGCGATGCCTTATTTGGGTGATTGGATGGGTCCAGTCTTGAAAATGGCAAAGTTCCAACATATGTTGGTTGCTAATCGGACATTTTTATTATCTCTTCACAAAACAGTACTAATGTCAATGCCGTACACGTTACCTACATATTCAATTGAATACCCCCTATATTCTTTGAAATCTTTATCCAAAGGAAACTTACAGTTTGGAATTCTGTTGGCTCTGATTGTTCCTAAAGCATATATTCCTAATGGCGATCGTTTTCTTTTTCGTGGCTGGATAATTAATGCTTGATTGATGGTTGTATTATTTCCTCTGCCTCTTGTTCCTGTTGCTACTTCTACAGTTGCAATTGTAGGAGTTGCTTCTGTTGAAGTCGATGGCTGATTTGATAATGAAGACAAATTGATATCTCGAAGGAGAACATCACTTGTGTCTGCAGTGTTCATTTCACCTATACATTTCATTATGAATTGGTCATCTTCATGTGATATTTCCTCCGGAATATAATCTGAATCTTCGAGTTCATCATCACTAAAATCATCTTAGTCTGAATCTAATTGGACCGAATCCATGAAGTTTTGAACCTCTTCATCAGACATTTTGGATAAATCATTTTTTTTTTTCACAACACTATAGTATCTTTCCATTTCTACTTAAATTAAGAAATAGAATTCGTTCACAGTCTTTCAACAACGAAGAATAATCACACGTAGGAACACATTTTTACGCTTAAACGGGCAAGGCGGCCCTGAGGCTTCCTTTGGATTTTTGTTGCTAAATCACATTTACGTATTCAATTCACACTAAATACAAATAATACACCAAAATACATGCGCTTAGTACTTACCGAAAAAAATTTCACTAAAATCTGAGTTGGAAATAAAAAATTAAAAAAAAGTTGGTAAAATTATCAAATTACATATTTTCCAAAAAATCTGTAAATATTAATTGGGCGCGAAATGTTTTACGATTCAAATTTAATTAAATTTATGTAAAAGCTGCCTCAGGGCAGCCTTACCTGTTAGAGGGTACTCCTTGGAACATCGATCACCTTCGAGGCTAAGGTCATTAGACCGAAATCTTTTGAAGCATCGGGCCCCGAAAACTAGACACAAATTTTCACTTTAATTTTTAATTCAGACAACACACTTTCCTAATTTTATTACAATCTCTACTGGTGCACTCCAAGGATCAATCTGATCTTCCATCACATCCATAGTACATTTGTCAATTCACATGTTCGCGGATGATGTCCAGCCTGAAATTTTCGACAACTCAACGTACGAAATCTGTTGAAGAAGGTGAGGGAAGATTACTTGTTGTCAATGTTTTCCTGCAAGCAAATTACATTGCCGATTTTGGTTGTTGGTTTCTTTTGATGCTGGGAGTACATATGTCATTTTCATCGAAACATCCGGTAGTAAATGTGATGCTTATGAAAAATGTATTGAAAATTTTGAATTTTTAAGTAATCATTGTTCCAAGTCAAATACTATTTGTGTTCTTGTTGACTGTAACATTGGTGATGTACATATGTATGTATCATATTTTGGTCTTGGTCGGAAGACGACAAAATTCTTATTACACATAATGTAAAAATAAGATTATGAATTGGCTCTTATCGATTGTCTGTTTTCTACTAATTTATGCCAAATCAGCTCAATTTCAAAATAGAATAATAGGTCTTGCTTTTATAGTTTTAAAAAAACGTTATAGCTAATCTTTCTGAAGCACTATTTCCTCTCTTAAATAATTCGATTTATCATAAACAATTGTTAATCGAATTTGAATTTTGTAGTTATCTGAAAGTTTTTTTTTTTTTATTTTTATTTTTTTTTTCCCGAGGGTTGGTGAAAAAATCTTCCATAGACACTATGAGGATAGCAAGCGCGTGCTCATAGTAGTGTCAGATTCTTACTGACTAAAAAAAACCACCCTGCGATTTAATTTGTTATATATTGCAACTAAGAACGACCTTATCAAGCAATTTTTCTATCATGAAAAAATAACACTTTTGGCAGGTTACTACTTTCCACTGAAAGATCCTGCATGTTCCGCAATCTATGCGCGGTTGATTCCTATCTCGCCAAGTCGAAAGGTTTCGTCCTTTGTAGTCGGCGCAATAAATTGCTTTCATCCAGAATTTGTTGGATTGTATTGTTGACATGTCCGATTAGTCGGTTTCTATGCTTTCTCGCGAAGCTTTTAATTTCAGCTTCGATTGTCGGAATTCCGAGATCCCTGTGGATATCATCGTTTCTAGTATACCACGGTGCGTGGACAATTTCTATTAGCACTTTATTTTGAAAAGTTTGTAAAATATTAGCGTTTGTTTTCTTGGTACAGCCCCAAAGTTGTATACCGTAAGTCCACACCGGCTTTAGCACTTGCTTGTATAAAAGCAGTTTGTTCTCAGTACTGAACTGGGAGTGTTTTCCGAGCAACCAGTTCATTTCTCTATATTTGATTTCGAGTTCTTTACGTTTCATTTTCACGTGCGAATTCCATTTCAGTTTTGCGTCGAGTGTCATTCCAAGGTATTTGGCCTCGTTTGCAAAAGGTATTCGGGCCAAGTTTAGGAAAATTGGCAAGACATTAGTCTTCTTATAAGTGAAATTCACGTGAACAGATTTAGATTCGTTGAGGGCGATCCGCCAGTCCCTCGTCCATTCATTTACTTTATTCAGTGCGTTTTGCAGTTTTGCAGTCGTTTCTTCGATTGTTTTACCTACGGCTAGGATAGCGGTGTCATCGGCAAACGTAGCCAGGATAGTGCCGTCTTCTTTCGGTATATCTCGAGTATATAACAGATAGAGAAGTGGCCCAAGAACGCTTCCTTGCGGTACACCGGCCGAAATTTCTTTTAGCTCCGAATACTCATTTCCATGTCTAACAGGGAAGAGTCTATTCCCGAGATATGATTCTAGAATGTCGTATAGGCATACAGGGAGAACTTGTCGTAATTTACAATTCAAGCCATCATGCCACACCTTATCAAAGGCTTGCGAGACGTCAAGACATCAACGCTTGAGCATATCTTTTTCTCTTCAAGTGCTTTCTCGATTACATCAGTAATTCTATGCCACCAGGTAATCGTCGAATGCTTTCTTCTGGAACCAAACTGGTGGTCAGGGATAAGATTATTTCCTTCTATAACCGGTTGGAGGCGCCTTAGCAATATCCTCTCGAAAATTTTGGATATGACTGGAAGTAGCAAAATTGGTCTATAAGATTTTACCTCATTTGGCGGCTTTCCTGGTTTTAAAATCATTATAACTTCCGCAACTTTCCATTGGTTAGGCACGTGTTTTAATCTGAGCGCAGCATTTACAATATGAAGAAGCTTAATCAATGCTTTTCTAGGTAAAGCTTTGAGAATTTCTCCGGTGATCAAGTCATAACCAGAAGCTTTCTTAGGTTTTAGATTCCCGATCTCATGTTTGAGTTCCCTCAGCGTTGCACTTGTAAGTGCTAAATCGTCAGATGGTAAATCCGGCCTATTGATATTGTCGTAAAACACTTGACCATCGTACGGTTTAAAGGTATCTTCCAGGTGGACCGCAAAAACGTCCGCTTTTTCTTTATCTTCCCTTGCCCATTCATTGTGATTTAATTTAATAGGCGGCGCGGGGACCTTGGGCCTTTTGGTGCCTTTTACAGCTTTCCAAAGTGAATAATTGGAATCTTTTTTCACTGTTAAACTATCGCACGATTCTTAAAATCCTTTATAGTCTTCTTCAACGAATTGCACAGATGATTCAAGTGAGCTTTATGTTGCGGAGCACGACTCTGTTGCCATTTCTTACGCGCTTTTCTTTTTTCCTTGACCAATTCTTTTATTTCCGTAGGATATCGTAGACCGTATTTGTCCGGAGTTTTCCTTAGATTGGGAGTATTATTCCAAGAAGCGAGCTGTACGATCTCAACGAAGCGATCAACTTCAACCTCAAGTTCATAGGGTGTCGTAAGTGGAACGCTCAGTTCAACATTATCTTCAATTTCGTTCCTAAAGCCTTCCCAGTTAGTTGTTCTACCGGTTAATCTCGCTGGCTCTAGGGTATAGACTAGTTTTTCGCTCAATGTCAAAACAACTGGGGAATGGTCAGACGACAGATCAAAGCTCTCTTCAACTTTAATGTGGTTGGTAGAAATTCCTTTCACGACGAAAAAGTCGATCAGGTCAAGTATTTTCGAAGTATCAGTTGGCCAGTAGGTCGGTTTACCCGTCGAATGGAAATCACAACTGTACTCCATACCTGCCTCATAGAGCATTCTGCCTTTTTGCGAGCTGTGTCTTGAGCCCCAGAATGTATGTTTCGCATTAAAATCGCCGCCAATAATGAAATTAGGTTTCAGCAATTTAAATAAGTTAGTAAAATCACTTTTTTCAAGCGCGGAACGCGGTGGGCAGTAGATAGATGAGATTTTAAGAGTACGCTGACTATTTTTTACTCGAATCGTGCACAGTTGCAAAGTTTCAAGCTCGATCTTTAGGTCTTCGGATTGTTCGATGCAGTCTTTAATAAACAATGATGATCCGCCTCTCGCTTTTCCCGAAGGGTGACAAGCGTGGTAATCATTATAGCCTTTTATTTTTAAATGCGATTCGTTTTTTATGTGGGTTTCAGAAATCAAGCAAATACGAGTACCGATATCTTTTTCACGCAAGAATATTTCCAATTCGTCAAGTTTTTGCAAAAGTCCGTTTGTATTCCAAGTACATATTTTTAACATTCGTTTTTCATTCACATTCTAGTTGGAGTACGCGTTTTGACTGAATTACTTTTGAGCTTAACCAGCCTATCGAGAATAATTTTATTTATTTTGCTTCGTTCTTCAAGTTTCTCTAGAATAACTGAAAAAACATGAGAAACAGGGTCCTTCGAAATTTCAATATTTTTTGGTATTTCGGATGCAGCAGCCTGAGCGTAAGTCTGCACTCCTGATGTTCGAAGGTCATTACCCGGTCGCTTTTCCAATTGTAACTTTTCTGTACCGTTTCTTTTAGGAACAGAGGTCGAGGGCTTTTCTTTCGTCATTCTTTCCCTCACCTTTTTGCGCTCTGAACCCGGTAGTTTTGATTTGCACTCTTTCTCCTCCGCGACCTTACGCTTTGGCTTAGTTTGCGGTTTTGATTTTGACATTTAGGGGCTTAAGGAGCGCATCTCTTCGTTTTTGTAACTCTTTAGCTGCTTCACAGCCTCTATAATTTGCCGGGTGCTTTCCCTTACAATTAGCACAGGTTGCGGAGGATTGTTTGTTTACTCCACAAACTTGGGAGAGGTGATTTCCAGCGCATTTCACACATCGCGATTCTTTTTTGCAGTACATTTGCGTTTGATTGAATCCTTGGCAACGTTTGCACTGCGGAATCATTCTTATATTTCTACGCATAGGCTCGATTTTGACTACGATATTTAGTATGGTCCTAATTCGGTAGATATCGTCGATATTGTCGGACTTATCGAATGTAAGCATAAAGAGCGGAAGTCCACGCCTTACCAAGATGTCTTTATCTCTTTCCGTTTGTTGCTTCTCCTTTTTGATGATATTAACGGCATCAAGAATTTTAAAGCCTTTGTCTTGAAGGTCAGTCATAATATCTTCTTTGGTGCATGAGGGGTGGAGTCCCCTTGCAATAATGACTTGATTTCGAAAGTATACCACTCAATTTTTTCGGTATTTAACTTTTGGGACACTGCTTGGTAGTCGTCGTATTCATCGACGTTAATTTTCCACGCATTGTCCCTTAAAGACGTGACCTTATATTTCGATGTTAGAGTTCCTTTAAGAAGGCTTTGCAACTTATTAAATTCCGTTAACCCGACGATGTTAATTGGTGGGGGTGGACGAGATTGCGCTCGAGGTTGCTTTTCTTGCGGTTCTTTGTGCTCTTCTTTCTATTTTTCTTTTAGGGACTCGACTTCGGGCGAAGAGCAGGCTCTCCGTTTCTTACTAGGTCTCTTCTTTGTGACCCGACACGTTTCGCGTGCTAGCTCTTCTTCGTCGGTGTGATATTCCCGACTAGCTAAGCGTGCTGGAGTACATTCGCGTTCTTCCTCTATACATGAGCTCTTTAGGACCTTATTCTATTTCTTTCTTGAGCTCTTGATAGCGTAGATCCATTTCGTTAAGCTTCCTTCGGAGTATTTTATTTTCTTCCTCAAAGCTGTTACATTTCGCTGGACTTCTTTTCCCGGAGTTATTCGATCTTGTTGGAGGAGATCGAGATACCCTTGAACTTTTTGAAAAAGGGTCATTGGATTACAATAAGCGGCTCTCCCCAGAATCCGTAGAGCCGACCTCCGAAGAGGGTGGATTTTCCAGTAAAGCTGGACTGCCACCTGGGGTAGTATATCTTTTTGTTTTGTTCATTGCATATTTTGTATACACTATACGCTCGGTATACGGAGATTGGATTTTAGTCGCCTCTTACGACAGGCATGCCTACCTCGGGTATATTCTATCCCCTACCCGAAGGGGGCTATGTTATCTGAAAGTGAACCGGAATTCAGTTAAATCTATAAATTTTTTGAAATGTAATTTCGCGGCTTTGAATTCATATTTTAATTCTTTTGATTGGGACGCTGAATTTGAAAATTTCTACGCGACATGTACGATCCGTTCATCGCCATATTTATTGAAAAAAGAAAAAAAAATAGATCCAAGCCACCATGGTATAACAGACGTCTACTCCACTAAACAAATTAAAAATAAAGCTTATAATCGATTTAAAAACTCCGGAAATAACGCGGATAAAGTCCTTTCTGGAAGCCCCGGAAGCATTATAGTGTGTTAAGTAAATTCTTGCATAATAATTACTTCAGTAGTGTTGAAAACAAACTTAAATATGATTCCAATTCTTTTTGGACCTTCATAAACCATAAAAGAAGCTCTATTGGGTTGCCCAAACAAATGATTTAGAAAAACTCAGTATTTTAATAATTTAAGTGAAAATTCGGTCTCGAAAACGCGACACATGCTTCAAATGATTTCGATCTAATGACCTTAGCCTCGAAGGTGTTCAAACGTCAGCTGAACTATTTGCTAAGTTTTCTGTGTCAGTTTTTTCTCCTTCGAATGCACCTTCCAGCACTGAATCATGTTAAATGTTTAATGTTAATGTCGGTCAATTAGTTTTGCAGGGTTACGATATTGAGGCTGCCGTTGGTCACCTTAAACCTAATCCTAAACCAGGTGCTGATGGTATTCCTTCAATAATCCTAAAAAATTGCAGTAGTTCTATCTGCAAGCCTTTGTTTAAAATATTTTATATGTCGCTATTTCCTTGTTGGTGCCTATTTTCAAATCTGGTCCCTAGAACAATGTTGATAATTTCAGAGGGATTTGCAAACTATCTGCTGTACCTAAGCGACAACATCTAACTCGGACCACTTTACATCTTTTCTAATAAATGCTGTCGAAGATAGATGCCAGGTTGACTACATATATACAGACTTTAGCAAAGCTTTTGACTCTGTTAATCATGAGTTGTTGCTAATGAAGCTGAAAATATTTGGAATTCACTCGACAATGCTGAAGTGGATCTCATCGTTTTTGGTTGGAAGGGTCCAAAAGGTCTTCATCGATAACTGTTGTTCAAGAATTATCTCTTGTATTTCTGGAGTTCCGCAAGGTAGTCATTTAGACTCCCTGTTTTTCATTATTTTTGTTGCTGATATAGTTCAAATCATTAAGTTTCGTCATTACTTAATGATTGCATACAGATACAAGCAGACCTTAACAATTTATCTAACCGGTATGTAGTTATTTTTTTAAGGTTAAATGTTTGGTTATCTTTTCTTTTAAGAACTCGAATGCAGATACGTTATTAGAAAAAGTTACTACTAGGTACGAGTATATCGACTCTTAATCCAAGAAGGCATACCCACGACATTATTTTTGTAAGAGACGTTCTGTGTTACCGCATCAATAGTCCAGTTACCAATTTATCCTCCGGAACGGTCGTTAGCATAGTACAAATAAAGGCGAAAATAAGCCAATTTCTAGAGCTCTCAAGTCTTTGAACGAAGTGTGTAGACATGTTGTTTTTTTATATTGCAAGAGAGTGCTTTAAAAACATTGTTTTAAGTTTGTTTACAAATTATTATTTTCCACTTTACTTTAATTTTATCATTCATTCATTTCAATATATAGTATATTTTTTTTGCACTTTCTTTCCCACTCCTTACTTTAAGTATTATTATTTTGTTATCTGTCAAGCTAAGCTTGTTGATGAAATAAATAAATAAATAATGTATTTGCGGACGCTGACATCGGAACCAATCCAAACCTATCGACTTTGTCTAGTGGTGATAGCTATTGATTTTTTGAATGGAAAAATAATTGCTCCGGAACTTCACCTCCTACTCCCAGGAGAAACAGGGAGTGTTGTAAATTTTACCCTCAAAGCTTTGTTCACCACAACATTTCCATCGTATGGTTCTGGTCACTTAAGTCATTACTCTATAAATAGTGTTGCAGCAAGTTATTTCTTTCCTTATTGCTTTGACCACAGTTCCTTTCTGAAGACCATTCCAATTATAAAGCGATTTATAACTGACAGCCCCACCATCCGAGTGGCGTCAACATACAGTCTACGATTTTCCGCACATTTTAAGAATCCCACTGTGGAACGGAATAATGGGCTCTGAATCTGTATCCGATTCCTTTGGGAGCAATTATATCTTTTTCTTCTTTCGTAGCCGCAAATGCTCGCAGCATTCTTACGTACTTCATTGTTTCTATATTTTTGTCGCCTTCAACCCCTAACCAAAAGTTTTCGAATTCTCTTTTGATAAAGAAAACTGTTGTCTGTTCTTTTTCAGCAGGATTTCACGTGAACTTTTTGAGATGTTCGTCCTCTTACGTACTCGTAGATCACGTAGACTTTTAGATACCGATACAAGAAACTTTTCTTTTTTTTTCGCCCTTGATATGCATTTTTAAAGAGACGGGGGCTTCTCCTTTTTTTTTTTTCTTGGGAAATCTTTTTGTAAATCCAATGAAAAGTGAGAAGGATTTTTAATGGAATCTTTGCAGGAGTAGACTTATGGCTCTCCATGGCATTGGGGTGTATTATTGATTTGATTGTTTATTGGAATTGACGTTTAAAAATAGATTATTCGAGATTCCGGAGTAGTACTTCAGTTTAAGAGAATGATATTCTTACTGACTAAATATACGACAGAAGTTGAAGATGGTTTATGTTAATGTAGGAATGGTTGCGTAAATGTCTCTTGATAACAGTCTCATTAAAACCATAAAAAGTGATAGTTCCCCACACACCCAAAAATCAAAATTTATTGTTACCCAAAATTAATTAATTGTTGACTTCCTACCGCAGTCGGGTAGTGCTCTTCAATGGCAAGCAATTTAAACAAAAATGAAACACAGGACACATTCAATAAATACATTATTCAGTTTGATGAAATTGAATTTGAAGACTTAAATTGTCGATAGTATAGGAGGTATAGACGTGAGTATTTGTAACCCTACACGGCATATTTTGCATTTCTAAATTAATGAGGTTTTTCCAGTGGTTTCATGCGGTTGGCACAAATAATCACAGGTTAAAATAACATTTAAGCTGATTTGTTGTTGTTTTGTTTGGTCGTTGATTGCATTCTGAAAATTTCCATTAATTTTCACATCACACTTGGACATTTATTTAATCAATTACTTTTTTGTTCTCTATTTTTTCAGACAAATATTTAAACAATTCAGGTAAGCTGCATTTGGTCATATGTCAGAAGTACTAATATAGTATATCATAAAAGGAAGTACCGCCGCTGTCTGTCTCATGGATGGAAAACTGACTTCTTCAACTGTACTAGAAACTGAAAATAAATTATTTCGAACTGGATTTAATTGTACTTAAATTAGTCTATCAATAGTAACAGTTTTATTTTTAACAAGATAGTGTAAGGAACCCTATTATTAATGACACCCTGACAATGAAACAAATGACAATTTGCTATTGAATACTTTTCTGAATGCCTGCCTAGGCCAAAGATTGAATTATAATAATAGTAATAATAATAATAATAATATTGTAATAATAACAAATATTATCACTTTGTTGGCAAAATTATGTCACATGACACAATCCTCTACAAAACTTACTTTCTTATTACTACAAGACCAAACAAAAGTCAAACTTTATCTCTGTCTTATACCCTTCTTCCTTCATTTAATTACAAATTAAAAAAAAATGTCACCTTGAAATAAAACGACAAAAAAACGAAAACGAATGCACAATATTTTCGACACGAAATATATTTCTTATCTTATCCCAACCAAACCCAAGTTACCAGAAGAGATTTCGTCTAAAAAGTATAACTTCTAGATCAATTTCTTGTTTCCCATTTTTGATTAAAATTATGTAAATTATGCTAAGAATGTTTAAATATTTTAGCATAATTTAATTTTGAAATTATGTCACTAGTGGCATAAATTATGTCACAATGTCAACACTTGCCTGGCCTAGCTTCTCGCAGCCATTCGTGTAGAGCGATACCAATGGTAGAGACCTACAGTTTTATGTCATTTTCCGAAGGGAAGTTGCTGTGGTTCAGAGATGCTTCTCATGATAATTTTACTTTCGGATCTTTGTGGTATTTCCCGGGACTCGGAGCTTGAAATTTCCGCTCAGTTTTTGCGTACTTAACCACATCTAGCTACATATATCAATTGGCACCCTGTGAAATGGAAATTTATGATGTTTAATTCTTTTAAAATTGACAGCATGATTTCAACCAGATTGAAATCTCGTTATTAAGCTGGACTGTCAATCGAACACTCGAATTATCTAATTATCGTACTGCAGACAAATTCTTTAATTCACTGACGGGCGTACTGACCATTTTTGTGTGTATAGAAGAGAGAAAATGATCTCCGTCCGTTTAACGGAAATGGAAAACCTGGCTACATTAGGTTCTGGCCGTTATTCCATATCTACTATGGCAGTGGTTCCCAACCTTTTCAACAGCATGTCCCCCTCATGGCGAATTGGAAAATCGCATGCCAGTCAAATAAATTTTTTTTTTGTCTTTTTTTTGTTTGTCTTTTACGGCGACATGAACACTGGTCAAATGTCTTTCAAAGCGACCTGGTCTCAAAGAATCGTTGCTCAAAACGGCAAAACAAATCACGCATTGTGGAACTTCCACTCCGTTCTTTTTATACGAAGTAAATCCATATTTGATGTATTCGTCGGAGTATTTTCTTTACTTACCGGCGGCGAAACTACGATTCTAAGAAAGAAATACAATGCACGTGTTGAACGACACAGTGTCAATACTACCACTGACATGCGTATCGTATTATACTCAACATATACGGTACACATTTCCCATTCCGATGTGTGCTTGCGGTACTTTTCAAGAAAAATAAGCGAATATGAAGAGAGAGTGGGAATGTCTGCATACAGTAATAAGTATTGAAGCCTTCAATATTGTATTCTTTGCATCAAAAATTTACAATTCAAATTTTGTCCACGCCTCCCTTTTACAATCCCCAACATGGTTTTTTACAATCCCCAATATGGTGTTCAAGGTTTAGGTTTTCAATTGATTCTGGACGCTTCTTCGCAACCTTAAGTTTCATTATTGACCAGATATTCTCAATTGGATTGAGATATGGACTGTAGGGAGGCCAACTTAATACATCGACATTATTTTCTTCGAACTACTTTTTAACCTAAGAAATAAAAAAAATGCAAATATTATTTTTAGTCATAAAAGTTCCAGCTTATTTAAAAGCTTGATATTAGTTTTTCATATTAAAAAAAAAAAACAAGTTCATACTAACAATTTTGGCTGTATGGCAAGGAGCATAGTCCTGTTGAAAAATGAATCTGCAAGTGTCACCAAAAAGCTCCAGGGCAGAGGGCTCTAATACATTTTCCAGAACCTGTAGGTAAACTTCTGCAGTGACTTTCGATTCTAGGAAGACCATTCTACCTTTTTCATCTCCAGAGAATCATCCCCAGACCATCACACCTTCAGTTTTGGGGGGCATCCGTAAGATGCATTCAGAGCTCAGTCTTTCCTTAGGTTCCTTCGCGCATGAATCCTCCCATCTCCAACATGCAGCTTAAACTTTGATTCGTCGGAAAAGATAACATTGTTCCACATGTCTTGAGTGCAATTGAGATGCTCTTGAGCCCAGAGCAATCGTTTTTCTCTGACTCTTTTTGGAAAATCCAGCTTCAGTACTGGCTTGAGTGCTCTAAGTCACTGACCTTGACGAAATTATTTTTCCTGTAGCTCGACACAGATCGTTTTTAAGATCCACCGAAGTCTTGAACCGATGCCGACGGCTGTACAGCACCAAAATACGATCTTCCACTGGGGTCGTCTTTTTTGGCCTCCCTGAGCCTTTCTTTCTTTTTTTTAAATTCCATGCCACAGTTTGTTGAGCAACATTTAATCTTCTAGAAATTTCACGTGTTGTCAAATTGGGACGTGACAGACACAAAATATTAGCTTTGCACTCCGAACTGATTTTTCCCATTTTTATTAACTAAATTACTTCGGTTCGCTTCGGACTGCTATATCGAGCTAAATGCACGTCTTATTCATAATAACATCGACTTTTATGCACTATTTGAACGATATTTTGCTACCTAGTGCAAAAAAACCCCACAGCTCTCATAAAGTCCAAGAACTGCACCCGATAAGGGTAATAAAATGTTTGACCACAATTTTTCGAACGGCACTGTATTTACCGAAGTGTAATAAAAGCTATTATTGTTGTTTTTGAGGCTTAACAAGAAATATGTCAAAACAGTGTAGCCTATTGACAATTTCATGTCCTTTTAAATTCGATATGTCGACTAATCTATTAGAGAGATGCGTTAAGAAGCTGTATATGCTGTTCGCGGGAGCATTATATGTCAGATTAATAGAAAACTCACAATGAGTATTTTAATATTTAAATTCAGAATGGCTAAATTGATTTGATTGTAATGTGCTTACCCATTCAGGACATTAATTTATGAATACTGAACGTCCGGATATTTTTCCGACCGCCAACCGCGGGATCTCTATTTTACCTGGTTGCTGCGTTTGACCGATTGCCAAACGGATGCATTACTTCCCGAAAACTAATTACCGAAATTTTAGTTGGTTTAACCCAATACTGAAACGACAGCAATTTTGTCGTTGTGACAATGAGGGAACGAAAATACAACGACGAGAGTTTCCCTAAGGGTTGTAACTATCATATAATCGACTTAAAACTCTATTTCTTTGAAGGTTTTTATATAAAATTTGGATAACAGGTTTTTCTTTGTTTGGGAGAAAAATTACGTTAATTCAAAAAGTTTAAGTTATGTGGCGAATTCACAAAATTTTAAATATGCTGACTAGTATGATCTAGGCACCAGATTTAAAGTTACGTAATGGTATGAATTTATATCTAGAAGATGATGACGATTATGATAATAACGATGATGTTGAAGAACTGTTCCAATATTCTGCCCCCTTTGAAAGGCCTCCTTTCAAGACGGAAGAGCTGCCAGTTTACGTATAGGACGTCTGAACTCTCATTTGGCTGTTTTTACGTCAGCAACTCTGACTTTACCATCTTGACCATGGATGACGTTGGTGATTCTTTCCATGAGCCATTTCTGGGGTGGAACGTTGTCTTCGTGCATGATGACTAGGCTGCCGATCTTGACGTTTGGGCTTGAAGACGTCCACTTTGCACAGCCTTGCAGTTCATGGACATACTCCGTCGACCATCTTTGCCAAAAGTGGGTTTTGACGGCATTTATTCGCCGCCACCGTTGAATAAGTCTGTCACCTCCAATGCTGGCTCAGGAATCGTTTTTAGTGATAACCCGATGAGCAGATGTGCTGGCGTAAGTGCTTCAAAATCGCTGGGGTCGGACGACTTCAGGTTAATTGATCGCGAGTTCATTATCGCTTTGATTTCCACCAGGGCTGTGAACAACTCCTCGAATCTCAGCTTGGCTCTGCTGAAGCTCCGGTAGAGATGACCATTTGCTACGACCGAGGGGACGTGCCCTGGGGGGTATAAAATGAAAATTTATGCCACTATTAATACAAAAGTTATTTATGCTTCCTCGTTAAGTACTGTTGAACAACATATTGAGCAATTCGACGAGGTTAGACTGTGTTTCTACAAAATTATTTGCATTATCGGAATGAATATCTCGAGGGAGACTTCTTCGACCTATCATTCGCTTCAATACTACGATGAAAGCGTCAGCTGACAAATCAGATATGGCTTCCAAATGAACTGGATTTGTCGAGAAGCAAACGAAAACTGACCATAATCGTGTAGTGCGTATAAATGGGACCGCATACATATGCCCGACTACAGAGAAAAGGACGTGTTCTAGCAGCTTCAGTCGATATTTGACGCAATGAACACATTTTCGGACTGTTTGACGCGCAATTTCCTCTACGTTGATGATCCAGAATCAATTCCTCACTGGTCCAATTGCCTTTGGACCAACATGGAAGTTTGTCAGTATATGAGTAAAATTTTAGTGTTTACATTCCTCCGGGATGCTGGCCTGCTTCAAGCGTCCTCCTACTCTCAAAAGGAGAGAACCTTTTACCTCCTGAATGAAGGGATTTAACCACTTAATGGGTCCTTTTAGCTTTTGATTGGTTTTAAGTGATTTTATTTCGTCCGAGAACGCATGTTGGACCAAAACAATTCGAAGAAGAGCGTAATCTAGTTCTGAAACTGCTAAAAGACTTCATTAGGAAACTCGATTTATCTTTAAATTTCGAACCCTTAGGACGTACGCAAATAGGCGAAGCAGTTTAGTGTACCAACTGTATTTTTTAATGATTTCGAGTAAATCATTGGACTCCAATTTTTAACAACTAAGGACTATTTTCTTCTTTTCCAAAGCAGCTTCCTCTGGAGAAAGCTGTGCGTCGACAGTGTATGGCCAGTTGTCCCCCAATTTTCCAATAAAAAGCTTGGTCCTCCAAACCGCATTGAAGTTTCAAGCTCCTTTACTCCTCTTGAGACTGTGTCTGCCACATTTTTAAGTGTATGCACATGCTTCCAAAGGACATCCATTGTATTCTCCTGTATTTCAGCAACTCTGTTCCCCACGAAGGTGCTTAACTTTGAAGAATGCGTCGAAAATGTATACCAACAGATGCCATTTGCCAAAACCCTGGTACGTTATACTGCGTATAGCAGTACAATGACTCGACCAATTTTGTTCGAAATAAATATCTGAACAATATTTGGCATTAAACATTGTAGTATTCTAAGTTTTGGAAACTAAAATTAAGATTTTGTTTAAATTTTGAATCTGAGCGATTTGAAGATTTGCAAGTACTTTTGCTGTTACTGGAGATATCTCCAAAATAAGGTTTTTTGCCAAAAGAAATTGACTTGAATATATTTTACATAGCTTCATGCATCAGGTGGTAATTGTTAATGAGCAAGATGGTAGTAACAGACCGACAGTCAAACGGATAAAGGAGCGAGAGTAATAGTATATTTTTAAGAAAAACAAAAACACCTACAATAACCAGTCCTACGAGTATTCTTGAAATTCCGTGCTTGTAGTAAGCATTGCGCCGCGTAGACACTTGTTATTTTATTTTTGTATAATTTCAGAGCACGGGGTTTTGGGAAAAAGGGGAAGAAGAATAGAGGAGAAGCCTGTTCACGTTGGCTTTAGATGTTTGGAAGTTGTAGTGGTGGGTAAATATAGAGTCTGGTAGATATTTCCATTCGTGTCGTTCAGCCTATAAACGAATCCCTAAATTTGACAGTGCGACCGAAGTTGGGCTTAATTGTGAACTGATGTGCATTCAAAACATTGCGCGTGTTGCGGGTGAAATTTTGAAGGGGAGGAATAACATGAGACATTTCTACGAAGTTCGAATGAATTTATGGAGTTCACAATGTTTCTGTCACTCATAAGTTTTAGCGCGCGTTTCTGTAGCCTGTCTAAAATGTGCAGAACGGTCTCGGATGAATGCTTTAAAAATGTTAAAAGGATCCTAGATATTTAGTAGTATTTTTGGCGATCTCAAATAAGCGATCATTCCATCGAAGATGGTTATTGACACTAGAAAGACGGGTAGCGGTCATTTGACCGCTTTTCATATTTGATTGACAATATTTCTTATATCAGTTATTTTTTCAAATTGATGTTTCGTGAATTTTATTATTATTGCATCAAATTTAATTTGAGGTCCTTTCTATTTTATTAGAGCATTTGGAACTTAAATAAATAGCACAACTACCTAAAAAGACGGGTTGCGGTCATTTGACTTTACGATATATGCACCAATTGCAGACATGCATATTGTGTTTTTTTTACTAATTAGAAAGTTCTTATTTCATTGAATTTATATAATTATGTTTATATAATTATTGATATAATTATGTTATTATGTTATTTATATAAACATAATCAATGTAATTTATGTATTGGGTTTATAAATTAATTCGTGCGTTTTTTTGTCAAAATTTGAACGTTTTTTTTAAGAAAAACATGTACAATAGTATTATTCGAGGTATTGCCCATCTGAAGCTATGACTTTTTCTCATCTTTCTGGCAATTTGTGGATCCCATCCCAAAAGAACTGCGCCGGCTTGGCAGCCAAGAATGAATCAAGCCAATTTTTGATATTCTGCTCTGATGTGAACCGTATTTCAGTGAGGGCGTTCTGCATCGACCGGAACAAATGGTAGTCAGAAGGGGCAAGGTCTGGGCTATAAGGCGGGTGGGGTAACACTTCCCATCCACTGTTTTCCAAATAGTTCTTAACCGGAATAGCAACGTGGGGCCGAGCGTTGTCATGATGGAAAATTATTGCCTCGTGTCTGGTCGCATATTCCGGGCGTTTTTCGGCTACTGCTCTCTTCAAACGGATTAATTGTGTTCGGTAGCGTTGTCCATTGATGGTTTCACCCGGTTTTAGCAGCTCATAATACAGCACACCCTTCTGATCCCACCAAATACAGAGCATTACCTTCGCGCCATGGATATTCGGCTTTGCCGTTGATTTGGCTGGTTGGCCGGGTTTCACATATGATTTTTTGCGCTTGGGGTTGTCGTAATGGATCCCATTTTTCATCACCAGTAACAATCCGATGCAAAAATGACTTCCTTTTGTGGCGTTCCAGCAGCATTTCGGACATGCAAAACCGCCTTTCGACGTCTCTCGGCTTGAGTTCATGTGGAACCCAATTTCCTTGCTTTTGAATATATCCAGCTGCTTTTAAACGTTTTGAAATGGCTGCTTGAGTGACACCCAAAGATTCTGTAAGCTCTTCTTGTGTTTGGCAACAATCTTCATAGATTAATGCTTCCAGTTCTTCATCTTCAAACTTTTTTGGCTGCCCAGGACGTTCATCGTCTTCCAAGCCAAAATCACCACTTTTATATCGTGCAAACCACTTTTGGCACATTCGCTCAGGTAGCGCATGTTCACCATAAACTTCCACCAAAATACGATGACTTTCGGCAGCAGTTTTCTTCATATTAAAGTAATGAAGATGAACTCCCCGCAAAAACACTTTTTCAGGCACAAAGTTCGACATATTTGAGTGAAAAAAAATTATTGTTGTTTACCCTTCAAATGAATGACATATACTGAAATGACGTACAATGACAGTAGCTTTCCAACACATGTTCCAATGGAATAATACAAATTACGCCATCTCTTAGCAAACCGCACGAATTAAGTTATTGACCCAATAATTATTGAGAGAACTGATATCCAATTCAAAATATCTTGTAGGTATATGACTGTGTCATAACAACCATTGCTGTTTTACGTTAGATTTTATATTTCCTATGTAAAACAGCAACAATGCAGATGCAGAATACATTGACACAAATGCACAATCACTTATAAGGTTTTCTGAGTTGCCTAAGTTTATTTTTCACTAATATTTGATCAGTATGTCGTCTTTTTACCGTTAGTAGACATGTGGTCTGTGCGTATTCCAATATTCCTGTTTATAGCGACGTACCTGCTGTATTTTGTTTTTGCCGTTTATTGGATTCAGTGTGCTAAATGTTTTTGTGAAGTGAAAATAGAAAACAATTTTCGTTCGTTATAATTTTGCAAAATGACTCGATCTCTACGCGGAAAAGATATTATTGCATATTTGCAATCTTTGTCCGAGGATCAATCCGGCGACGAAAGTGAAACTGATCCATTAAGAGAAGTGGAAGACAGTGATAGCTACGTTCCAGAATCAAGTTCTAGTGATAGCTGAAATGATAACACACCATTAGGTACGCAGGTTTTTTCCTGCATGTGTAAAAAGAAATGTGTAAGTAGTAATTACTTTTTTCTTTAATTTTATAAAGCACAACGCACCCAGAGCATAAGTATTGAAGTTCCATCAGTACCGGATAATAAACAATATATGTTGTCAGCAGGCGGAGTTCTTTGGAAAGGTTTTTCCCAAAACATCTCTACACCAGGTCGCCGTGCTGCTCATAACATTTTGGTTGAATGTCCAGGACCAACTCATTATGCAAAACAAAGAATAAGTGACGAATTTGTGTCAGCTTGGAGACTGCTGATTGATGACACTATTTTGAAACACATTCAAAAGTGTACGGAGGCTGAGGCACATAGGCAACTAGGCCATACAAAGTGGGTTATGTCTTTGCAAGACTTAGAAAAATTCATCTCAGTTTTGTATGCTAGAGGTGCTTTTGGATGCAAGAATATAGCTATAAGCGACTTATGGAGTAAAACGTGGGGAGTTGCTTTTTTTTTTCAAAAACCATGCCTAGAGACCGATTCAAAGATATAATGAAATATATCCGTTTTGACGTGCGTGCAGAAAGGTCTACTAGACTTAAAACTGATAAATTTGCATTGATGTCGGATGTCTGGAACCGCTTTATTGATAATTGCAAATCTTGCTATAGGCCAGGTGAAAATATCACTATAGACGAACAACTGTTCCCTACAAAAGCAAGATGCAAATTTACACAATACATGGCGAAAAACCTGACAAATTTGGTATAAAGTTTTTGCTCTATGTAGATGTCAAGTCAAAATATCTTCGCAATGGTTTCCCATATTTGGGGAGAGATGATAATCGTCCGCAAAATCAAATGCTAGGAGAGAACATTGTGATGCGTTTAATGGAACCTTACATAAATAGAGGAAGAAATGTGACTACTGACAACTTCTTTACTTCAGTATCGTTGGCACAGAATCTGCTTTCGAAGCGCACAACTCTTGTTGACACCGTAAACAGAGCAAGACGCGATATTCCACCTTACGTGAGAAAATTAAAGTTAAATTTGCATTCCCATGAAGTTTTGAAAACGGAATATAATCAGTGACTTTTGACAGTGTATCAAGCAAAGAGACATAAAAATGTTTTATTGTTGAGTACTTTACATGATACGGTGGAAATAAATTATGAAAATAAAAGAAAACCTAATACCGTAACTTTTTATAATACAACTAAATTTGGCGTTGATGTCGTTGACCAAATGGCAAGACAATATAGCACAAAATCATGCTCGAGAAGATGGCCAGTATAGGTTTTTTGCAATATATTGGATCTAGCTGCAATAAATGCATGGATTTTATACCAACAAGTAATGGGGAAACAAAATCGTAGAAGAGACTTCATTTTACAAGTGGCATCTGAACTCAGTGATACAGCAAAAGAGGAAGAACCACAAGCTGTGAATATTCAACCTAAAGTTTCGCATACTCAACCCAAGAAAAGACGATAGTGTCATACAACTGGCTGCAGAAATAAAACAAATAAGATATGTGAAACATCCCAAAAACCGATATGCGGAAACTGCAACAAATCAAAACGCTTTCTATGCACCACCTGTGTGTGAATCTAAGATGTCCGAAGAATAAAATTTAAGTAGTGTGTTATACTTAAAAACAATAATTTTTTTCTTAAATTACACAATCCTTTTAATTGAATTCCTATCATAAACAATTTTTTCTTGTTACAAAAAAAGAAATACATACAATTATTTAAATTTTTATTTTAATGAAACGAATAAACTATTTTTATTTCAAATGTTAGATTAAATGAATTTAAATTATAAAAAATATGAATTATTAATTAAAAAAATAAAAGTAAAAATATAGTTTTTACATTACTTTTAAAATTAATTTATCGTTTTATCGTTATTAATATATCGTTTTTTTCATAGCGGTCAAATGACTGCTCTCTGTCTTTCTAAGTATACCGAATTTCCCGTCTTTCTAGTGTTAATACACATACCGAGAATGGCAAGTCGGTTTCAGCGATACAAGTACCATTCATGGATAATAATTGAGGGTTTTGGTTTCGCTTGAGAGACAGAAGACAGCATTGTGTTTTGGAAGCATTAAATTCCATTCTGTTGGTTGAACCCCATCTGATTATGCTGTCTAGGTCGGAATTTGATGTGTTTAACATTCGTTGCCGTTCCTCTCCTACAGCTGAAGAGCAAGGACGTGAGTTAGGGAACATTTATGAAAATAATAAAGAGAGTCGGAGACAAAACAGACTCTTGACGAATGTGGTGAATTGCAGACTTAAAGCCGTCCAAAACAACTTGTATTGAACGCCCGAAAGGTAATTTTTCATCCATTGAAGAAGAGACTCATCGACGCTATATGCACGCATTTTCGACAAAAGAGCCTGATGCCAAACTCTGTCAAATGCCTTTGAAATATCAAGCGCAATCATCTTAGTTTCGCCGAAGTGATGGAGAGATTGGTTCCACTTCTTGGTGAGATGTGCCATCAAATCACCAGTGGGCCTGTTGCTACGAAAACCATGCTGCCGGTCACTGAGGATTTTTCGTGAATCGAAATATTTCATAAGCTGGCGATTTGTAAGCGTTTCCACGGCCTTTAAAGAAGGGACATAAGTGAGTGGGTCGGTAATTGGACAGGGATTAAGATTTTCTTTTTTTAAGATGATAACATTTTTGCAGTTATGCAGGGTTTATATATGTGCATATGTTTATCTGTGGAAAGCAACAAATAATGGAGAATAAACTTAAACTGAAAAATTACCGGGAAAGAGTATATATTAATAATGAGTTAACAAAAGGCGAACTTGATATTCAACAAAAATTAAAGAAAATTGTAGAAGAAGAGAGGAAAAATGGAAAAAGAGTAAAAATTGCACACATGAGACTAATCATAGATGATATAGAATGGAACTGGGACAGAAAAGAAAATAGATTGCAAAAAACAGAGATCATTGATAGGCGTTCGTTCGTTTTTAATGCATTTTTATTTTAGAATTCATGAACACTTAACAGCTAGACACAAAAAATGCTTAAAACTAGCTTAACTATGTTATATACTAACTTAATGGCCCTATGCGGGCGCTCTAAGCTAAACCTAATGCTAAAACTATGTCTTTCGACGTAACATAACTTAAACTATTTATTAAATCTATACTTACAAATATTGGGAAACTAAGAAAAAATTTTTAAGCAAAAACTTAGTATATGAACTGAATTTTTTTTACTATATATAAAACTTACAAACTACCTAAAAGCTACTTATTCTAAGGTAAGTGATTAAACACGCGAATTTTTTTTGATATACATATATATATACATATATATAAATATATTGTATACCTTCATAATATATATAGTATACATACATATATACACATCTATAAAGTTTTATTTTTTTTTTATTTTTTTTTTTATTTTTATTTTTTTAATGCTTAAAACTTAAACCGATCTTAGAACTATGTAAGCCGGCCAGGCTATAAAACCTATACCGACTTTGCCCCTTCGGTGGCTACCCCGAATCAAAAGGAAACGACGAGAGAGTTCCCTCTCCGTCCCCGAGCCACCAGAATTTCTGGTGCTGTCTCACTACATCTGCCATATCACGGCTTGATACCGCTCTACTAAACCGGAGACGCTCCGTGGTGCTGTGTGCGACGTGTCGGTCGTAGTTAAGTCGCCTGTCCGCAGCATTTCGGGCGACATGGTAGATTAGCGGCACCGCTACCCTATCCTGTATCAGACCTTCCCTATCTAAATATGGGAATGCCTCTGGGGGGATGAAGCCGTTAAGACGCACACTCTCGTAATACAAATCATTGGGGTAGTATGCCCCGGAGATCAGGTTATTCATCGAGGACATTGCTCTTACAGTGTGCCTTCGAATCATATTGATCAGGAAATTATCCACTCTGTTTATGTTCGCCCTATTATACAGGATCTCATTAGAATAGAATTTTATGTACTGGGACTCTGGTGTTCTGTACAACTGAAGACAAGCCCTAAGGCAAGCCCTCTCAAACACCCGAATCCTTTCCATCCAGCTTGCTCCCACGTTGAACCACACGGGACATCCATATACGAGTATGGGCCGAATAAGGGCCATGTAGCAGATTACCTTCACCCTTGCATCGAGTTGGCTGCTATAAAACAGTCTCTTTGTAAGGGCAAAAGCACCTCTGGCTCTGACCAGAGCAGCATCTACATTTTTGTTAAAATATAGATATTGATCTAGCCAGATCCCAAGGTATCTAACCACACTTCGACTCGCTAGTGGCTGCCCGTGCTGTCCCACGATTGAGAACTTTCGCCAATTCTTTCTGGTATCCCTGGAGGCCCCAGATAACGACGTTCTAAACAGAATAGTCTCTGTCTTCTGGAAGTTGATCTTCAGCTTCCAGTCGTCGCAGTATATCCTGATCTTATCGAAATCACGCTGCAAGAGTATTGCAATGACCTCGATCTTTGGCCCTGACCTATACGCGATCAAGTCGTCTGCATACGCAATAGCATGGGGAAGAGATCCTACAAGATCATTGATAGGCAATATGGCAATAACAGCAATGAAAACAGAACCCAAAAAAATACTGAAGCAAAAAACTAGTAGAAAGGAGGAAAGGAATGCTAGTAAATAAGGATGAAGGATTAGTTAAGCAAGACATCAATGAAAGTAAAAGCAAATATTTAAAAACGGGAGAATGGAAAATAGGAACATGGAATGTAAGAGGAATTAAGGGTAAATAATTAGAAATTATGGATTATTTTACAAATTCGAAATTGGATATACTCGATCTGACAGAAACCAAGAAAAAAGGTTAAGGAAGACTTCTGATTGAAATAGGAGAGCCTATGATATACATACATAGGAGTGGATGAAAACCAACAAGCAGAGCAGGGGTGGCCTGTATAATTAAAAGTGAATTAATAAGTGAAATTACTGAATGGGAGGCAATAAATGCGCGATTGCTAATGATAGAACTAGGAAAAGAAAAAGATAGGAAAGAAATGGAGAGAAAGAAAGGTTCTGGGAAAGCTTTCTTCTTTAACATAATACTTAAAAGAATTGTGACAAACTCACAAGCCAACACAAGAGGCACAATCTTTTATAAGTCTGTGCAACTACTACCATACTTCGACGATATTGACATAATCAGCAAAACACAGCGGGCTGTCACTGGTGCGTTCGCTAGTATTGAAGCGGAAGCTGCCAAAATGGGTTTAGCGGTAAATGCTGTCAACAAGAATGGAATTCGACAGAAGGTCACAATCGTCACCTATAACTTTTAGGTAGTAAGCGACTTTGTCTACTTTGGCTCTGCTATAAATTCTGACAATAACATCTCAAATAAAACGAAGAATAACTATTGCCAATCGCTGTTTCTTTGGACTGAGAAGGGAATTGAGTGGTGAAGCCCTACCCCAAACTAACTTCTATACAAAACCCTTATTATCCCGGTACTGCTTTATGGCATTGAAGCGTGGACTCTGTTGAAAGCGGATGAATATATCCTCAGTCGTTTCGAGAGAAATGTTCTTCGGAAAATATTCGGTCCCGTTTGCGTTGACGGGCTTTGAAGGTGAAGGTGCGACGACGAACTTTAAGAGCTGTACAGCGACATCGTCCTAGTCAAAATACTGCGCATCAGTTGCCTAGGATGGCTAGGACATGTAGAGCGAATGGACACTAATGCTCTGGCCCGCAAAGTCTTCGAATCTAACACAGAGGGACAAGGCAGTAGAGGGCGACCTCGGCTAAGGTGGCGGGCACAAGTAGAAGGGGACCTCAACCAACTTGGAGTGCGCAACTGGCGGCAGTTAGCTAAGCACTGGGCTAACTGGAGAGGCTTGTTGGTTGATTCTCATTCACCCCGAACTGTAGCGCCACCTAAGTATGTAAATAAAATTGTTTTTTTTCGTATTTGAGCAAAACGCAAAGCGTATCCTATGGATGACAAAGGAGGGTATCGGGTGGGAAAAATGCATCAGTTCGAAAGAATACAATGCACTTCTCAGGAAACTTCCCTTTCTGGTAATTCCTAGGGACTTTAGTATCGGGAAATTGAATCTTGATAACACATTCTGCATGAAATTAAGTAATAAGAAGGACTGGAACAATGAATCCATAAATACTGGTGTATTTGGGCTAAGAACAAAGCACTCAGAACCTATTCGCAAAAGTACCAGCTTCTTTCAAGCCGAAATATACAGGGACAACGCAGTAGAGGACAACCTCGCCTAAGGTGGAGCGCACAAGTAAACGCGGACCTCAATCGACGTGTAGTGCACAAATGGAGGCTAACAGGACAGACTTGTTGGTTGAAACCCAGATTTACCCCGAAGAGTAGCGCCATCCAAGTAAGGAAGTTACTATTAGCCGATTTTGAAAAAAAAAAAGATTTTCTCGGAAACGGCTCTAACGATTTTGATCAAATTCTATATTTGAGTTACGAGGGATATAAGCTATTAGATGGAATACCAGGTTTTCGCTTAAAGATACGTATAACGGTACTTTACTTATTAACTTTTTTTTTTTAATATTTGATATATGCAAGGTTATGGAGTACCAAGTTTTGGAAAATTTTCAAATTTGTTTTTTATTTTAATTTTAACGCATTTAAAAGAAAACTAATTTCAAATCTGAGTTCTTGTATGATCCAGTCGTGCACTTCATTTTTTATTTACAGAATTTTAGGTACAGGATCGGGAATTAATCCAAAGTTTTTCGAAAACATGTAGTGTTGGTAAGATATGCGGTATTTTAGTAAAATTTGATTCGTTAGTTTGGAATGGTATAAATATTTCCGTATGAAAATCAACAAGATTTTGAGGTGGGGTTCCAAAAACGAGTACGAGGGAACGCTTTGCTGTGCGATAATATTTTTAAACAGGTGTTATCTACATAATATAAAGCCGCATTTAATGTATCGTATTCAGAAGATCAGGCTAGCAAAATCACACTCACAATGGATCACTTTCGGTCCCATTTGACATATTTTGGATGTTTTTGTACACACCGGGCTCTACATTAACCCACTTGATTTGAAAGCTTGCTTTGCCTGCGTATTTGCACACATGATCTTATAATTTTCTTAAAAATAAAAACCGTAATTGTCTGTTGACTGCTAAAGCATTTCCTGAGTTTCTAACGTTTTTTTACACCGTCAAGGCAAAACGGAGAATAAAACTTTGTGTGTAGACCATCCACATAACTTCAAATCAAAATGAAAAATCCTACTTCCTATTCAGTTCTTTGTTTTTAAAGTTGGTGTTTCTTTTATTAATGGTTTCAGCTAAGGAATAAAATAATTTTCCCTCGCCATTTGTGAGGGACAGGTTCCTTGGAAAACAATTTTTTTTAAATTGCCCAGTTCCCACCGAAAAGCGCTAGCAAAACTACAAACTACGGTTTCGTTGAAATAATTTATTGGAAAAACTTGTAAGCATTTCGCGTGAGAACAACACGCCAAGTTTGGTTTGCGAGTTGTGTTGGTGTCCTTTTCATAAAATTGTGAGATTTATTTTAAATTCTATTTAGCGGTATTAAATTTTCCTTTTTAATTTGTTTCCGTGTGAAAATGCAGCGACACAATGGTTATCGAGAAGAAAAAAAGTGGAAAATGGAAGGATGCATTTAATGCGCGCTCACGAAGAAGAAAAATAAGAGGAAAACTTCTTCTATGCGAGAAAAGTTATTTATTAGAAATGTGAGCTGAGTGCTGAGTCCGTTTCGCTGTTATTGGCAAATTCACTTTTCCTTCTTCTATATCACGTCTTGTGTTGTACTTTTCAACTGTGGGTGTAACTTTTAAGTAAAAACTGTGGTAGTAAATAAAATGAAAGTTTTTTTTTTTTCCTTTATTTTGTTTTGCAGTTACCCTGTGAAGTAATCCTGTCGTGTATTTTATAGTTTTGATTTAAAGTTAGACGTCTTCAAATGGAGAGTGGTCAATCGGTTCAAAAGAAAAGTTTGCAGTATAAGATTGTAATAAGAATTATAATCGTCTCTAGTTAAATTCAAATTCGAAGAGGTTATATAAATTTTAACGTTGCACTTGATATCAAATTTGAATGTAGTTGTTTGCGCTATTTGTTAGTAAGGAGTGGTATTTACTTGCGCACTCCCGATTCCGATTTGAACATAGTTGAATAGTTTTCAATATGAAGAAAGGACAGCATTGTGAATTCCTTAATGATGGATGGTGTTCCATTTAGTGATATTATAAATTTATCAATTGAAATTCCTTTTCAGGAATAATTTCGTGAGTGTAAACCTCTCCCGGATTTCAGCACTAATATAGAAGTCTAGCAGTCTTTCGAGAGTTTGAAACTATTTTGGAGTGTGTTTTCTCCTTTGTTGGGTATTAAAACCACTTTACCGTGTCACTTCATTTTTCGTTGGGTAGATACTCTTGTGATAGTCATGCTTCACCCTAGATAGTATATATCGAGAGGTATCGAAAATAGTATTCCGCTCAGAACTACTAAGTGCTGCCAAATTTAACAGTTGAAATTCCTTTGGGGAGATATATTATTAATGTAATTCTTTTCCGGGTTTCGGCATCAATATAAATGGTTTTTCAATAAGGACATAACAATTTTGTATTTTAATACAAACACACCCTTAAACTTTTTTTGTGATCTCTCAGTGTCAAAACATCAGGCAATGTTTGCATTTATATCATGGTGAAATTCACGAACGAGCAACGATTGGAAATTATTAAAAATTACTATCGAAATTCTGAGTCGGTGGTCGCAACTTTAAGAGCACATCGAAAATGAATTTCATCGAAAAATCATCTTTAGCGATAAAGCTCATTTTTGGCTTAATGGCTTTGTCAATAGACAAAATATGCATTATTGGACAGCAACAAACCCACATGTGTAAAGAGATTCCATTACATTCACAAAAAGTGTCCGTGTGGTGTGCATTTCATGCCGGAGGTGTGATTGGACCGTATTTTTTCGTCGATGAAAATGGTCGCCATGTTACGGTCAATGGAGTTCGTTATCGTGCCATGTTGGAAGACTATTTTTGGCCAGAATTGGATGGACTTGACATCAGTGATGTGTGGTTCCAACAAGATGGTGCCACATGCCATACAGACGGCCAAACAATTGATCTATTGAAGGGGAAGATCGGTAATCGTGTAATCTCGAGAAATGGTCCGGTCGAATGGGCAGCTCGCTCATGCGATTTAACGCCGATGGATTTCTTTTTATGAAGTTACGTTAAGCCGTTAGTTTATGCCAGGAACAATATCGAACGCGAAATTGCCAACGTTTCGGGCCGATATGTGCGGAAGAGTGGTGGAAAATTGGCTCCAAAGAATCGATCGCTGCAAACGTGGTCGCGGTGGTCATATGAACGAGATCGAATTCCATACTTAAATTTAACATGTGTACTTCACATGACTCGGGCTGAATAAATTTCAGCCTAATATTTAAATTATTCTGTGTTTTATTTAAATACAAAATTGTTATGTCCTTATTGAAAAACCCTTTGAATAGTATCTCGACAGCCTGGAGACCATTAAGGAAGGAGTATGGGTTTCCTTTCAGTGTTTTCTTCCTAGCACATATATACTCATGCATACGTATGTATGGATACCTGTTGGCATGAGCTTGTATTTATGAAGATAATACGCGCAAAGAATGGGCTTCCAAATCGAACAAGTTCTTTTAGCCTTTTTCTCGTGCGGGAAGAAATATCGGACGAAGACATTTTCAATATCATGTATCGTTCAGGACTCGGCACCATAACTGGTGGGATGCTTGTTCTATAGAACCACGAATTTTGTCCTTGTTATAAGGCATTTATCGGAATTGCATCGAATGTACTTATAGTACTTAGTACGTATGAAATGAATAATGCCACCATCAATAGCCCCATTAACGGAGGGCCGTGGTTCATCTGTCACAATTTACTTCCAAACGTCACTGATAATAATCCTATATCGATATTTTTTTATAGCACTTTCGTTAGCAATTCGAGAAACAGCTGTTATTATTACCAATTCTTTTTGTTAGTTTTTCATACAAATTGGGAAGTATTTATGTCTCCTTTAAAAGAATTAAAGACGATTTTTCTCTTACAACGACTCATAATCCTTCACCCAAATCCATAAAAAAAGGAAAATGCGAAAATAAAATAAAAATTCTTATTGCTAATCCTGTAGCACATTTTATTAATACTAAAAGTACATCATTCCGTTCAATATGAACAACATTCTTCTTTTTATATTTTATAATCTCGTTGGTTTTTTTTTTTTTTTTTTTGCGATGCAGTAAAGGACCTCAAACGACAACAGTCCTTTAAATTATCCCCGAGGAATTTCTATCAAATTCCATTTGAACAACGGAAAAATAACTTTTATTATCTGCGACAAGGAAATGTGGGCGATGGCCCCTATCTTACCCCATCACCGCGGAGCTATTTTTATGATATTAAAGTCTTCCTCAGACTACGATCAAACGGATTCGGAACCATTCCAGTCTCAATCGCGTTTGTCCATCATCAGCGTTTTATTGTCGTTAGTCATTCATCCTTAAGATGTTCAACAATATTCATCCCTAGAGCGGATTCTCGATTTTACGTTCAAACTTTATTTGCATCGAGGATATAACCACCATCATCGACGTCGTCGTCACCAAAATAACCATGTGAGTCATAGCCATTGTCGTCATCTGTATCCTTTTAACTTCAAAATGGATAATTTCATTTTGTTTATAGGTACTCGTATATCTATTTTTTATGCTCATAAGAGCGTAAGCGGACGGAAAGGGCTGCCCATGATATAATAAATATTAAATTGAGATATTTAGATTGAATTTTGGGCAAACTGTTGCGCGTATTTTCTAAGGATTTGACTCTTTTTTTTTTTTTTTTTTTGAGCCTGTGGATTGTTAACATGGAATCGTGCGTTAGCACCGGATTAGAAAATGTTCAATCCTGAAACTGTTTGGGTTGGGAAAGTTTGCAGGATAAAAGAAATGTGGAGATTCCCTCAAAGTATGGAGAGTTTTCGTCACCTGGTTAAAATGGAGTCTACAGAGGCTGATGAGAGTTTTATGATTCGGCAAGATTTTGGGAAGATTCTTCACATGGGTTTTAAATTAACCCTTCTGGTCATTTAGTTTAACCGATAACCGATTAATAAATTTTAAGTCTATTTTGACAATGAAATGTGTAATAGTGTTCAAGTGGAAAAATAAACGAGAGAGGAAAAAAACAGGGGCCAAGGAACTATAAAAACTGAAGGACTATTGTTCAAATTCTGAAGTACAGCAGTGTTACAATGACCATAGAGTAAATATTGTTGTTTTTGTGGGAAATTTCTAACATCGTCTTCGAAGGAGGCTATTCTTAAATCTCTGTAGATATCATCATTCTGAACATACCGCGGTACGCTTACTATTCCACTTAGCACTTTATTTTCAAAAGTTTGTAGGAGATTTCTATTCCTTTTTTTGGTACAACCCCATTGATATATACATATATCTTATGTCCACACGGTCTTTAGCACTTGTTTGTATAGAAGCAGCTTGTTCTGGATATCGAGCTTGAAATAACAGCCGAGCAACTTTTACTTGCGCTAAGTTCTAATATTTTCTACACTTTTGACATTCGATAATCTTTATTTTCTTTGAGTTCGTCATCCAAGCGTCGCTGCAACTCTTAGCTATTAGAATATTGGAATACCTCGATTTTTCAAATACGAGTTCGATGTTGGAGAATGAACTCTGTTCCAATCATAGTGTGATATTGCTGATAGTACAATTTCGTTTGATGTTACAGAATAAACTCTCTTGAACTCATCGTTAGTTGCTCAATTTGCATGGGAAATATGGGGAGTTGTTAAGATTAGGTATAGCGAGAATTTCTAATAGAGATAGAGATATACTGGAATGAAAGTCAAGTGTGTTCTGTGCATTGTTAGCCAGACGCAACATTCTGGAGATAGGTTTGAAATGGCCGTAGTTTTTTTTTATAATTCGCAAGGGGTTATGAATACCCTTATACTAATTTAAGGACACGGGCGTTTTGAGGAAAGGGAAGAGACAGAGAGAAAGTCAGATTGGTGTAGTTGGTTTGAAACTCAGCTCGTATTAAGTTTCAGTGAACTCCAAGGGTGGCTGTCCAAATAAATGGGGAGCTTGTTTTTGCTTTTTTGCTCGTGATTCATAGTATTTTTTTCCGTCCTCCTGATGTCATCATCATGATCGTGTTGCATTTTTGGCCATATGACCGCTCTACTTCCAGTGTTATGCCTCCGCAGTAGAGTTGACATAAGCTTTCGCAATTGTTCGACTTTTTATTTATTTCATGCGAAATAAATAGATGATTATTGACATCAGGATTCGAACCGTGAACCTGTAGCGTGACAAGCGATGATGTTACCACTACACCACGGCCACCGCCGGTAGTTGGTACGGTGGAGAGGGAGACGAAAGAGCGGTACGGGTCTAAGGTTGCGTGGGTTAGTCTGAAGTGAAATCATTTCCAGTAGTGCGGGAGAATCGATCGTGCCAGTTAATAATTGGTGTACGAAGAGTATGTCAGCTACCTCGCGACATTTTGTAAGGGTCTGCAAGTTAATTAATTTTCGCCGTCCCATGGGTGACCACGTAAGGTAAAACGGATAAACCTTCGCTGCACGGTTTCGAATCTAAGGGAGTGGGTGTGGTGAAATGGTGACCAAACTTGGCTGGCATATTCAAGGAGGGGTCTAACAAAGGTGATGTAAAGAGACTTTGTAACGTAAGGGTTCGAGAATTCTTTAGACCAACATTTTATGAAACCGAGAGAAGAATTGGCCTTGTGAATTGGTAATGTGGGAACGGAAAGTTTAGCTCCCTGTCACAAATAATACCCAGATCGCGTATAGAGGAGACTGCGGGAACAGGCTCGTTGCGAAAGTAATAGGTTCTGAGGTGTGGGGGAAGTCGCTTACGAGAGAACGTTATGGATTGACATTTGCCGACTTTAAGTTCTAAGAAGTTTTTGTCACACCATGTGTAGAATGAATTAAGGTCGTTTTGAAGTAAGAGAGAATCAGTGGGGGTAGATATTATCTTAATGATTTTCATGTCATCCGCGTAAATAGACAGATCTGAGTCTTTTATGATGTGATCAACATCGTTTATTGTTAAGACAAAAATCAGTGGACCAAGGTGACTGCCTTGAGGAACACCTGAAGTGGCGTTAATGGGATCAGAGACTGAAAATCTAAAGAGAACCCTGTACTGTCGTTGCACTAGGTACGATCTCAACCATGAGATGAAAAAAGGGAGGAAACCCGACGGCTTTAAGTTTAAGGTAAATAGTTTGGTGACATATTTTATCAAACGCCTTGCTGTAGTCGGTCGTAATGACATCCACTTCCTTACCTTTCTCTAATGCTTGCAGTATTTTAGAAACGAATTCGGTTAGGTTAGTCGTTGTGGACCTACCCTTTAAGAAACCGTGCTGTTGTGGAGAAAAGATGAATTTGCAGTGAAAATAAAGCTTGGGTATAGAAGAGAGTTTGGCTATGGGTCGGTAGTTTGATATGTCATTTTTACTGCCTTTTTTTATGGATGGGGAAAATAAAGGAGTCCTTCCATAATTTAGGGAAAACTGCTTGGGAGAGTGAGAGTCGAAAGAGAGTTGTAAGGGGCTGACATAAAACATTTAGACATTTTTTTTAGAAAAATAGCGGGCAGACCATCAGGCCCTGGGGAAAAGTCATCCTTAAGTTGATTCATCTTTTCACGTACCATATCAGTCCTTATGTCAACTGAGACAAGGGAGGTTTGTGGGCAGTTGTTCAGGTAGCTGAAATAGTCAAGATCAGGTTCGTAAACGTGGTCAGAATACGATTGACTGATGAAGGTAGCAAAGAGGTTGGCGATTGCTTTAGGGTCAGCAGATGTATTGAATAATTTTAGAGTGGATGGGAAGCCATCGGACCTTTTTTTAACGTTTATAAATTGGTAAAAACGCCTAGGATCTGTGATTAGGCTTAGTTGCATTCTGTCGAGGTATTCGAGATAGAGGGATTCGCAGAGGATGGAAAAGCGGGAATAAGCTTGGTGGTAGAATGAAAAATCTGAGGCCGATCTGGATGTCAGGTAAGTTTTCCATAATTTGTTTCGAATAATTTGATATTGCGAAGAGTACGTAATTCATTATTATACGAAGGAGGAGATGACGAGCAGTTTTTTCGCGGCAAATATGGAACAGATTGGAGAAGGCAGTCAACGATTGCTGTGTAGAAGAATTCGAGAGCGATATCAATGGGGGTGTTGTTTTTTAGAAAGAGGCTGAAGTTTAAGTTATTGACTAGGTTATTAAGTTTAGCGAAGTCAGCTTTACGGAAGTTAAAAGAAAGAGAGTTCTCTAAATCAACGCTAATGTTGCCAAGTTCACACGAAAAGGTAAGATAATGGTCTAGGGTGGAGAGAGAAGATGGTTACTAATTATACTGTAACAAATATTGCACTTGGGAACGCGGAGACATTTGTCTCTGACAGGGAATGACAGAGCTGTCAGGGAACTGACAGCAGTTTTTGGCGGTAGAGAGAAAACGAGGAGAATTTACTACAAGAGGAACCAATTGTACCAAAAAGGGGTTAATAAAGAAAAGTCAATTAATATATTAAGTGAGACTGAGTTTTCTTCTGCATCTCGATATATCCAGAAAGTAATTTTCATTACATTGGTGTCAGAAGTGGGATTATCGAGCCGATATGAATACTGAAGAAATGGCTCTTAAAATTGAACAAATTCTCACAACCTTAACCTCAATTGGCGAATGTGTTACTCGGCAGAATGCTGACATCGTCCAACTTAAAGATGAGCAGCAGCGCCAAATAGAGGAATTGCGCACCATGGGTGCTAATACGTTTGCCCAAAAAGTGTTCCAGTGCTCTACGCCAGATGTTGGCAAAGGAATGGATAATCCCATAGTCGCTCAAACGGAGCCTCCCCACGTACCGGACAATCCTCCAAGCACACCATCGGCGAACATTACCTGCAAAATATTAAAGTTGACCCCCAGCCTTTCGATAGTGAAAACACTGACTGGGAAGAATACCAAATACAATTTGATATCGTCGCAGAAGCCAACGAATAGAATGATAAGCAAAAAGCATCAGTTCTTGCCTCTTTACTTCGCGGAGATGCTGTATCCGTCTTGAGAAATCTAAGTCCGGACGATCGCGTGGATTACACCAAACTAATATCTGCTTTGAAATTAAGATTTATTTCCCAAAAGAAACACATCTCTCATGCTTCATTTCGTTCCAGGCGACAACGACATCGAGAAGATCTTGGTTGCTTTGCAAGTGATATTCAGCGACTAACTCGACTAGTCTTTGGCGACTGCCCTCCCGCTGCTCAGGAGCGTATTGCAGTGATGCAGTTTGTTGATGGGATCGCGGATCGTTCAATTCAGGACGCTGTGCGAATGGCAGACCCAAAAACGATGATCGATGCAGTAAATAAAGCTAGCTCTGCGGAAGCAGCCTATTTGGCGACCCAAATCAGTCATTCTGCTCGATATATCGAAGCTACCGGAATGCAACCCGGTACTACACTATGCAACTCGCGGAGCTTCAAGTGCAGTTCCGGAAATGGCTCCGGAATCGGGAAACGCTCAGCCGTCAGCGCCGAGGGACTAACGCTGACGAAGTTAACCAGTCCCCACATTTATAATGTCCACTTTGACCGAAAGTCCACTGGATTTACTGTTCCCGTGGTTCTCGGTGTTGTCCCTTGCCAAATGCTTGTCGATACTGGATCATCAGTCACGTTAGTCCATCGAAATGTTATACCTCAACATACTCGCCTTCAACCTGGAAAAGTAATCATTCAAACTCTTTGTGGAAACTCCTTTAATATTTCACAAGAGTGGCGCACTGTTATTCAGATTGGCAATTTCAAGCCTTCCCTTTAGCCAGGGTATTCTTGGAGTAGATGTTTTGAAGGCTTCCAAGAGCATTCTGGATTTTTCGTCTAATCACATCTCTATTGGTAATACTCGAATTGCTCTTCATCATGAGCTTAATATGGCCTCAAGCAATCAACAGGGTGATCCGAATATGGAAACTGTTCGAGCTATCTTTCTTCGGACAACAGATTCCTGTCTTATTCCTCCCCGTGCTGAAAAGTTCATATCCACTAAAACATCCGGTGAGGCACCTGCTGAAGGTGTTGTTTCCCCCCTGGGGCATGATCTTCCGAAAGGAATTTTAGTGGGAAAATCTATGACCTGTAATTGTGACGGTGCCGTTCTTGTGCGTATTGCCAACCTTGCCGATTACGCAGTCACAGTTCCAGGAAATACTCCCATCGCGACCTTCGAAGCCTTTGAGTCTGCAGATGTGGTAACTTCGGAGAAGTGCACGGTACCGAATCACTTAGATGACCTTTTTCGTAGGTCCCAGCAGCATCTTAAGAAAGTGCAGTACAACACAGTCCAGTCACTACTATTGGGATACGTTGACATTTTCTCCAGTAGCCCTGATGATTTGGGAAGAACGAATGCCGCGCAGCATAAAATTGATGTAGGATCCGCGAAGCCTATCAAGCAACCACCACGTAGGCTACCTCTTGCCAAACAGGAAGAGTCACGAGAAATCATAGACAGCATGCTACGTAGCGATATCATCGAGCCTTCGAACAGCCCCTGGGCATCACCGATAGTGATGGTTAAAAAGAAGGATGGATCAACAAGATTTTGTGTCGATTACCGTCGATTAAATAACGTCACCATCAAGGATTCCTTCCCCTTACCCCGGATTGATGTTACGATAGACGCAGTTGCAGGCTCAAAATGGTTTAGCACGGTAGATTGTCAGTCTGATATTGGCAGGTTGAAATGTTCCCAGCGGATCGTGAGAAGACGGCTTTTGTCACAAGAGATGCTATGTGGCAATTCAAGGTTATGAGCTTTGGCTTGACGAATGCGCCCACTATTTTGATTCACGGTAAGAGTTTTGACGATATGCTTGCTAACCTTCGCTCTGTTTACAGTCGTTTAAGAGAGGCTGGGCTAAAAATTAATCCCGCCAAATGCAATCTGTTTCAAAAAGAGGTTGGTTTCTTGGGCCATTTAGTTAGTGAGAGAGGAGTTTCGCCTGACCCTTCCAAGATCGAGGCTGTTCGGAGTTGGCCGATACCGAAAAATGTATCTGAGGTAAGAAGCTTTATTGGATTATGCACTTACTACCGCCAGTTTGTACCCCAATTCGCTGAACTTGCACGTCCATTACACCAGTTAACTGAAAAAAACATTTCATTTGAGTGGACTTCGCAGTGCAATAAATCTTACAATTCATTGAAAGCCTGTTTAACGTCACCACCGATTTTGGCTCATGTTAGACCGGACTGCGATTTTATTTTGGACACTGATGCCTGTGATTATGGAATAGGTGCAGTGTTGTCTCAGGTTCAAGACGGATCCCAAAGAGTCATTGCCTATTTCAGTAAAGCTCTAAGCAAACCTGAGCGCAATTATTGCACCACCCGCAAAGAGCTACTAGCGATGATCAAAGCTATTGAGCATTTCCACGTTTATTTGTTTGGCAGGAAATTTTTAATTCGTACTGACCACGCAGCTCTTAATTGGTTACTCTCGTTTAAGAACCCCGAAGGTCAACTTGCGCATTGGTTAGAGCGCATTCAGCAGTATCATTATAAGATACAACATCGTAGTGGCAAAGCTCACCTTAACGCCGATGGTCTTTCACGGCGGCCCTGTTATGATAAAGACTGCAACTACTGCGAAGCCAAAGAGAAAAACTATGGTGCTAATATTGTAAACCCAGTCAACGTTGTCATTCAAATTGATAATGAATTCGATTCAAATAAGTTGCAGCAGGCCCAAGAAGCAGATAGTGTTTTAGCTGTAGTAATCCAGTGGATAAAAGACGGCATTCGTCCTGAGTGGAACACGGTATCTGGAGAGTGTAATCTTCTGAAAGCGTATTGGGCTCAGTTTCGAGCTTTATTTCTCCGAAATCAAATTCTTTGTAAGAGATGGGTGCCAACCACAAGTAAACAGCCTGAGCGTATGCTGCCAATTGTCCCCAAGCCATTAACCGGCGAAGTAATCAAGATGTTTCACGACACTCCGTTCGGTGGACATTTCGGTTCGAACAAATCGCTCGAAAAAATTAAATCACGATTTTATTGGGTCGGAGCCAGGAAAGATGTGCAGCAGTACTGCTCCGAATGTGATACTTGTGCATCCAAAAGTGGCCCAAAGAGGAAAACTAGAGGAAAACTACAAATTATCTTTCTGGCGAGCCCTTTCAACGCGTTGCAGTGGACATTTTGGGACCGTTACCATTAACGAAACGGAGCAATAAATATGTCTTAGTGTTTATGGATTAATTCACTAAATGGGTGGAGATTTTTCCCATTCCGGATCAGACTGCTGATACTGTCGCCAGGGAATTGGTAAAGGAAGTGTTTTGTCGTTTTGGGATTCCGCTCGAGTTACATTCGGACCGGGGCAGAAACTTTGAGGCCGAAGTTTTCCGGAACGTAATGGAGATTTTGGGTATCCACAAAAGGAGGACTACAGCATTGCATCCGCAATCCGATGGCCTTGTGGAACGAATGAATAAGACCCTGTTACACTACCTTTCCAAATTCGTCAATGAAAAGCAAGACGATTGGGATGACTGTCTGCCTTTGTTCGCTATGGCATATCGTGCCGCTCAGCAGGAGTCTATTAGGCAATCACCTTTTGCTATGCTTTTTGGTAGAGAGATGAGGCTACCACCGGATCTGCTGTTCGGAGTTCCGCCCGATATGGTTTCGTTAAGTGGATATGCTAAGCAGCTGCAAGAACAATTGTAAGAAGTTCATGGACGAGCTAGAGAAGAAATGCATCGAGCTGCCACCAGAATGAAAAACAGGTACGATCTAACATCTAACGTACCCCGATTTAAAGTTGGAAATTTCGTCTGGTTACATAACCCACGAAGAAAGGCACGCGTCTCTCCAAAGCTTCAGTCTGACTGGGACGGTCCCTATCGCGTTATGGAGCTAATCACCGATGTAACCATCAAGATCGAGAAGACGCCGAGATCTAAGCCAAGGATTTGTTCACATCGATCGAATAGCAGATTACCGAGGTACCGATCATCGAGTGTGGGAGTCATATGAGATGCATCCTAGAGGGGATGCGGTTCAAGAAGGGGAGAGTGTAACAAATATTGCACTTGGGAACGCGGACACATTTGTCTCTGACAGCGAATGACAGAGCTGTCAGGGAACTGACAGCAGTTTTTGGCGGTAGAGAGAAAACGAGGAGAATTTACTACAAGAGGAACCAATTGTACCAAAAAGGTGTTAATAAAGAGAAGTCAATTAATAGATTAAGTGAGACTGAGTTTTCTTCTGCATCTCGATATATCCAGAAAGTAATTTTCATAACAATACTATATGTAACTTTCGTGTCTTCCATTTTAATTTTTTGTACATAAAATTTACATGAGTAAATTTGGCCTCGTTGAGTACGTGCGCCACATTTTTGTCCAATCATTTAGCTTATCTATAGTTTTTTGCAACTTTCCGATAGCTTCAGTATTGCCTATTTGCCAATATGGCTGTGTCGTCCGCTAATGTGGTTGTAACGGTGTCCGCTAATTGCGGTATGCCTCCCGTGTATAACAAGTAAAAATTCGGGGCCAAGAACACTCCTTTGCGGTATCTCTGCCAGTGTTGCGAATTTGATTCTATAATTGTTTGCAGTCCAGCTAATATTCGAATTAGGATGACCATCAAATGGTTGAAAAGTTATTTGTAAACGGCCGTAAAATATTTCCTCTTTTTCTTTATCACATTAAACCCATTCTCCGTTGTCTTTATTTATTGGCGGTACTTGCTTTTGGGACTATTTAACGCCCTTCATTACTTTCCGGAGCGAATAATTTGTATCTTTTCCTGCGGTTAACCCTTCGATATAGAATTGTGATTTTTAAAATAGGTAGTCTTGTGATTTAAAAATGGTTGCACAGACTGTTTATGTATGTCTTGAGCTGCGGAGTACGAGATTGTTCCCACCTGCTGGAAAATGTTCACGCCACCTGGCAAGGTCTTCCTCATCCAATGTCAGTAGATTTCCGCCTAGTCCTTTTACTATATGTATTTTGGAACTTAGACCATCAACGAGTTCCTTAGTAATACTATAGATGGTCCTGATGTTACACCTAATTGCTGCTTTTTCAGTCCTGATGGTTCGTGCGTCTCTTCTTATACTATGCTGCACTTCTTTTCTCTTCATGCAGTACTGGACTTCTAGTTCGGGCCACTCAACTGCAATCTGCTGCAATCTGTACTTTGAGTTCAATACGTTCATTGATCCGTCTCCAGATGTCTGCTGTCAACCATGTGCTTTGAGTTTTTCGCTTTCTACTGACAATTGTATCTGCACCAGACGCGAAAGCACAGCGTTCCAGTGGTCGCCGATGCTCTCAGGAGCGAAGCTGCTGATTGTTTCTGCATTTGTGACAAGGTGGTCCCTTATCTACTAGTAAGTCCTATTAACCTCCTCTTGGCTCCTCCTGCGGGTTTTTTCGGAAATTGCGAAGTTTGAAGAGCCATTGTAAACAGGGCAAGTATTGGTCTGTTAGTCTTTAACTTATTTTGCTAAAAATTCTAATAAAAATTTGTAATACTTTAGCAGAGGTTGAGTGTGGCAAAAGTGCTTCGAAAAGGCGCGATATATTTAAAAATACTTTACACCAGAACGCAAAACCGATTAAAGATAGATGTGAAACCGCTAAGGAAAAGGTTACGAAAGTAAGTAAAGACATCACAGAAAAGACGAAAGGCGAATAAAGTAAAGCCCCTCCGACAATAACAATCGAAGCAATCTTCAGGAACGCTGACAATCTCCCAAGTTTTCTCTATAATTCTTGAGAAACTTAAGGAGCAAACCAAGATAAATAACACAGATTTCACGTCACTTTTGTTAAATTGAGCAAGCTTGAGTTATAACCTCACAAAAAAGAACTCCCATATGAATATGGAACAGTTGCTTAAAATTATAACATGCAACGCAAACGGCCTTCTACCAAAAATCGCCGAAATAGAAATACTCGAATTCTTCCGGAATGACAATACTGACTTTTGCTTTACCTCTGAAACCCATTTGACAAAGGAATCTCAGGTAAAAATATGAGGATATCGTGCTTAACACGCATACCACCCTTCCGGATGAGCTAGAGGCGGATCATCCCTATTCATTAAAGACTGCATTTGTCACTCCATGCATACAACGATTAAAATCGATTTAATGCACACAAGTTCAGTTCGAGTTAAGAATAAGCACTCGTATTTCAACATCGCGTTCATTTATTGTAATCGGCGAAAAAGCACTAATTACTCGCTCTAGAAAGCCATGAAAAGTATTAAAAAACCCCAAATGTTCAGAAAGAAAATATGGCGGATAGGCAAAAGGTGACGAAGAAAAGGCGGATCTATTTGCCGAGCCCTCAGAAGAAACGTTTAAGTCATTTGATGGAGAGCATTGATAGATAATCTTAGCGGTACGACATCGACATCTGACATCTTTAAAATAAAAAGTGTGTCGTTTACTGAACTTTGCCAGACAAACGTGAAAAATAATAAACCCCGGCTATGATTTAATAACCGGACTCAAGGAATTTGCCAAATAAAGTGCTAATTAAACTCATTTATTTAATAAATGCTTCGCTTAGATTATTGTACGTTCCAAATGAATGGAAAGTCGCAGAGGTTATAATGGTTCTGAAATCGGGAAAATCTCCAGACGGCAAAAAATAGTACAGACCGATACTGCTTCTACCAATAATATCAAAGGTATTTGACAAACTTCTATTGAAACACATTCAACCGGTTTTTTAAGAAAGATGCCCAATACCTGACCACCAATTCGGGTTCAGAATCAAGCATTTCACAAATGATCAGGTTTATAGAATAATCGATGAAATTGAAAAAAGCCATAAGGGGGAAAAAGATTTGCTCTTGCGCTTTTCTTGACGTCACTCAAGCCTTCGACAAGGTTTGGCGCGATGACTGAAGTATAATCTAAGGCGAGTTTTTCCGGAGCACTTACACAAAATCTTAGAATCCTAATTTAAAAACAAACTTTTTCGTGTTAAACACAAAACCTAATATTCCAACTTCAAGGAAATTGCCGCCGGAGTTCCACAAGGAAGTGTCCTTGGTCCTATCTTATTCTTGTTCTACACTTGGGACAAATTGAAGATACCGTTGCAGTTATGTTCACGGACTCTATGTGTACGAGTATTCTGGCAACGGAAAGTTCAATCGACCCAGCAACTGAAAAACTCCAACGAGCTTTGGGTAAAATATGCGCGTGGACTAAAATTTGGTGCATTGTTCTTAACGAGACCAAACCGATGCATGTTAACTTCACTTACAAAAAAATAATGGAATGACACTGGACGCAAAACTGAAGTGGAAGCCGCACGTTAAAAAGAAACGCGACGAGCTCGAAAATCTAAACTAATTGAAAGATATTACAAGCCAAGTATATAAAGGGTTGTTCAATAAGGACATAACAATTTTATATTAAAATAAAACACAGAATAATTGATATCGGACTGAAATTTATTCCAGGAGTAGTACACATGCTAAATTTAAGTATGGAATTCGATATTGTTCATATGACTACCGCGAGCACGTTTGCAGCGATCGATTCTTTGGAGTTAATTTTCCACCACTCTTCCACACATATTGGCCGGAACGTTGGCAATTTCGCGATCGATATTGTTCCGGAGCTCCTCTAACGTTGTTGGCTTGTTGGCATAAACCAACGACTTAACGTAACCCCATAAAAAGAAATCCATCGGCGTTAAATCCCATGAGCGAGCTGGGCATTCGACCGGACCATTTCTCGCTATTACACAATTACCGAACTTCCCCTACATTACATAGATCAATTGTTTGAGCTGTGTGGTATGTGGCACCATTTTGTTGGAACTACATATTACTGATGTCAGGTTCATCCAATTCTGGTCAAAAATAGTCGTCCAACATGGCGCGATAGCGAACTCCATTGACCGTAACATGGCGATTATTTTCAACTACGAAAAAATACGGTCCAATCACACCCCCGGCATGAAATCCACACCACACGGTCTTTGTTTGTGGATGCAATGGAGTCTCTTGAACAACGTGTGAGTTTGTTGCTGTTCAATGATGCATATTTTGCTTATTGACAAAGCCATTAAGTCAAAAATGAGCTTCATCGCTGAAGATGATTTTTCGATAAAATTCAGGATTTTCTTCAAACTTTTGCAGAGCCCAATCGGAGAAGTTTCGGAGCTTCAAATGATCAAGAAGCTTCAGTTCTAGAGTTCATTTGATCTTGTAAGGATGTATGCAAAGATCTTTACACAAAATTCGGCACAATGTGGACTGAGAGGTTCCTAATTCCTATGAATGGCGTGGAATCGACTGATTTGCACTGAAGCACTTACGGTTGCGATAATTTCGGTACTTCGACCGGTACGTTATCTTACTAGCACAGAAACATTCAATAGTGAATATAATGACTCGAATTTATCCACTATAGCATGCACAGCCTGTCTGTTGGAACGATTATTACAACCGAAAATTGGAGTAAGCCCTCTTAAAGTTGCGACCACCGACTCAGAATTTCGGCAGTCATTTTTAATAATTTCTAAACGTTGCTCGTTTGTGAACTTCATTGTGATAAAAAACGTAAACCTTGGCTGATGTTTTGACATGGACAGATTATAAGGAAAGTTTAAGGGTGCGTTTGTATTAAATTACAAAAGTGTTATGTCCCTATTGAAAAACCCTTTATACAAACTGCTTTTATAAAGCAAGTGATTAAACCTGTGTGGACATATGGCATACAACTCTGGGGTTGTACCTAACAAACCAAGCAATAGAAATTTTTTACAATCATTCCAAAATAGTCTCATAAAAGCAATCGTGAATGCTCCACTGGTATATTTGAAACAACGATGCACAGAGACATGAATAGCCACCGTGGAAGACGAAATAACAAACGATGCGAATCGGGTTTATTTTTATTTTGTTTTTAGTTCTATCTCCGATCACATATACCGGACTTCACGCCTTCACAGTAAACAAGCAGCTACACTCTTTATCTTTCAACGCTCAGCTGTAAAGTAAATATAGAGCAATGAGTCAAGAAAGCATGCATAATTTTGGTGGGGGCGAAAGCCCCCATTTATTTGGCTTATTACAAGCTACAACTAACTTAAGGCTAAAACTTAAACCTAAAACTTAAAACTAAGACTTAAAGTTAAGGAGAATGGTGAAGGAGTTCGGTTTTGAGGCAGGGGGTGCTGAGGTTAAAATCAAACTAGGTGAGGTTTGAGTTCACTTTTCGCAGCATACGGGAAATTGGTTCATTAGATCCATATGAAGTGCGGTGGGACGGTAAATAGAAAAGACGAGGGCATCGTAAATTTCGTGGGTTGGTATTGAAAAAAATTGAATTATAAAGAGATGCGCAATCGACAGAGCCTGAAAGAAGTCGATGAATGAAAAGAATGTCTGCAACATCTCTGCGTTTCTCTAGAGTACTAAGGTTGATGAGGTTGAAGCGGTCTTGATAGGGAGGCAAGATAAATGGATCGTTCCAAGGAAGACCTCGAAGGGCAAATCGAAGAAATCGACGTTGAACATTCTCGATTCTGGTCACATGAACTTGCTGAAAGGGTGACCACGCTTGACTGGCATATTCAAGGAGGGGGCGCACAAAGGTAATGTAGAGGGATCTGGTCACGTAAGGGTCGGAGAATTCTTTGGACCATCGTTTGACAAAGCCAAGTGATGAGTTAGCTTTACGAATTATCTCATTAATATGTGAACGAAAATTTAGTTCCCTATCGTACAATATTCCAAGATCATGAAGAAGGTAAAGGCGGGCGGAGGACACGTGGTGCTTACGTGATAAGGTGATGGATTGACATTTGGCGATATTGAGCTCTAAGCGATTTTGTAGGCACCAGTTCGAAAAACTATCAAGGTCTTGTTGAAGGAGGCAGTAGTCATGTGGTGAAGAGATGGCTTTGAAAAATTTGGTATCATCAGCGTACAGAGAGAGGGAAGAATGTTTAATAACCCTCTCGACATCGTTTATGGTTAGAATGAAGAGAAGGGGACCTAGATGGCTGCCTTGCGGAACACCAGAGGTGGCCAAGAAGGGAGTCGATAAGATGGATCTGAAGCGAACTCTGTAAGAACGGTTTTCCAGGTAAGAAGATATCCATTTTAACAATATGGGTTCGAAACCGAGGGCAGACAATTTGAAGAGGATTAAGTTATGAGACATCTTATCAAAAGCCTTACTAAAATCAGTTGCAATAACGTCGACTTCTTTGCCATTCTCTAAGGCAGACAGGGCGAAGGACACGAATTCGACTAAGTTAGTGGTAGTTGATCTACCTTTCAGAAAGCCGTGTTGGGTGGGAGAGATAAGAGACTTGCACTGAAAGCTTAAGGCTTCGTATAAAATACTTTCGAAAAGTTTGGGTAGATGAGAAAGTTTAGCAATGCGGCGATAGTTTGTTACCTCGTTCTTTGATCCCTTTTTGTGAATGGGGGTTATGAAAGAGGTCTTCCAAATCTGAGGGAATTCGCCTAGTGATAGAGACAAACGGAAGAGGTGAGAGAGGGGGAGGGAGAGAATGGAAGAGCATTTTTTAAGAAAAATGGCAGGGAGACCATCTGGGCCGGGTGAGAATTCATCATTAAGATTTTGTAGTTTATTTTCAATTACAGCAGGATCAAAAGGCAGGGACAGAAAGGGGCCAACGGAGAAGTTAAGAAGGTGAGTGAAGTAAGAGGGGTCTGGTTCAAAAGAGTTGTCGGCGAAGGATTGTTTAAAATAGGTGGCAAACAAGTTGGCAATGGTTTGCGGATTAGTTGAAGATATGTTTTCCAAAGAGAGAGACGGAGGGTAACCGTCAGATTTTTTTTTATAATTGACGAATTGAAAAAATGACTTAGGGTCGTTTATAAGATTTGCTTTCGCGTTAATTAGGTGCCGCTGGTAGAGAGAGTTATAAAGATGATTGAATTGAAGGTAGGAACCGAGATAGTTGGAATAGTCGAAAACAGAATTGGTACGAAGGAAAGCTGCCCATAACTTGTTTCTCTTGTTACGTAAGGCGCGAAGTTTGCGATTATACCAAGGGGGGGATGAAGATGAAGTTTTATGACGAGAAAAGGGGACATAAAGAGAAATAGAATTAAATATTTCTCCGTAAAAAATTGTGAGGGCTTCGTTTAAGGATAAGTTAGCAAAATCAAAGGAACATCTACTCAGATAGGCATTTATTTTGCGGAAATTAGCTTTATGAAAGTCGTAAGAAGTGTGAAACGCAGGAGGTGTAGATTGAAGTGGAGAATTGAGGAAAAGTGAAAGAAGAAGGGGAGGATGAAAGTTATCAATAGTTGACAGAGTTAGGGGACAAAGCGAGACTGAGGAGTTAACGGGATCAGTTGTGAATATAAGGTCTAATTGCCTTCCCATGTAATTTAAGACATTACTAACTTGACATAGACTTGAATCAGTTAGCCGATCTATGAAGAGACATTCCTTAGTGGAGACATTCCGCTACTTTTTGAGGAGACAAATTAAAAATCTCGTGGAATTTGATATAGATTTTCTTGAGACTGCCTATTTCTATGGGGAGGCCTTCCTGCTGAATGGAAACCATGACACTTGTTTTGGTTTTACCCTCATAGCAAACTGAGTCAGATTTGTCATGAAGATACGCGAGAAAGAGGCGTATATTCTCGTAAACCCTTTTTTCTCTTAGCCTGGAGAGTTCGTAGCGACATTCTGTGGTGTCGAAGGTTTGCTGTGTTAGTTTAACTAGAGGCGGTAAAACCGGATCAAGACTGGGAGCAGTGGAGGAAGAGATTGAAGAGAAAGGTGTATTAGATGAGACATTAGCTGTTGGGTTCAGAATATGAGAGCTGATAAAGTTAGGGTATTTGGCTCCAGTTGTGAGATTGAAATTAGGGAAAGAATTGGTGGTGAGGGCAGGTGGCGCGGAGGGTTGTAGCGGTTGAGAGGTGCCAGTGTGAGAAGTTGGGTTTAATTTAAACGAAACTCGCTTGTGTGTGGGCTTCGGTGGGGCGGCGACATTAAGTGCATTTAAAGAAGAAGAAGAAGACGTTTGTTTAGGTATGGTAGGGGGGGTAAATTTGGGGAATAATTTAGTTTTTAGGAACCAGTTAGTGTCAGATTTGGGTCGGGAGTTGGAAACAGGTTTTGGATGCTTATTACTAATCTTAGATTTATTTACAGTCTTATCATTAATGCAGAGTTTATCGGTCGATTTGCTGATGAGCATCTTACCAAGCTTGAAATCAGTACCAGTAGAGCTTTGAAATATCCATTCGTATCGAGACGGTAAGTCGAATTTGAAATTTCGATTACTCTTGTGGCTGGATGGCAGGAGCATTATGCATTGGTGGATGGTAATACCAAATCTCTTTTTGAAAAATTGTGTAATCCATGGGACATCCGCGTAGCGAGGGGCTCCTTTGATGAGGAATGTAGTGACCATCTGGTTCTCCATCCTTAGCTTGTCCAATCTGCGCTGCCACTCAGAAGGTGTCCATGTAGTGCCAAACTGTTTGATGAGTTTACGTGGGGCGACAGCGGGAGGAGACAACGTTACCGTGACTTCCGATTGGTGAGTTGTAACGCTTGCGTTGGAGTTATCCGTTTCAACCATCCGTTGGAGACAGGAAGGTGGAGATGAGGGCGGATCCACTTCGGTATCTAATAGTTCAGCCAAGATTGACGTGTTGTACTGAACAATTGGGTGATGCTGAGTATGGTTTGATACTTGATCAATTTTGCTGCATATTTTTCCAATGCTATCCTCAATATCAGAAAAAGTCGACCGAACCACGGTTAATTCGTCGCCGACATCACTAATTTTATCGAAAATCACTTCGAGCATAGGATCAGGTTGCTTGGGAGATGGTTGATTAATCGATGGGGCTTGAAAATGAAAATCTAAGTCTTCACGCATTGTGTTAATGATCTCGCACGTATTTTGGTGTGCGATAATTTGCGCATCCGATTTTGTTTTGAGATCACTTATCACAGTATTGAGGTGACACAGGGTTGTTTCATCGTTACTAGATCTTGCGAAACCCAACTCAAAAAGACCAGCAATTTCTTTCTCAATGTTAACAAGTTTGGATTTAATTGCGTCGTTTGAAGACTGTACCGCAACGCCTAGTTCTTCGACACATTTTACACTATTTTCAAGGCTGGACAGTTTTTCTGTTATTTTTTTAATGAGACTTTTATGGTGGTTTTCATTAGATTCACTAAGGCATTTTATCGCGAGGAGCACGTGCGACAGCGATATGTCCTTACACTCATCACAGAAGAAAAGGAGGTTGGCCGATATTTCTTTAATGAAAACCGTGTTTCTTTTGTTAAGTCCGACACAAATGGCATGGAAAGATTTGCAACAGATGCCATTACAAGCAATCCAATCGGCATTGCTATCATCGATTAGGCAATTCGACATTCCACAAGACATGGCAGAAAATAAGTCGTTGCGTAAGGTCACGAAAAAGTAGGACAACAAATTAAAGGGCGCGTCAGCGAACAGTTATACAATCGCGAAATGGGTCAAAAAAATAAGCGGGAAATTGCTTATGCGGCGAAAAATGACAAATTAACAATGAATTAATTTGCGGGGCAAAAAGAAAAATGCGACTGAATACGGCGGCGGTTGAATAACAGCATAGCTTCTACGCCTGCAGTAAAACCTTCGGATGTACACCGCCGTAGTAATTTGTATCCTTACTTATGCGTTACTAGTTTGTTGGCTCGCTTTTAGCAAAGACTACAACACAAAGAAACTACGCAAGATGAATGTACTTTTTCAACTTCTACATCTTACGCACCGTACAGCGAAGTCAGACTTAGAGAATCTGGATTTAGGCCTCGAACAATCTGATCTCCGAGAAGCCGAATTACAAAACCCAATCAAAAATAGAAATAAGCAACAAGTAAATGTTGAAAACAAGAAAGTAGACAAAATACCAATTGCTGCTAAAACAAACACGCCAATTGTAAATAGCAAACCGTATTCCCAAATTGTAAAAAAATACACGTAAAGAAGAAGAAATATCGGCAAAATAAATGCTTTTTGCTATTATTCAAAGATTGGATAACCTAGATAAAATAATTAATCTACTAAGCAAAGAAGTTTCCACAGGAAAAAACAACAAGATATTAGTGATTAAACACCTGAAAGTCGCAACCTGAAATTCCAATGGTTTACATCAATACATCTCTGAATTTCAGGTATTGCTTTGCAATGAAGACATTTATGTTTGCCTGACAGGGAACAATGATTAGAATTCCTGGGTACCTCTGTTACCACTCTCCCCATCAGCTGAAAGTGCCATACTGCTGTAATTGTAAAAAATATTTTGGAACTTTATGAATTACTAAAAATAGCAAAACAAACCTTGCAAGTAGCGACAATAAGAATTTTGACTAAAAGCAAGGAAAATAGGTGCCATATACTGCCCACCCAAGCATTCGCCTACAGAGGAAGATCTTAATGCCTCTACTTGATTACCAACGTTGTCGTGGTATAGAGGCTGAGTAAGGCAATGATTCTCGGGAACTGTCCTTAAAAGAGTTCTGAAACGATAGGAAGTGACCCCCTAATCCAAGCGAGCCTTCCCGATTGGACGGTTTTCAGCCTCTCTGATACCATACCACCTCAGGGAGTAACCATGGTCTTACTGCACTATATGGGACTCTAGTGCAGCGCGCAATCCTTTCCCGCGTTACTCATGGGGTATGATTAAAAAATAAAAAACAGTGTCTACGATGGGTCGCATAGATCACAGGCTCTGTGCTGAAGATCTAATGGGACGAAGTCGGCCAGCGAGAAGCCAAGAAGGAGGTTCTCGGCGAGAGCAACCTAGCTTCAGGAAGAAGACCTCTATAACCTCAAGGAGTGTCCCTGGGACTTCAAAGAGCCAGCTGGCAGATGCAGCAGTAGCAGTAAGTACGACGGAGGGTAGGAGTCAAACTCTATATCCCCGACTCTTAGGCAAAGAGGCTACAGCGGACATGGAAGCTAGGAAGCCGAGCACAGTTTGGACTCCTACAGCCTCTCGATTCAATGTAGCTACTACTAAGAAAAAACCGTGCAAGCCCGCTGATGCCGCCACTGGGGCAACCTGGAGTGTTAGACTACCCACTGAGAAAGGGACTAAGTGATGCGGGCTCTCGCTGGTACCCTCGGTATCTGCTAAAAGGTTTTGTACCTGAGGTAAATAACAGTAAATAACAGCCCCTACATGTGCAGAAAAAGATGAGGGCACAGGTGACTGCTAAGAGATCCCAGGCAGAGCCTGCGAAAGCTAGTACTGTTTCAGCTGGCAGAAGCTATGCTGCGGCTGCAAGGGCAGCTCCGGCTAGAAGAAGTCATACTGAGAAGGTTGAACAAGTTGCGGTACTGCCTTCCAAATATCCGCAGGCGATTCTCGATGCTGAGGACTTCAAGAATATGATGTACTTCTCAAGAAACACCCCCTTCTAGCAATTCCTAGGGATGATAGTATCAGGAAATTTAACTCTGATAACAAATTCCATATGAAGTTAAGTAACAAAAAGGCTTGAAGCAATGAATCCATAATATACGGATGTAGTAACTACACAATAAAGTGGCAAAAGTACCAGCATCTTTCAAGCTGAAATATTCGCTATAGATCAATTCAATCTGGAATGAAGGTGCACAAAATGCGACATAGCAATATTGTCAGACAGACTAAAACTGGAAAAGATTTGAAGCGTGCATCTGGCTTAACAAGATTAACCTACATACGTATCCTAGCAGGCTTTCTAACGGGGCACTGTAAACTTTGGGAGCATCTAAGAGAACGTCTTCTGAAGTCTTGATCCACAAAAGATTAAAATGCTTGCGCAAGTACCAACTATAAGATGAGGATATGAGAACCCATTTCTCATTCTCCGATTCCTGAGAGAAACAGGATTAGAGAGGGTACTCTAGGGTGAACTATCCTTGCCAAGGCAAAGAAAGAGTGTTTGACCCTCGATAACAATTCTGACGAAATTATATTCCGAGGGAAACTGTAATGAGGGAATAAACCTCTCCTAGGTATTAGCGCGTAATTTTAACTGTGATTTCATTTCAACTGGATCGCCAACTAAGTGGCCTCTGACCCAGTGAAAATACCAGATCTTATTGACTTCATCATAACGAAAGGAATTAATAGAAAAAAAGTAAAAGTTAAAAGCAGTGATGATCTGTCATCGGATCATACTCCTGCAAACGGCATGTCAATAGAACAGATAAACAACTTAAGACTTCCCAACAAAAGAACGAACTGGTGTAAATTTAGAGAATTACTCGAATTATTAATCTTAGATCTCCACTGGTCACAAACCATATTGGCATCGAAGTGGAACAATTCATTACCTATGTATATACAACAGGCAGCAGAAGAAGCATCGACTTAAGAAAAAAAAAAAAAAAAACAAGCGAAAAACAAGGGAAATGGCAAATAATAAGATATCTCGACGATAAAACTATACCTAATAGACTAAATAACAGACTTAAAAAAAAGTATCGAAGAATTTAAAAATAGATCTGTAACTAAATAGCTTTGTAACTTAACTGCTGACAAAGTCACAGTCCCTCTGGAAGTCTGCCAAACATTTAAAAACCTCAAGCGCAAGATCCTCCGTCAAAAACATCTGGTGGGAAATGGATTGGTGATCGAAAAGGTCAATCTTTTTTCGGAGCACCTTTCAAATATACTTAAACCTTTTCCACCTAGCGTGGCAAATGAAACTCTCGAATTCTCTTAAAGAGTAGATGAAGACGTATTCATACATCATTCATAAATTATCTAATAGAAAATCACCAGGTTATGATCTTATAACAGTCCAAATTTTGAAAGAGCTGCGCTTCATCGCATTGCTAAAACTCAAGCTTATAATTAATGCTTATTTTAAACAAAGATATGTTCCACATCACTGGAAGATAACAGAAATTATTGTTATACCTAAACAAGGTAAGCCTCTATCAGAAGTTATGTACCTCATATAGGTCAATCTGACTTTTACCAGTATTATATACATTTTCCAAAAACTGCTTCTCAAAAGAGTAGACAGCAAAAAGTTTTGAAATAAGCACAGTTTGGCATAAGGGTTTCGAGTATAAACTTCATAGGGATATACCTAGACAGCACTATGAGATATAAATCGTATAGCAAATAGATTCTTTAAAGTTCGCTATGGTACAGCGTATTCTGTACTTAAAAAATGCAAGCAGGTGTTCCGCATGGAAGTGTTCTAGGACCCACCTTTTATTTATTATGTACTAGTGATATACCACATGCAAACGATACAATGATAGCTACATTCGCAGACAACACTGCTCTTCTATCAACTGATGGATGCGTGGCTAAAGCTAAAATTCAGTTAATGAGATATGTGATTGGATGCAACGATGGCGAATTAAACTTAAAGAGTCTAAGTCCACCCACATTAATTTTACAAATAAAAAATAACGAATATTTCTGTAGTTGTTAATAATCAAGTAGTTCCTTATTCTGACACAGCTAAGTATCTGGGTATGAATCTGGATGCTAAATTGAAATGGAAGGAACATGTGCAAAAGAAAGTAGAAGAGCTAAATATTAGATATAGAAATCTTTATTGGTTGTTAGGATATAATTCAGAAATGTCCATTGAGAATTAAATCTTATTATATAATCAGATAGTGAAACCTGTTATGGGATTATACAAAGAAAAGGTATGTACAAGTAGTACAAACATTTCAATATGCCCCATGGTATATTCGAAATATTGACTTACATCGTGATTTTTAGATTGAACTTGTCTCAGAAGTAATTGAAAAAGAACGCAATTCGTCACAACGATCGCCTGCAGATGCATATTAATTCTGAGATAAAGGGTGACCAGATAGCAATGATAGTTTCTCCAATTGTTATGTTTCAGCAGCTGGCAAAGTTACCAATAACATCCAGCTGCCAAAATATTCAGTAAGGTTTGCCATTTCATTATGCATCGTTTGAAACTTCCTGAACGTGTGGAAATTATTTAAATATATTATCGAAATTCCGACTCAGTTGTAAATACGCCACGCGAATTTCGTCATGAGGTCGGTCGTCATCATGGCTTCAGTCGCAGGCAATTCGTCGCACTACACTCTTTTGGACCTTAAGCCACAAACCAGACATGGATCGGTACGAAGTGAAGAAAACAAAGCCGCCGTAGCTGCCAGTATCGAATAAGACCCAGAAATGTCGATTCGGCGCCGATCAGATGAATTGGGCATCGCCAGAGAGTCAACCAGGCTTATTTTGCGGTTGGATTTGGGCCTATATGCGTATAAGATTGTGCTGATGCAAGAATTGAAGCCGGACGACCATAGACAATGGCTTGAGTTCGCTAATTAAGTTCGACCAAGCATCAATGCATCCACAAAGATTGACTGTTTAGTGCGATTTATGGCACGGCGGTAATGAGGAAGGAGACACCGTTACCGTCAATGGTCCTCGGTATAGAGCGATTTTGACCGACAACATCAATATATCCGAGCTGTGGTTCCAACAAGAAGGCACTACATGCATTACAAGCAACGCAACGCTCGAAGTGGTGAAGGAGAAATTTGGCGACTGGGTAATCTCACGGCGAGCGTTCATCAATTGGCCGCCGCGATCATGCAACTTGACACCCCTCGATTATTTTGTCTGGGGCTACGTCAAGTCCTTAGTCTACGCTAACAAGCAAACCACTTTGGACGAGCTCGAGGCCAACATTCGAGACGCTATTGCCGGAATAACGCCGCATATATTGCACCGAGTCTTCAAAAATTGGACCGACCGCTTGAAGCACTGCCAGCGAAGTCGAGGCGGCCAATTAAATGATGTGCTATTCCATACATAATGCCATGAATGTATGATAGCTTCAAAATAAAGCCAGAATCAATTTGTTATCTCACACCGTTGTTGTTTTATTTAAATTTCTTATCCTATCGTTCTTATCTGGTCACCCTATAGCAGACGTCTTAAATGTACGATATAATATTCGTAGATTAACAAGAACTAAACCTCACCAACTTATAATCTGACAATTATGAGAACCCGTATTAAAACTATAATACTTTCTCAAACGCAATTGAGCTTTGAAACTAAAAATTTGTCGATCTTTCTTGATTGATCATGATTAAGATGGTGTTTTTAGTGCGGTTAGAGTCCCACAATTACTCTGAGTTTTTAACCCCACAGGGTCTTTCGAGGTTTTAACCTTCAATAAAAAAAAAAAAAGAATTGTTGATATTCAGGCCACTATCAAAGTCCTAGATTAGGCTACACCATTTCCCAAGCTGATGGAATCCCTTGCGAAGGAAATCCACTCTCCACTGAAAGATATCAACGGAAAAATCTTTTCGCACATCCTTGAATTTCACATGAGTCATTTCATAACTTCTCCTTTTAAGCACAGTGAATATCATGTATTATATAATATCTATATTGATATCGAATGTTTGAGTCCTAGAACCGCACTGTTAAGGAGCCAAACCAAACCAACCCGCAGACCAAGCACTACTTAAGCATTTACCATGTATTTAAGCACCCTAACTTCCTATATGTGTAGAACATATGCTACTGCTAATATACCAGTTTGTTCAGTGCATATTTAAGGTTTACTTTAAAGCAATTCTTCCAATATTATACATATGCGTACATATGTGCGTACATCCTTTCATTAACCAAACAATATTTCCTCGTCCTGACCAGAAAGCCATTTACTTCCAGACATGGCCATCTCCCTAATGTCATTTAAAACCACAACAACATCCTCCCTATTGTCCTTCATTTCATATTCCCAAGACAAAGAGGGAAATTTACGGTAAAAGCTTTTAAGGATAATCGCCACCTGTCAACATTTACTTGCACAACTTAACGAGAGAACCAAAAATCTATGAAAATTCAATTACCCTTGCTTTTCTCTGTGGTGTTTCTCTGCATCTTGGAAGGTGGGAGATGTACGAGTATACAAAAACAAGTCAAGTGAATTTGCGGTTCTCCGCTATTATGATTCAATTGCTCGAGGTGATCTGTTAAAAAAAGAGACGTTGGTTTGAAGACTTCAATTAGACTTAAACTCTTGCCATGTGCGAGCAATTAATCTTATCCTTTCTAGTTTTCCTTCTTTCACATATAAACTCTAAGAAAACAAACTGCAGCCCTCTTGCAAAGTTGAAATGCCGTGAACACCAGAAACTCTATTTGTCTGTCCCATCCTCTGTCTCTGTGCTTTCTGACAGGACGGCAACGAAGCCACAGAGAATTTACAATTGTCATAAGTGGTATGATGCAAGGATATTCACTACTATGAGGCTTTTGTCAGATGGTGGTATGGATATGGATCCTAAATCTCTGCTGGTTGACTTGAGTGACACAATGATGATGCGAAGGTTACTGAGACTGAACGAAAGTTTATGTTGGGAGGGTAAAAGTCTCATAAGATGAAGTGTACGGATCTGGCGGAGTAGTGTTCTTGAACTTCATTTTCTTTTTTGTTGTTTCTTTCTTTTACAAAGGAAGTCCTCTGGGACTTTACTTTGTGACAGAATCTTTCATTTTGCGAGAGGGTGCAGTTGTACTTTCCTGCTTTAAGGGGGAAGTTACGTATTTATGTGAAAAGTTTATAACGAAAAGTGTCAAAGTTTTTGCGTCTGTTGGCAGTTTGAGATCAGATTTAATATGACACTAACTTGGCCTTTGTTCTATGAGTGGATTTGTTGCTGCAATGGGTGGTGGTCTGGTCATCCTTTGTTTTTATGGTCTTCAATAAATTGTGTGATTCAATCCATTAATTACAGAATCACACAAACTTAAGTTCTGTAGCACATTGTTTCTATAATACAAATGGCTTAAAAATCCCTATAGTAGGTCGAGCTTTATTAGCCACTTTTTCATATAATTAAGATATTTTTTTCTTTGGGTTTGTACATACGACCTCGATCAAACTGGGAAGCTTATTAGGCTTATTTTGTGTTAAGAGTTAGGTGTCACTTCAATATCGCTGCCCATGGTCATCATATCATCTATACGACCAATATGAACCTATGTCAATCAGCCTTTTCGGTGATCCCTGTGTATAGTCCTTATCGTTTTTAGGCATCCTTGTCCAATATATTATTTATCTATAGTCACCATCCTTGCTCGCTGATTGAAATTGTTCTCAATTTCGCGGTGCATGACTTTTATCAACGTTATCGTTGACCCAAAACGTTTTCCACTATCTTTGGACACCACTTTAGTTCACACCAAACGGGGCAATATGAGGCTTTAATCCATACATTGATCACCATTAATTTTCGATTGATTTCTGTATTTTTGAAATAATAAATTTCACGAACCTCGCAACCGGCTAATTTATTGGGACAAGAAAATGTGGCATTTTGATATAACATTTTGACATTGCTTTAAAAAGCACCATCTAGCGTATGCTAGACCACACTAAAATCTAGTCTAGGTTGCATAAATTTTTAGACTGACTCACACAGTACACATAGTGCTATATTTAAAGCGTTCATACCGATAACATTTGTACCTGGTCTTGGTCCCAAACCAAATCCATTGTGTAAACTTCGCCAATATCTAAATGGTAATTGTAAATGAAAAACATGAATGGCTGTGTACAAAGATGATGCAATACGGTCAAGGATGACGATCATAATATATGGTGTACATGGTAGTGAACTTCTTCCATCATCATCCATAGTTCTGTTTCTGAGAAATTTACCCATAGCTGGAATTAAATTTCTCCAAGACATTTTTAATGGCTGAATTAAACTGGGGTATTTTCCGGGTAAGAGTGCCAATATACCTACAAGCTATAGGCCAATCACCTTACTAAGAGCGTTAAGCATATGCTTAAAAAAATTATTAAAAAGAGAATAGTTGCTCACATTGACGCCAATAATATCTTACCGCCAGAACAGTTTGGTTTTAGGCAGCACTACAGTGCGGTTCATCAAATCCACAATATTACGAAACACATTAAAAACAACTTTTCGGTGGGAAATAGCACGGGTATGGTTCTACTCGACGTAGAGAAGGCATTTGACAAGGTCTGGCACCATGGACTGCTGCATAAATTAATCAGCTATGACTTTCCTATTCACCTGGTAAAAATAGTAATGTCCTTCTTAACTTTTCCAACGTTCATAGTATCTGTCAATAACTGTCATTCTGGTGTCTTTTCTATTAACGCAGGGGTATCTCAAGGATCGATCCGTGGTCCAATCCTGTTTAACATATACACGTTCGACTTTCCCCGATTTAGAAGCTGTGAATCAGCTATTTCCGCTGTACATACGTGTATTTATTCGTCGGATGCGTATGGTTTCAACATTGAAACCAACCTACAATGCACTTTAAATACAATTCAAAAGTATTTCAGTGATTGGAAAATGAAAATAAACGCTTCTCAGAATCAAGTTATCTTTTTTACAAGAACAGATTTATTATCGCTGGAGCTCAGGTTGAGTGGAAGTCGAGCGTTAAATATCTTGGGGTGCACCACGATAAAACATTAACATATAATTTACATGTCCAGGGAAAAGTAATCATCGCAATAAAACTCTCTATTTGTTTATCAATCGTAAGTCCAAATTGAGTAACGAAAACAAGCTTATCATTTTTGAAGTTATATTTCAAGCAATAATATTTTACGGGTCCTCTGTCTGGGGTACACGTGCAATAATGCATATTCGGAGACTATATATAGCACAAAATATACTATTGAAACTGATTTTAAATCTACCTTGGCGCTTCTCGACAGAAGAATTACACCGAATTGCTAATATAAAATAAATAAAGTCCCGACTAAAATTACAAAATTACGGTACAATTTGTCATGCATTTCATTTGACAACAACCTGGTCTCAAATTTATTGGTTAAATTACAGCAGGTTAGGTTATGTTGGAGGGAAGTGCACCTATGTGCTTATCACGGGGGTCATACGGTCCATTGTGTTTCCCTTTTTGTTGTGTGGAACCTATATTTAAAACCTTTGTCTTGCGTTGGTTTCTGTAGCAAACCAGCCTGCGTGTTTTATGAACCCTATCATGTTCCTAAGTGGAACTTGTGCGAAATCCCCTAGTTCGTCAAAAAGCCTGTTTTCCATATGACGGAGGCGGCGATTTTGAAGATTTGGGCAATCACATAACAAGTGTCACCTCTATATCTTGACAGCTTCTGCAGTGGTCGGGTGTGTTGATGCCTAGTTTGGCAGCCATTTCTCCTATCGCGCAGTGTCCTGTTAGCACGCCTATCAAGATTCGAATTTCTTTTTTGTTCATCGCCAGTAGGCTTTTTGTTCTGTTTTCATCCACTGTAGGCTATAAGCTGCGAGATATGACACAGTCGCTTCTGGCGGATCATGCGGAGTTAATCAGTTCTCTTGCCCTTAGGTCTATTTTCCTTTTTAGTTCACCTATTGGAGTTTCTACTGACATCCGAGTTTGTTGAAAGCCCAATGTTTATCCCTTTTTAGCTAGTTTGTTTGCTGTCTCGTTTCCTTTTATATTGCTATGTCCAGGAACCCAGCAGAGAGTTACCTCATGGGTGTTGCATATTCTGTTCAACGTATTACGGCATCTGGAAACTGTTTTCGATCTTACTTCCACGCAGTCTAGTGCTAGAGGGATTTAGTTTTTTGCTATATATAGTCTGTGCAACCTTATCAATGGCGAAGGGAGTTTGTATGAGTGGTTGATTTTAAGTGACTCACAAAAAACTCCGGAGCCAGTTCTGATATCCATTTTAGACCCGTCGGTGTAGAGCTGAATGTCCTTTACATTAATTAATGTGTTTGAGTCCCCCGCTCTTGTTTTTCGGGAATAAAAGTGGAGTAGTTCTTGTCGAAATCTATGTAGGGTGTGATATAATCTGTTGTTCTGTCGAGATCGATTATAGTATACCTGTTGAGTATAAATCCGTGTCCATAGCAGCTTTGCTTCCATGCGCCCGATTATTTGAGACGAATCGCACTTTTGGCAGCTGTGCATCGTATGTACTCATCTAGGGGAGGGATATTTAGCATCAGCTCTAAACCCGCTTGTGGTGTTGATCTCTGTGCTCCTGTTATATTTCTGCATGCTAATCCTTGTACTTTTGTGAGTATTTTAAGGTAGCTGGTTTTGCCTGTTACATTCCACCATACAATAATTCCGTAGGTAAGGATGGGTCTGACAATAGCCGTGAACATTCAGCTAATCATGGACGGGCGCTGACCCCATTGTTTACCAAAGGCAAAGTGCATTCTTTCTTCCGTGTTCTTTTTCCAGGTGAGCTTCGAATCAAGGATGGTTCCGAGATATTTAGCTGTTGTGGACAGATTCAGAAGAATTCCATTCAGTTTAGGGAGATAAAATTCATCTATTTTTCTTCTATTGGTAAACAGAACCAGTTCGGTTTCAGTCGGATTTATACTTTTTAACTGGTCGGTCGGATTTATAGTTTTAACTGGTCGCTATGCTTCATCGATAACGACATGGATGCCGCAGCTGATATGATCACCGACACTATCCTCTTAGGTGTGAATGACTTTATTCCTAACAGAATAAAGAGCATTAGACCTACGACAAACTCGTGGTTTGACCAGAGTTGCAAAGAGACTATCAGGTTGAAAGAAGTGAGTATTCGGTCTTATAAAGCCAAGAAATCTGAGGAAAACCGAAAGAAGTTTGAACAAGCCAGAAAAGACTGTAATGCCCACAAAAAATCCTACAATGTCCCAAAGGTAGTAAATATTTTTGGTCATTCTTAAAAAAATATTAAAAATTCTGCCTCGTCTGCCAATCCCACGTTCATTTACAATGACATTCCAGCTGTCAGCTTCTTAGACAAAGCTAATCTGCTTGCTGTTCACTTTGCAGAGAACTCCACGCTGCCAGATAATGCTTCGTCTCCACCTGTATTTGAGAGTGTCAAATTTTCCATGGGACAAGTCCACATTCGCACTCGTACAGTTGCGGGAGTACCCAAAGGTCTTAACATACACAAATCCGCTGGTCCAGATGGTATCTCCCCCATAGTTTTGAAGAGGTGGTCTTCTACTCTGGCGAAACCTCTGCGTAAGCTTTCTGTCTATCCTACTTTGCAGGGCTCTTTTCGAGTAGATAGAAAACAGTATTTGTCCAGCCCGTCCCTAAAAAAGGCGATATCTACCTCCCTGTCCAACCAACCCATTGCACTTACGTTCCTTCTTTACAAGGTCATGGAAACGCTGCTAAATCGTCAGCTTATGAAATATCTCGATTCACGAAAACTCCTTAATGACCGGCAGTATGGTTTTCGTAGCAAAAGATCCACTGGTGATTTGATGGCATAGCTCACCGAGAAGTGGAACCAATCTCTCCATCACTTCGGTGGAACCAAAATGGTTAAGCTTGATATTTCAAAGGCATTTGACAGAGTTTGGCATCAGGCTCTTTTGTCGAAAATGCGTGCATATGGCATCGATGAGTCTCTTCTTCAATTTATTAGAAATTACCTTTCGGGGCGTTCAATACAAGTTGTTTTGGACGGCTTCAAGTCTGCAATTCACCAAATAAATGCTGGTGTTCCCCAAGGTTCTGTTTTGTCCCCGACTCTCTTTCTTATTTTTATAAATGATCTCTTGTCCGCAACTTCTATACCCTCAGTTTTTCATATTCGTTCCCTAACTCACGTCCTTGCTCTTCGGCCGTAGAAGAGGAACGGCAACGTATATTACACACATTAAATTCGGACCTGGACAGCATAATTAAATGTGGTTCAACCAACAGAGTGGAATTTAATGCTTCCAAAACACAATGCTGTCTTTTGTCTCTCAAGCGAAACCAAAACCCTCAACCATTATCCATGGATAGTACTTGCCATTCTCGATATGTGTATTAATAACCATCTTCGATGGAATGATCACATACTCGAGGTCGCCAAAAATTCTTCAAAATGTCTATAATTCCTTAAACGGTGCAAGAAATATTTTACCCCGTCTGATCTGGCCTCAATTTATAAGGCATTCATCCGCCCTAAGCTGGAATATAAGGAACATATCTGGTCTGGTGCACCCAAAACCGTTCTGCACACTCTAGATAGGGTACAAAATCGCGCGTTTAAACTTATAGGTGATACGAGTAGAGACATTGTGAATCCCATACATTCACTTGAACATCGGAAAAATATCTCGTGTCTCTCCCTATTTTATTTCTTTTTTTTATAAAAAAATGCTCCAGCGAAATAGCTAGTTGCATTCCTCCCCTTCAAAATTTCACCCGCAATACGTGACAAGCTTCGAATGGACATCAGTTCACCCTAAAGCCAAACTTCGGTCATACTGTCAAATATAGGAATTCGTTTATAAGCCGAACGACATGAATGTGGAATGATCTACCAGGCTACAACCTTGAAACATTTAAAGCCAATGTGCACAGGCTTCCTATTCCTCTCCCCCATTTTCCTAAAGGCCCATGCCCTGTAGCAGTATAAGTGCAGTTTACTTGGCAGTTAAGCTGAAGGTAAGTTTGAATGTGGCTCAGGTCGGAGCAAAATGTGCTTCTCGTAGGAGTCCTACCTACGGTAGAACAACTTCCGATATACAATTTTTCAGAATGTCACAAAGTCCCTTTAAAAATATGGTCTTAAAAGAAGTAACATTCAAAGGCAAACTACAGGAAAAAATAATCATAAATACTGAGAGCTTAGCAACCCACATCCCTATGCCACCACATAAATGGGTTCAAGACTCTGTGCATAAGCGAAACGAAAAAAACACCCACCTTCATCGGAATTTAAAAAAAAAATTAAAATGGGCACCTAAATTTAAATAACGTTAGCTCCTCTGTTCACTGCTGACTTTTTATGTAGACTCGTCCACTACGCTGTATGTAAGAACTTTTGCGCCCAGGGAAACCCAAAATGAAACTCAAATCCAATTAAAAAACTCAACACCATCACGCTTTTGAATAAATCATACAACTACTGGACAGCCTGGCTCTCTCAATTCATTCATTATTCTTAACTCACTCCTTTTTATTAAAAACACAAATCAACTTGACTCCTTTACAGCATATCCTTCTGCAGTGTCCTTGCGATCGTTGACCCTTACAACTCCACCGAATCCCACATTTCCATTTCAATCGTAAATCTCTGTCTCACGATTGACACAGAAAATAAGAAAAACTCATTTGAAGTACTCAACGAGCCATTGTCTCCAGAAGGACGACCAAATGACGATGAAGGACCACAAAACCACTCGTGGTGTCTCCTGGGGAAGTCATAAAATTTTAATTTTTCATTGCAGCATATCTGAGAGGACCCAAAGCTTTATCGTTAAAGCATGAGCACAATCCTCAAAACCACTGATGCATGTGTACACGCACAAATTTCGTATATCCTGGGGGACAAGTAGGAGAGGGAGGTTCCGTTCTGACCTTAAAATTTCAAACGTCAAGCAAATTTACATTTCAAAGCCCTAAATGTCCGTTTTGTCTTTCGAGGATGCACACAACTGATGCAACGCACGAGAAATTTTAACCGGATTCCTCTTGAGGACATGCAAGCAAGCTTATCATTCAGAAATTGTTGAGGTTCGTCAATTGTGGGTGGTGGGGACACAAGTAAATATTTACTTTGTCTGACATTTCGAAAGACATTCTCACCAAGAAGATATGAGTTTGGTTTTTGGGACGGAATAAAAAATATTTAATGAATGTTTACTCGAAATGTTAACATGCTGAAGACAATACGAGGATTCTCAACTTCCCTTTCGTATTAATAGAAAGAATCCCTACAGATACGAGTAGATGGAATGATCAGTGTTACCAGAGATAATCCATAAAAAAATATTTTTGGCCTAGTCATACCTATTTCACCAACTTAAAAATTAGCAAATTGGAAGTGGCAATTTGGTTTTACCAAATTTATGCACAAAAGGAAATTTGTGGCATTTTTTCACTTTTCGTTGCACCGAAAGTTATTTTTAGTTTTAGGTTACTTACTTAAGGTGGCGCTACAGTCCGGGTGGACCTGGGCCTCAACCAACAAGCGTCTCCAGCCAGCTCGTTCTCTAGCTAGCTGCCTCCAGTTTCGCAGGCTAAGCTGGTTGAAGTCCCCTTCCACTTGAGTCATCGGCATCTGAGTCGCGGTCTTCCTCTACTGCGCCGTCCCTCGGGAATGGATTCGAAGATTTTTAGTTTACCAAGTCGCAAATTTGTAAAATCGCGGCTTTTTTTTTTGTGATTTTACGTTTCACCAAAGAAAATAAAGTTACAAATATTGTGCAGTATGTGAGAACATTTCACAATTGAAAACTCATGTGTAATTTCTCTTACAATTTTGTTTCTTTTTAAAAATAATTGAAAAATGTAATTGCGAAGAAGTAGAAGCGATAGTAGCGGTAGTAGGTTAGGTTAGGTAGATGGTTGACAAATAGAGTCACTGCTCACTTAGACTAACAAATTCGGGTCCATTGTGCCCAGTCATTTAACCCTGGAAACGTTAAAAGTCCGCTGTTAGAACCACCCAGATAATGATATAAATCTCAGTAAGCTCTATATTTCCTAAGTCCTCCAATTCCGAGAAAAATTAACTTCCGGGAGTCCTCATTCGAGAGTCTCTATTCAATTACACAGCAGGTGACGAACTGATTCAATTTCTTCTTCGTCCCTGCAGCTTCTTTTACACAATAGTCGTTATGTAGCACACCGAGTCGATCCGCGTGAACTCCAATGGCACAATGATCAGTAATTATTCCAGAAACAACCCGTGTATTATAACGACTAAGTTTCACCAGAGAAGTTGATCTCTTCTTGCTAAAGGCCGGCCATAGCGCCCTGGCCGTTGCGCATATTTCCAGGTGAATCCATCGTCTATTTGCTCGATCGGTGGTTTCGTCTTCTATTTTCTTTCGTAGGGAACTGATTGGGGTTACTACAAAAGGGAGGGCCCGCTATAAGTGTAGCGCCGACCCTTTTCTAGCAAGCTCGTCAGCCCTTTCATTTCCTTCGATACCCATATGCTCTGGAACCCAGCAGAGGGTCACCGCATTAGCTCTGGATATTGCATTTAAGACTGATTTGCAGGTCCTCACAAGCCTTGATCTAATTACAGCAGAGTCCAGAGCCTTAATGGCTGCCTGGCTGTCATATAGACAGTTATCGTTTCACCAACGATATTACTCTCGCGTATAATTTCCGCAGTCTGTATGATGGCTGTGATTTCGGCCTGAAAGACGCAGCAGTCGTCGCTTATTCTAAAGGAGTTGTTTATTCCTAGCACCTCACAATGACAACGTCCATCTTAGAACCGTCGGTATAGAACGCCAGTTCCTTTTTCTTCATTGTTCTTAGGTTCCTCCAGTGCGTTCTGTCAGGAATTCTTATGTTGAATCTACTTTCAAATGCTAGCGTAGGGGTCATGAAATCAATTTCCGCCTCTCTCTCTGCGTCTGGTTTTTGGTGAGGTTTGAAAGCTGATATTGCTTCTCAAGAACCATTCACCAAACTAGTGAACCATATGTGAGAATGGGTCTTACGACCTCTGTGTATATCCAGTACACCACAGCTGGTTTAAAGCCCCACGTGTTGCCGAATGCCTTTTCGCAAGAATAGAAAGCTACGCTAGCTTTTTTGATGCGTTCGGCAGTGTTATCCTTCCAGTTCAGTTTGGAATCTAAAATTACGCCCAGGTATCGAGCTGAACTTGAGATACTTAGTTCAATACCACCGATGTTTGGGGGTCTGAAGGTAGGAATTGATCTCTTCTTAGTGAAAAGAACTACCTCTGTCTTTCATTGGTTCACTCCCAGCCCTTTGTTGCTGACCCTGGAGGGCTTAGGACTGGAGGGAATTTTCCCGAAACCAGGATGACCACATCATCGGCATAGGCCGTCGCGTTGAAGCCATTTTCCTTCAGTATTACCAAGATCTCATCCACTACGAGGAGCCATGTTAAAGGAGATAGAACTCCGCCTTGGGAGGTTCCTCTGCAGACCCTTCTCCGGATGGTTACATCTCCTAGGATTGAAAATATAACCCTCGATTTAAGCATCTGTGCAATCCAATTGCAGAGGCCTATGTTTAAATGAGCTCTGCGTAGGCTGTCCAGGATCGCGTCAGTGTTTACGTCGTTAAAAGCCCCTTCAATGTCTAGCAACGCCCCGAGAGTAAACTCTTTCTACGAGTATGCTTAAAACGACCCTGTGTAGCGCAGTATCTATCGATCTGATTTAGATAGGCAATTATAGCCAATCACGTTTCTTATGTATACATCTATTGAACGTTCCAGTGTTTTTAGCATAAAAGACGACAGAAGATATAGGTGGACCACTCAACGACCTCCTCTTTTTCGAGGTTCCATCCTACTCTTGAAATGCGAATGAGTTCCGCTATTTTATCGCTCCACCATGGTGGACGTTTTTCACCGCTATGCCTACTAATCGGGCAGGACTTCTCGAAAGATTGCGTTAGAGAGTTGGTCAGTGCATCCACTGCATTGTCAACTGCTTCTGTAAAGTTGAGGTCCTCGGTGAAGTGATTCACCGATTTCCTTAGTTTTCTCTTCAATTTTAATTAAATAAAATAGAGATAAATGTCATGTTATATAGAAATATTCATTGTAGGATGAACAAATTAAAGTAAAAAAGGAAAAAAAAACAATTTAGAAAGCAAAGGGCAATTTCATTACACCAACAAGGCTTATAGTAAGCAATGTAGCGCAGCAAAATTTCGATTTCATTGTGATCAAAGCTAAGAAACCACTGTTTTACGAGTACTTCTTTCATAAAAGTGAACAAGTTTCTAATGATTCGAATTCCTACAGGAACCCTATTAAACAGTTTTGCAAGAAATAATGGGGTATGAATTTCTATAGCTTGTTGTACGAAAAGCAGGACCGGTAATTAGAGACTATTGATTGCTTCGCAAACTATAGGAATCAAAAATCGAACTTTGCAGGTAACCACCTCTAATAAAAAATATCTTCAGAACCTTGAAATAAAGCAGGTGTCTAACTGGCAGGATTTTCATAAGGCGAACAAATTCCATAGAGTTCGCTAAACGGGAGGAATTATAAATCTTCCCAATTGCGCACTTCTGTAAGACAATCAACGGGTGAATTTTAATTAGGCAAGTACTTCCACAACAGCTTATTCCGTATTGCAATTTTGAATGAAATATCCTATAATAGATTGCTTTTAAAGTATTGTTGGGACAAAACTCTCTAAGGCGGTAGAAACAACGAATGGTTGAGAGCAGATATTGTTTTGAACTTAAAATTTGATTAGACCAACTCAAATTCCTGTCAATCGTAATGCCTAGATTTTTAAAATGGTTTACATTTTCGATTTTGAAGCAATTGTCATCATAAGGAACATTCCAATCGAAAGAAACATTAGAACATTGGTCAGAAGACATACATTGAAACAAGTTGTACCTTGCACAATTAGATGCATGAAATATGATCTCGATATCTGGAGTATCGTGATTAATTAGGCTGAAAAACATAAGTTTCGTTTTAGTGCTAACTACTGGCTTATGTTCCGTAAAGCAAATTATTAGTAATTCAACGTCTTTATTTATACTAGCTACTAGGTTTAAGGGATTGAGAAAACCATATGCGACACCAAGATCATCTGGAAAAGCTCTAACTTTTCCTACAAATGGTTGGACAAACAAAGAATTTATATAAATGAGAAACAGTATAGGTCCAAGCACAGAGCTTTGGGGAACACCGAGATTGACAATCTTAGAGTTATTTAAACTAGTTTCAACCTTCACTTTTTGATTTTTGTTTTTGAGATATGACATAAGCCAACTATACATAAAACCACCAAAACCCGCATTATGTAGCTTATTCAAAAGATTCCACCACGTTAAAAGCTTTTGTTATATCAACAAAAAGTCCAGCACAACATTTTTCGTTGTCCAAACCTTTCTGTATAAGGGAACAAAAATCTAAGAGCACATTTCCGTAGATAGCCCAGCTCTAAGCCCAAACTGCATTGGGCTGAAAAAATTATATTTTTTTTAGGAATTCGAAAACCCTTTTTTTAACATATTTCTCAAATACTTTGGAGATTGAAGACAATAACGAGATTGGTCTGTAGTTATTTTTTACATTTCTGTTACCCCTATTAAAAAGAGGAATAACAATGCCAGATTTTAGTTCGTCAGGGAAAAGTCCAGACATGATAGTCAAATTGAAAAGATGTGCCAAAATATCAACTATATTAAAGGCAACGTTCTTCAGTATAATGTTAGAAATACCATCGCTACCACAGGAATGTGGATTGCTCAAGGAATGAATAGTCTTTAGAATTTCAAGCCCAGAAATGGGTTAAAAAAAAAAAAACTATTTCTTTGAAAAGTAGAATTTGCAAATCCGGATCCGGAGCAGTAAAAATTGCAATAACTTGAACAAAATCTTTGAAACAGCTATTACCCAACCGATCAAAAGTGGTCATTGAATTTTTTTGTTTTTCAAAATTATTTTATTCTTCAATTCATTAATAATGTATACAAAGTATGATTTAGAATCTACAAAAATAATCAAATAATAAGCAAACAACTATTAGTATAGTTTACAGAGAGAGAAGATTTTAAAGTGTTTACCATTGAGCTACTGATGTATAAAAAATGCGGAAATGAGTAGTATTGTACGGTGGAACAGTAGCCAAAAATCGTTCTCTACTGTGAAGTCCCTGAGAACCTGTTTGATTACGGTTTAGAGAATACCGACTCCTTTAAAAAAAAAATGTTTAGTACCTTATAGAAATACTCGTACAAATGTTTCAGAGGAAGTATTTTCAAGTTACTGAAAAGTGAGAAGCTGTGTTTCATACGCCATTTTCTCCATATGATTCTTAATATATGCTTTTGAGCAATGAGCAAAGGTTGGATTTTTATATTGTAAGTGCCTCCCCAGCAGCTTAGCCCATAGTGTAATTTAGATTGCACCAGACTATGTATACGGTTTCTAAGAGTTTGCGCAAACAAAACAATCTCAGATGATACATAAAGCTTGATGCTTTCATTAGATACTTTCTTATTAAGGAAGTGTGGGCGCTCCAATCCATTTTACTATCAAATTCAAGACCAAGGTACTTGAAAACATTAACTCTTTCAATAGCAAAACATTTAGGGGAACAACTAGTATCGAGATTACACATTTGACGAGTACTGTGGCTACTACATAGCAGGTGCTATGATAGGTCAAGATAGGAATTTGACGTTCCATTGCCGATAGATGAAAGAACATAATTTTCGTTTTATTACTTATAATTAGTTTGCGAATGGAAACCAATGTCTCAGAATTTCTAAATCATGGTTAATATCGGCAATTAGATTTAAAGGATTTGAAGTCGAATACGAGCAGGCTATGTCATCCGCAAAGCCAATTTGAATTCCTTTCCAGTTTTGGTAAAAAATAGAATTGATAAAAATAAGAAATAGAACTGGGCCAAGTACCGAACCCTGTGGAACACCTATACGAATATCCTGACTTGCACTAATTTTATCGTCTATCTTCACCAATTGTTTCCTACCACTAAGGTAGGATTCAAACCATTTAATCATAAAGCCTCTAGAACCCGCTTTCTCTAATTTACACAACAACAAAGTGTGGTCCACTGTATCAAACGCCTTCGTAATGTCAATAAAAAGAGCTGCATATATTTTTTTACTATTGAGACTATCATAAATATAGGTAGAAAAGTTCAACACCGCATCCTCAGTTGATTTACCAGCTCTAAATCCAAACTGATTTTGACTAAAGAACGAACATTTTTCCAAAAACATGACAATTCTGGTTTTGACTACTTTTTCAAATATTTTAGAAAAAACGGAAAGTAAAGAGATGGGTTTATAATTATTCACATTTTTGCTAAAGCCTTTTTTAAAAATGGGTATGACTTCCGCAATTTTTAGACTGTCGAGAAATATTCCAGCTTTGAATAAAAATGTGGGCTCAACATCATCAACAATATTTAGGGAAATTTTCTTAATAATATAATATAATATAACTATTCCGAGTCGAAGAATTAGAATTGATTAACGCTTTGATGATCTTACATAAATCAAAAGATGACAATGGAACAAAGAAAAAAACTAAGATCGTACCACCTTTACTCAGTAATTCATTAACAATTTCCCACTGCCTTTTTAAGTTCCCTTTAGCTGTGTGAAGTTTGTTAAGGTAATAATCACTTTTATAGATAGAAACTTCAGTTGCAATTTCCTTGCATATTCAACCTTTCACCTCACCATTTTCAACCTTTCTTAACAAAATATTATTATTGAACCATAAATACTTGCATTTTTCCTCTGTTTTAAGCTTTTTAGCTGCAATAAATAATGCACGGGTGTATTTAGTTAAACAATCATAAATAAATACCTAGTCTAGTCATAAATATTGATACAATTTTTATTGATACAATTTTTATTGCGACCATTTTAAATAAGGTATTAGTTGCACTCTTTTCATGTTAACCGTTATTTAACCCGTTGCTTTTATGCTTCTTTGTCGCGGAAAAGATTTTTGTTTTTAGTCGTTTAAAATCATTGAATGGTATGACATCGAAAATCGTGTTGTTGTGATCGGCTTATAAAGTGTAATATGGCAAAAGGAGGACCTTGCGACCGATTGGAATCACTCGCTGTTTTGTTTATCGTATTATTAAATAATTCCAGGATACTGGTGGAGTACGTAACCGTCAAAGATCCGGCCGTCCAGGTACTGTGAGGACTCCGGAAGCCATCAAAGCCGTGCAGGCTCGAATCAGATCCAAACCACTGAGAAGCAAAAGATCTTGTCGCGGGAAATGAACATTTCGCAAAAATCCATGTCGCGCTTCATCAAAGAAGACTTGGGACTTTAGTGTCTACAAAAAACATACTGGACATCTGCTAACAGTCGCATTGAAGCAAAAAAGTAAGCAAAAATCAAAAGCTCTCTTAAGGCGGTACGCTAAAAATGCTCACAGACAAATTCTGTTAACCGACGAGAAAATTTTTACTGTCGAAGAAAATTTTAATAAGCAAAATGATCAAGTTAATGCTCGGACATCAAAAGAAGCTTCAGAACTTATTCCAAGGCTTGAAAGAGGGCACCATCCCGCAAATGTAATGGTATGGTGGGGAGTGAGCTACGATGGCATAACCAACCTCCATTTTTGTGAAAAATGAGTCAAGACTTCGGCGAAAGTTTACCAAACCACTGTTTTGGAAGACGTCGTTAAGCCTCTAAGCCGAACAATGTTCGCAAACAAGATTCTGCTCCAGCCCACAAGGCGAAAAACACTAAAAAATGTGTTTTAAGACAAAAATGTACCCGACTTCATATCACCGGATGATTGGCCAGCTGGTAGTCCGGATCTCAACCCTTTGGATTACAAGTTGTAAATATTGAGTCTATCAAGCGAGCCCTTGTCCGCGCTGTCGACAACTTTCCGATGAATGTGCGTCTCAGGTCGTGCTTTAAGGCAAATGGCGGCCATGACAAATGAAGTCTTCCACAACTTTTAGCTAGGGATTTGACAAACAGAAAATATAAATTTGTATTTAAAAATATCAGCGCGTTTTCATTTGACATAAGTTTTTCTTTATATCAGTATTTATGACTAAACAAGGTATATTCCTCTTACATCGGCAAATAGTGCGATGTTCAGCTTCCTTTTCGTATGTTACCTGCTCTTCTTAATTTTCTGCTTAACTTCAAGCGAAGAGAGATGGACACTTATAATTTTGCTATGTGTCTGCTTAGATACACTCGATGATTTCGTTTTCGGAAAACTTTTTATGTAACATTTTTTAATTTCATCAGAAGTGACCGAAATGTCCAAAGCTGCACCGAAGATTTTATGCACGTATTCGTCAGCATTATTGTTGTTAGCCTCAGGAACACCAACAATTTGAATAACGTTTTCTACAAGCGTTTGTTCTCTCCAGTTGAATCTGTTCTTAAGACTATCTTTGAACTTATTTCAAATAAGCAATATTCGAAATAGTTTAAATAGAATTTTAGATTTAGTATTTTTAAATAACGAAATTGATTTTAGAAGCTTTGGATCTTATTGATTCCAATAAAATGCATCACAAAGCTTTATTCTTGGAATTTAGATTTCTTAGTTACTCTAACGAAAGTAATAATATTCCACGGAATAATATTCTTCCGCGTTTCCTTACAACTTTTCTAAGACCAATTTCGCTGCTCTGATGAATTATCTTAACAGTTTTGATTGAGATGCATTGCTGAACACCTCATGTTTAAGAAGTAATTACGATGTACGAGTATTTATGGAAAAAAAATAATTCTGGTTTCGAGTTATTTGTACCTAAAACGCGTCGTAATAATCGGTTTAGAATTCCTTGGTAAATTTACGAAACGTAAAAAGAAAAGCGTATTCAACTTATATTTTAAATAAAACGAGAGCTAATCGTGAAATTTTTTTAAGGTTCAGAAAAGAATATGAGTTCTTGAATAGATTTTTATATAAACAATACGTCTTGTCCGTTGAGTCTGCGATAAAGGGTAATGGTAAATCATTTTGGAATTACATTAATTCAAGGCGAAATACCTCAGGCTTGCCTATGGTAATGGAATTTGAAAATGTAAGTTCAGCCGATTTGAAAGGAACTTGTGACTTTTTTGCTAACTTTTTCGAGTCGGTATATAATGAGTCTCGAGTCCAATCAACTATGGACCATTACTCTAATATAACTGAAGTATTGGATATTGGTGTGTTGCAAATCTCGGATGATGATTTAATAAATGCGTCACAGCATCTTAAGATAAATAGTAACTCAGGCTCCGATGGAATTCCAGCGGTAATATTAAAAAAAAAGTTTATCTTCCGCATCTCATCCACTTAAAATTATTTTTAACCAGTCGCTTGTAACTGGAAAATTTCTTAGTGAATGGAAATATTCTTATATTACTCCAATATTTAAAAGCGGTTTAAGACAAAAAGTTGAAAACTATCGACCTATATCAAAGCTTTCTGCAATTCCAAAATTGTTTGAAAGCATTGTTAAGAATAAACCTTTTTTCGCGGTTAAAGAAATTATTTCCAATAATCAACATGGCTTTGTTCGAGGTACTCGTAGGTCATGTACTACGAATTTAACGTTATTAACTAATTATATATTTGATAGTTTTGAAAGACATATACAATTTGATGTACTCTACACAGATTTTACAAAAGCTGTTGATAGAGTATATCACACTTTACTTTTCGCTAAGCTTAAATTCCCTTCTCAATGCTAAGGTGGTTTTCCAATTAAAGTTGATATTTTTATATCTCGGGTAATAAAAGTAACTTCTGGTGTCCCACAAGGTAGTCATCTGGGCCCGTTGCTATTCATTTTCTTTTTAAATGATGTTCACGAAATATTCAATTTCTGTGAGGATTCAAGTTTCGCGGACGATTATTTGCACGGATAAATAATAGAGCTGCATTCGATTTCAGTCGGATATCAACAGGTTGTCGGTATGGTGTAAACACAATGCATTAGAGCTTAATACTTCTAAATGAAGATTTTTACAGCGCACCGAATTATAACGCCGCTTTTTCATGATTATTTTATTAATGATCTTAAACTTCTTCGCCTTGATGAAGTCAAAGAACTCAGCGTCGTTTTTGGCACAAAATTGAATTTCTCATTGCATTATGATTACACCAATAGCAAAGACTTCCGAGATGTCTACAGTCTTAAATCTATCTACTGCTCGTTGGTCAGACCTTATTTAGAAAATTCCTCCCCGTATGGTTCAAGAACTTAGGTTCGAAAGAGTTCAAAAGAATTTCACGAGATCCGTAAATTAAACATTTTTGATAAACTTCCTAATTATGACGAAAGATGCAAATTGATTGGTCTGCAAATGTTAAGTTTCAGACGTAAGGCAACTGCTGTCATTGTTATCCGCGATTTAATTAATTATTATGTTAATTCACCGGAATTGGTTTTTCTTATAAATGTATGTGCTCCCCATAGATCTCCGCGGGTGAGAAATTTACTTTTTGATAGAATGCATAGAACTAATTATGGTAGCAATGAACCAATAACTAGGTGCATACGGTGATCTTTGTAGCGAAATTGATTTTAGCTTATCTCGAGCTGAATTTAAGAATTGTGCGTTTATTCATTGATTTTAGATTAATAAATTTATGAATAGTAGGGATGCAGTAAAGTGGGAAGGTTGTGATCCTTCTTCTCCGGATCATAACTTCGCCCTAAGAAGAAGAAGAAGAAGAAGAAGAAGAAGAAAAAGAAGAAGATTTATTATTTGCAGTAGTCTATGAGATTTCAAATCGGTAGATGATCATTAAAAAAACAGTTGTGTAAAGCGATACTGAGAGTATGCATTGAAAGAACGTACTGTTCTGTATGCTCTGTGATGGAAACAAAAAAAAAAAATTGTGGATTTTGAGAGTGGTATCTTTTTTTTCTGCTGAAGAAAACTAATTGACGCCAAGTCCACAGCGTTCTGCCCATTTACTCTTGTTTCCATTATTTCACTAATGGTGTTGAATAATTTACTTTGTATCTTTATTACCATGTCATCTGCGTGTATAGTAACGGTTACTCCCATAGTAATTTGCTTCTTTATGATGTTATTGCTCACAAGTACTCACTGCAGGAGAAAAATGGCCCCTCCCTGCGGGGTACCTCTGGTGACTGTTTTCCTTATCGAACTTTGTCCTAGTGTCGAGCTGACGTTCCTGGTGCTTAGCATATTACATAGCCATCTGGGTATGACAGGTTTTACTTCTAGATCTTTCAGAGCACTTCTTGTAGCGCTACCCTTTTAAAAGCTCTCTGTACCTATATATCAAGAAAAGCGGCTAAGGTATCAATTTGTCCCACCTGATTATGTAAAACTGTACCAACCGATTTGCCTTGGAGGTATGCATGTTTCTGTTTCCCTACCGCAAACGTTTCGGACATATACATACATACATCAAGAAGAAGGAACGACGAGAGATTTACTGGTCTACAGTTTTTCACACCATCATGTGTTCCTGCTTTCCTGTTTTGGGTATGAATATAAAATTCACTTCCCTTCATGCTTATGGTAGATATCTTAACTCGAGACTATGTTTAATGATTTCCCTCAATCGTCGCATGGCTTTGTCTGGAGCTTTTTGAAGCGCCGAACGCCATCCGGGTCAGAGGCCTTGTATGGAGCGAATAACCAGAAAGCCCATTACAATTTTGTAGAACTACAGAGATCTTCAACTCTTTGCTCAGTTAGTGTTACATTGGTATGCACTACGTGTATATCTGAAGTTTAATTTACCACTGCAAAACAGCCCGGAAAATGAATTCCCAGCAATATTTCTAGCACTGTTTTCAAACCATGAACCATCCCCCTATTTATAAAAGCTGGGTATGCTCGCGACATTTGAAAGCATCTTGCGAAGCCTAGAAGCTTCGCTAGTTTCTTTAATCAATTCACAGAATGCTCTCCAGAATTTCTGTTTTTCCTTTCTAATTAAGAATCAACTAAAACACACCCCTGTTGTGTGTATTACTGCTACCTCACTGTGTATGATGCCAATTTGCATTACAGACGATGATGTGCTGCCATTTGTCATGTGAGATCAGATCCCTCATCTATACCGAGGGGATGTTAGTGGCTTCGTAGGGTAAGTACTTCATACACTATGATGACTAAGACAATTCCTTTATATAATTAATTAAATTAAAAAAATTAAAACTGTAGAACAATGTATAATTCCGTAGAGTAAGTCCTTGCGTCACGTGGTTTCTGTTGATCTAGGGTTCCTGTATCAGTACGGCTGAAAAATTCTGTCTGATAACATACTCTTTCAGGCAGGCTGTCGCAACCTTACTGTGGTGGAGGTTGATTTGCATCAACTCCATCATATGCCATGGGTTCGTGGTCCTCGATTCCTTTTGTCTGACCCTGACATTTGATCCTTACACGACCCAGACCGCTGCCCGACAGCAATTCCCTATTTAGATGGAGCAAAAAGTGTTTGGCCGTGTACTCTCCGTGGTCTGGTTTTAAGCACCTTCCAGATGTCAGCCTTCAGGTCCCTCTTCTGAATACAAAGAAGGCAGGACGTATGTAGCTAGTTCTGCCATTTTAACGCACTTTAGCTTGGCACCCTCCCATATTTCTGCTAGATCCAAGATGAAGCCTTTTAGGAAATTTGCGGACGCTGTGTACCCATGATTTTGATTTGTGAAAATAAAATAAGTATGCTTAGTGTATGAACTTTTTTTTGTAGATATATATATAAAACTTAAAAACTAACTTAAAATAAATTTTAACCTACCTTATTCTATCTTACTCTAACTACGTAATAAAATCCCTTTTTTTTTGTTTATCAAGTGAGGTGGGGTTATTATTATTATAATTATTTTTTATATCCAAGTGCTGTATTTAATTTTTGTTTGTCTACAACTATATGTATGTCACTACCCTATGCCATTCTGTATTCAGTCCTTAGTGAGTTTACATCTTTTGCAAAAAAAGTGATCATGTTGGTTCAACAACGGAGAATAGAAACGATCCAAGATTTCCTTGAACTCCATTATGTTGTTATAAATTGGTTTTCCAAGCGCAAACGGTTAGCAGAAATTGCACGCACAGTGAGAAAACACATATCTACTATACAACACATTATAGAAACATACAAACAAAAAAGAAAGTGTTTGGCTTGGTCCGGCTTGGGAAAGCTGGTATTTATTGAAAGAAACATGGAGCAGCGTATGTAAGAGGGTGGGTCAAGAAATAACGAATACTCTTCTCGGTATAAAAACATATTATTTTTCAACATAGTCTCCTTTTAGCTCTATACACTCATTCCAACGTTTCTCCAATTTTTTGATGCTCTCCAAATAATACGATTTCTCGAGCCCCTCAAAATAAGCGTTTGTTTAAATCTGGGGAATATGCTGGATGAGGGAGGAGTTCGTAGCCTAACTCATGCAATTTTGCCATTGCCACTGCGGACTTGTGCGCCGGTACGTTGTCCTGCTGAAAAAGAACTTTTTTCTTCGCCAAATGCGGCCGTTTTTGCTTCAATCGACTTGGAATCGATCCAGCAGCTCTGCGTAATGTGCGTGGGTGATCGTTTTACCCTTTTCAAGGTAATCGATGTGAATAACACCGCGCGCATACCAAAAAACTGTCGCCATGACCTTGTTTGCTGACAAACCCGCCTTGGCCTTCTTCGGCTTCGATTCACCAGGAGAAGTCCATTGTTTTGACTATTCCTTGGTTTCTGGTGTGTTGTGGTGAATCCAGGTTTCAACGGCGCAAAAACTCTGACGAATTTTTCTGGAACATCGCCAAACACACCTTTGAAGTTGTCAAACGAATGCGTTTGTTGTCGATTGTGAGCAAACGCGGCACCCATCTTTCGGAAAGCTTTTTCATATCCAAATATTTATGTAAAATCGAAATCACTGAGCCATGTGATAAGCCTGTGGCCTCTTCAAGCTCGCTCACTTTCACTCGCCGATCGTCCATTACCAAACCATGGATTTTGTCGACCATTTCTGGTGTGGTGACCTCAATTGGGCGACCAGAACGTTCGGCGTCATTTGTGCTTGAACGACCGCACCGAAATTGAGTAAACCAGTGGTGAATGGTTCCAATCGATGGTGAAGAGTCCCCATAATATTTGTCAAGCTTTTGTTTGGTTTGCGTGATAGTTTTTTCTCGCAAAAAATAGTGTTTAATGAGCACTCGAAATTCACTTTTTTCCATTTTAACGTAAATGCTAGTAGGGGTCTATATAAAATGGCTGCCACAACAAAACTATTTGACAGATCTGTCTGAAAATTTGGGTGCGTTCTTTTGAAAGATGATTCTTGACAAAAAAAAAATTAAATTTAAGGTGACGACACAAATTGTGTTAATTTTCAGGGACTTATTGACCCACCCTCGTATGGATGTACTAAAAGAAAATATACGTCCAACAGTGCAGAAATTGGGACTGGATCTTGGGTGGATATTTCAGGAATATAACGACTCTAAATACAGCGCTAGAAAAGTGAAGGGATGGTTGTTATTATATGCTTCAAGACAGTTGAATTCTTCTTCACAGAGCCCTGACTTTAATCCAATAGAGTATTTGTGGGACTATTTGGAAAACAGCTTCATAAACATCAAATATTTTCAAAAGCTACTCTTAAGTAAGCTTTCCAAATAGAATTGGGAAGACTTTACGCAGAACCTCATCTCTTATATGCCACGTAGACTACATCTGGTGGAGGCCCCACAATATACTGATAACCCGACTTCATTAAAATATTAAAGTCGAAACTTACCGTACGATGAATTTTGTCGTTTTAATGGAATGAATAATATCTTTTCGTTTAAATAATAAGAAAATAAAGTCGAAATGCAATCCAATCTAATATCCAAATAATTTCTGTTCTTTGTTCTTTGAATAGAAAGCATTTTTTATTTAGTTCTTTAAAAACTTTAGGAAACTACATCCGCTCCGACCCCTCGCAAGAGACTTGCTAACTAAGGTGCAGCGTAATGGTCTGCCTGGGTATTACAGGAGCACAATCCTCAACACCAACCGCGGCCATGGAAGCGATACTTAACATTCTACCAGTGCACCTCGAAGCGAAGAAGACTGCCGGCATTTCAGCCTCACGGCTTAGAACTATTGGCCATTTCATCGGTGGTGCAAATACGGGACATCGAAAAATCACCGAAATGATAACAGTAATGACACCATTCATCGATTGCCCCAGTGATGTTGTTGGGAAATCGTACACGTTCTCCAACAACTTCGAAACAATTTTTCCCGCAAGAGAATATTGGACGTATGAAAGAACGACAAGAAACTCCAATGGGATATCGGTTTATACAGATGGCTCTAACATATCAGGGGAATCAGGGGCTGGCATCTTCAGTGCTAACCCACCGATTGAACTTGCTATTCACCTAGAACCATTTGTATCGGTGTTCCAAGCAGAAGTCTATGCAATTATGAAGGCAACCGAAATACTCGCAGAAGACACCAGCGAAGAAAGGCAATTTGACATCTGCTCGGACAGCAAAGCAGCAATTAGCGCGATTACAAACCCCATGTCGAAATCACGACTAGTAAGGGAGTGCAAAACTAAATTGAACTTACTTGCCAGACGCAATAGAGTCCGTCTCACATGGGTACCGGGGCACGAAGGTGTACCGGGTAACGAAAAGGCAGACGAACTAGCAAGGAAAGGAGCAGGCAATACAAAACTGAACCCGGATAATACAATAGGGGTCCCTCTGACAACTATTAAAACAATAATCAATGAAAAGATACGACAGGAGTTCAATAACTACTGGACGAATCTAGACACGTGCAAAGTGGCTAGATCTGTAATAACCAAACCGAGTAACAACATAGCAAAAAGAGCTCTTAACTCAAGCAGAACAAAATTGAGATTGATGGTGGGACTTTTAACAGGGCACATCAATCTCAAAAAACATTCGTTCAGACTCGGGATAGCTGATACAGCAATCTGTGCCAACTGTGAAGAGGAGGAAGAAGATATAGAACACTTCCTCTGTCACTGCCCCGCTACAGCGAGGCTAAGGCTGAAAATTCTGGGATCTCCAAGGATTCCGTATATTACACACCTCAATAAGAAAGGAATCGGGGATATACTGGAGTTCGCTAGACGAACACTACGATTCCCCGATCACTATACGATATAGTTGGTACTACCCATGATCCCTAGACCTAAATCCTTTCAATACATAATTCCCAAAACACATCACTATAAGCTCACCCTCTTAAACCAACCAACCAACCAACATCCGCTCTTGACGAAGAGACTTTCCAAAGTGTACTCTGCAGTAGTTCATACGTACGAGTATATCTCAACCTTCTGAAATTCTGAGGCTCTATTTTAGTTTGCAAAGGCCAGACCGAGACCCGATAAATTAAAAGGTCATAAAAGTGAGTGTCGGAGTAACCTGAGACTCACAACACTCTACTCTCTACTACTCTCTAATTTCGATCAGACTAAAAATGATGAACTTTTGGTCCAATGGACTCAAAACCTGACCTGCATCCCATCTAGTCCCATCTATTTTTACCCTAAGGTAGTTTTCCATCAGACCAAGTCTACATTAATCTGCCAGTAGTAAGTATTATTAGGCACTTTCAAGGAAAACCGTCGTGTCCAAGTCAACGACCGGTTGAACAGCTGGTGCCTTTCATATCGAGCTGGTTTCTGGTTTGTTATTAACATTCTATTTTCCAAGCATTTTACATATTAGTCAATCCAGTGAAGTTGAATTTGATGATTTTAAACCCCATGTAAACGTATTAACATAAGACTTCTGAGGTACCTTAAGGTTCAGAACTCAGGACGGTTTTTGTGAAACATTTTTGTCATTTACTCATATTTCCAAGTTTGTAAATTCATCACATATTCACAAGAATCATTGAAAAGTCATGCTCCTACCTGCTTTTTTATTTACTTTATACACTCGCTGACATAAAGCACTGGCTCTTGAGTTAAACGACCAAAATCCTCCTCAGTAAATAATTCAGAGAATGCAAGGCTTCTCACTCCTAGTTGCCTTCAATATTCTAGAGTGTTTTGTCAAATTTCCCGCTCCACCCTCTGTCTGATGGGTTTTTTCAAAAAAGCCGACGTACTTCACTTAACTTTGGAAGCCCCTGTAATGCTCATTTACCCCACTCAACAGAATAATATCGATTGATGTTGATTAACATAAATTGTCTGGACCGCATGGCGGCTTCAAACCCAACCGAAACGCAATCAACTTGCTTTTATGTGAGTGTAGCCTTTCAAAAGCCTGGTTATTTGAATACAATGTAGTCGCAGCATCGACGCCCATTCCTAGTAACTACACCTCATAGTTATTTCAAACAAGATCATATCGATTTAACCCTTGTGTGCGCACACATTCTAAAGCTATCGCCGTCACCATAGTCATCACCATCATCGTCGTCGTTGTCGTCATTCAATGCAAAGTCACAATGCAGCTTCATTATAAATTAACAACATTGTTGTGGAGTCCACATGGCCGAAGCCACAAAGCGTTTTGTTGTATACTTTTGCATGCGCACCCGCATCCGCATCCTCCCATATTATACATTCAGGACACTGCATAACCGTGGAGGTAGGCAATCAGGTAAGTTGGGGGTTGGTAACAAAACTAATGAAGTGGAGATGACACATGATTCTCTCATCCTTCCATTCGCGCATACCTATGCACATAAAAACAAAAAATCAGGACGCCATCATGTCCTTCCACCATCACCATAGCCTTTATTCGAAAAACCAACAAAACGGGTTCAATGTGCCGCCGAAAGGAAACCAGAGACAAACGCAAAACCACTTGCAAGGGCTTCCCTGTGTGAGTGAGTTCTCCCTCTCTCTCGGTTGGAATCCTTTTTCGTAAATGGTCGGAGGCTGTAATGTCGCGACATTCTGGCGCCGTCTGGATACTTGGCTGGGTTAGATACACTGCACTAAGTGTGACGCTGTGTGAAATAGGAAATAAATCCAATGGAATGTAATTATCCGATGGACATCATCAAGGGGCTGTTCAGAAGGCGAGTAGGGTTCAATCTGTTTCATTCTCTGTTCCATTTGGCACGCAAGGATAGAAATTTTATGCTTAATAAAACATAATGTATGCAACATTTAATTTTTGATTAATTTCGTATCCTTTTGCCGAAAAAAACTATGAAACTGTGAGTGCTCCCCACGTGAGTTTTGTTAAAACTTCTAAATACTAATGCGCAATTATGTACAACTACCGGACATGGTCCTGAGAGGGAAATTTCACCAAAGCACCATAGCCACGAGCATCCTTGTGAATGCAAAGAGGAAATGTGTACATATGTATAATAACAAAACGAGGAACATATGTATGTATGTATGTATATATGTATGTATTCGAATGTGCAACATTAATACCATAAATGTAACTCCAACAACAAGGATAATGATAATAATAATAATAACAGTCCTGGCAATAATCTCAACTATGCTATGCGATGTAAGCTCTCATTGCGCGCCAGGATATCCTCATCCTCAATGGAGTATGAAAGTTGTTAAACAAAATTAGAGGTGGATGATTAAGCTTTCTCGAGTGAATCGTAAATTTAGTTGCTCCTGCCACCGCTCTCACCGCTGCCGCTACTACCAGGATACGTGTAATTGGAGTGAAAGTTGTGGCTAAAAGAGGTGTGGGCGGAGGTAGAGGTAGATAACTATTGAAAGCGGTCATAAAATCTCTGCTGGATGGAATAGGAATCTATGTATGCAGGCATAGGGTGAAACTTGGAAGTTGCGTTGCACTATATTTTTTTTAGAAACTAAGAAAGGTCAACAATTTAAATCGGAACCTAATCCCTAAACCCTTAACAGCTTACAAATACACCACTTACCATATTCGCATTCCTTCAAGTTTGCAGAACTTAATAATATATATGTACGTAGAGAAAGGGGGGGTATGAGGGGGAGCTAAGAATTTGATAGAAAAGGAATAGGAGCAAGACTGTAAGCGGTATATTTGTAGCTTAGATTTTTTGCGGGATGGAGAAGTTTGTATGAAAAACTGCTGACATAAAACCGCACATGTGTAGACGGCCACATTTAAAACAATGTGTTGTATTCCGCATCCCACTAAGTACAAATTTCATGAACTGGAGTAATTCCAAAGAATGGATTTTAAAAATTGAAAGCTGGGATTCAGAATGTGGATAGACAGCCTCACTAACATTTTTCATTGGCCTTTTGGATTTTTGCCTAATATAAATGAAATACTGAACCACCCTGTTAATAGTTAGAGGAACTACATCGCTTGCATCATAGGGATCAAATAATTATGGTGAAAAGGAAAAAAAGAAAAAAACAAATTAATAGAGGAATGGATCAAATTGCTTAATTACTCCCCAACGAGTGTTCCAATTAGTTGTGTTTCCAAGTGGATAAGTCCATTGGGGAACTAGGGGTGTGTTACCTAAAAGCAATGTATTGACTTTACAGATGTAGATGCCTTCGTGATGGTTGCCATTACAACGCTCAGGAGTTGGAGGAAGCCAGTTTCAAGAAAAATTGGAAAGAAAAATAGATGCTGTTGCTATAGTCACGAGCTATTTTCTATTGCATATTTTTATAGCTTCGCTTCTACCAAACAGTTTTATGACTTATGTATGTATGTGCAGTAAATGTCATTAAGTTTCAGTACTATTTTAAGTGTGGCTTGTATTTGTTTGTGATAAAAAAACATTTTCAGTTTTCTTGAGACTAATTCATCTGATTTCGTAGTCCGGGAGGATGAGGATTTTTATCCCAACCAGCTCAATAGGCAGTTTGCAGATGTCCAAACAGCATCATCTTTGTCAGATCAGCCTTTTAGTACCGCTCCGAACAGCTCCTTTGAATTTCATACAGTTGAGCAAACTCATGTTGCTAAGGCGATACTGAAAAAGAAGGTATCAGCTAACTCTATGGCTGAGTACAAACCAGTTGCGATCTTTCCCTATGTGTCAAAAGTGCTGGAGAAACTTATTCATAATCAGATATCAGTTTTTATCTAACGGAATAAGATTCTCGGCGCTAGTCAATCTGGTTTCAGAAAAATGCACAGTTGTACCACCTTTAGCTTTAGACGAAAACTTAATATCATTTCTAACGCTGCTAGTTAATCACATCATGTTAATTAATAAACTCAAGATGTTATATAGTTTTTCTGATTCGACTGCAAAATTTATTATCTCTTCCAGTGCAGAAAGCAAGCAGTTTTCCATAATAATATGTATTTTTACCAAATTCATTGAAATATTAACAGGCATTCCACAAGGTTCAGTTATTGGTCCTCTTCTTTTCATGCTTTTTGTTAATGATCTTTCAACAGTAATTAAATATTCAGTAGCACACATGTATGCAGATGATGTTCAACTGTACCTCAGCTGTATGTCTGGGCTTACTACTGAAACTATAATTAAGCTAAACGACGATCTTCGCAGGATTTTAAATTGGTATCAAGAAAACTTTCTGAAACGAATTCCGAATCCCATTAAATCAAAATGCATGGTCATTAGCAGAATTTAATCAGATATAAACCACTTTCCTACTATATGCCTTGGAGATAATCCAATTGAGTATGTTGAAAAGGCTAAAAATCTTGAAATCTGGTTCAGTTCTAAGCTGAGTTGGTATGATCATGTTACTACGATAGTCGGTAAAATTTATGATTCTCTCCCAAATCTGCACACCACTTAAAACTAGACTTATGCTAGCAAAATCTCTTATCGTGCCCATTGTAGCTTATGGTTCTGAAATCTGCTGCTGCGTAAATGCAAATACTAAGAGAATACTTAGTGTTGTGTTCGATATGTCTATGACTTAACACGCTATGATCACGTTTCTGCTTACGCCAATAATATTCTTGGATGCTCATTGGACCAGTATCTGAAATTTTGCAATATTAAATGTCTTCACAGAATTATAATCTCCAAACAGCCTTCATATTTGTTCAATAAACTAACTTTTGCGCAGTCTAATCGATCTTTGACTCCCGCGGGATTATTATATTTGCACTGAGCGGCAATTTTGATCACAACCTCTTCAGGCATATGGCGGTTAATTAACCAATTGAATGAATTGATTTAAAATAGTAAGATTAGTTTAAATTAATTCTGAATTGCTATTACTACACATGTAAAATAAATTAAATTATTGCTTCTCTCTTTTATAACTTAAAGATCATATTGTAAATGATGTTGAAACCTCGAACTTGTTGTGACAGTAAGAGCAGTTTCACACACTTCGTAGTTGAACATTCAATCTAATGGGAGCTTTCATACGGGTGTGTATAGTAACACAAGTGGTTATATGAGCGCTTACACACACGCCGGCATTTAGCCAGCTGTTCCCAGTTTGCTTCGAGGGGTATTCATTCATGTGTGATAATTGTGGGGTATGGGAAAGAAATATTGTGTGAATGGACACGATTGAGGTAACGCACCAGAAGAAAACCGGTATGTGTGAAAGGGTACAATGGTAAATTTTTCCGGAAACGGGTGTGTGTGAAAGTGATCCAACTCTTGGGGTGATAATCACTTCTCTGTGCTTACAAACAATGCGCGTGTTAAGACATCGCGAAAGCCTTTATGGGTGACGAGTGATAATGTTGAAATGTTTGTTGGAAACGTTGAAAATAAAATAAAACTACCAAGTGCGATCATCCTAAAAGATTTTGAAAATTAGGATAACTTAATGTGATCTCCCGTCAGTTTAGTCATTTCCTGACATCTCTACAATGCTAGGAATGCAAACTAGAGTTACAAAATTACATCGCCCAAGTCAATCCTAGTTTTCGATAGTCTCTTCTGTTGAAGTAAATTGTGCATAATGATTAAAATCACTTCCTACAATAACCTGCAAGTAGTGAACCAGGGCTCCCAATACGTCGACTGGAAAATATGTATGGCTATGAATCTTGTACTATACGGCAACAGATGCCAACTTGGGGTCGATCAATTTATTTTGCAGCAGTTCGCAAAATCATGTAGCTCAGCAACCCGGCTGTCTTCAGATTGTGAAATTACTACCTAAATATATGGCGAATTAATTACAGGTAGGGGATGTAGGTTTTTTTTTTATTTTTAATAAATCTAATGCTTCACTTAAGGTTTTCCAAAGTAGTCAGCTAAACAATTCTTAGCTTAGAGAAGATGTTTCAACCAAAAGATACATTTTCAAAATTCCGCCACGAAGATCTCGAAATTTGGCATTGTTACGAGTATTTGTAACATATGTTGGGGTAAGTTGCTACAAAAATTTGTTCAACACAATGTTTTTTAACAAAAACAAAAAAAAAAAAAAAATCAATTCATTCGATACGAACAAATAAATAATAATTTAAAATGAAATTAGGAACTTGGCTCATCTGTGTCGCAATTCAAGCAAATATATGTATATACGATTGGCCCCCTTCGTGCATCTTATGTGACCCAATCGCAGCAAATGAGGTAAAAACATTCGTCGTATTTTCCCTCAAATTCAGAGCCTAACACATTTTCTTTACTTTTAATTTATTTGCTTTGGATTTGATTAGTTCCTTTTTGGGTGAAGCTTTGTTTTTCTCCTCAAGAAGCACTTGCTATGGTATAGGTGCAAACTGTGGTTCTCAAGAAACAAAATGACAGGGTCAGAAGGTGATGGTTTTGTGTGCTATATAAAATGTTCTATAAATCTAACAAATTCAACATTAGTCATCCATCCAGAAGCATTTCCAGCTCCTATGCACTCTGGAGGCCCATCTCGGATAAAATGGGCCTCCATAGTTGATGCGGGGAAAAAACAAACATATGTACATGGAATCGAGTTGCCAGAGCCGCTTACTGCAACGCATACAGTAAGTAAAGTTCCTCGTTCAGCAGATGTAACAGATCCAACTTGCCTAGCACCTTTTTTGGTTATAACATTTCTCGGCTTTTTATGCTGTAGTTTCCCCTGTTTCATCGCAGCTTGTATTTTTCAATTACGGTTGATAACCTGCCCGACTTAAGCTGGTTACTTCCGGACACCTAATTGATACTCGTATGTTTCCATTTCGTATGTTACCAACTTCTTTGTTTTTAGCCCACGATTTTGGCATAGACAAGTTATACTTTAAAGCACAATTAAAATCCAATTTCACACTTTTTGGTGTTAGTCCATAATAAATATTGCTGCACTTTATAAAATAATCCGTTACTCTGCAATTTCATTACAACGTACCCCTTTACAGAAATTACACACAAATGACACAACAACAAAAAAAGCGCGAATTCTCTAAAACTGAGCCCAACATGCATACACAGCTAAAGCATAAATGCATGCTTACAATAAAACCCACAATTGTATCTCTCACGTGTGACTGAGAATACCAAACATGAAAAAAAAAAAACCTTTCAAGCCTATCGGTTTTACGGACAACTGACACAACTTTTTTCACTGACGTTCAAACCACAACTGAAGTTGACAAGACGTTTGATTTGGAGTAGACAAGTATTTTTTTTCTTTAACGCGACTATTAATTTCCATCAGAATATTTATTCTTTGTTTTATAGCTGTTACAACTTACCTCTGTTACTTTTAACCCCGCCCTTCCCTACCCATCCAACATGACTGTGTGTGCGAACATCCTGGAGGGAAAGGCTTAGACCATTTCTTGTTCGTAGACCCAGTCCGATTCAGGCCTCCGAGTGTCCAATTATAAGAAGCTGCGACACTAGGTCCTACCCTAATTGTAGGACCAACACATTGGCCAGGGTCAAAGTAATGGTAAAATTGTATCACTTCTTAGTTCAGTTCGAGATTCAGAAAACATCAAAAGTTTTTTCACGGTCCCACTTGTAAACGTCTGACAAACATTCTAGAGTAAAATTGTCATGAGAAGCTTTTCTCAGTCGAAAGAACTGTCCATCGGAAACGGTATAAAACTGTAGGTCTCTACCATTCCTGTGTCAAACAGCACGAATAGCTGCGAAAATCTAGGCCACGTCTAGCGTTAAAATATTCATTTATTATTATTTTTAATAATACTTTTGCACATATTTTTCACTTGCTCCTACAGTATTGTTTTCGGGAAAAGTAAACTAGGTACATACACATTCACCTTGCTATCATCGAAGTTGAGTAGCAGAAGGCGTTGCTTAAACTTCAGTTATAAGCCTGGTTGCGGAATTATAAACTCTTAGAACATCGAAGCAGGTAAATTGATTATAAACAAAGCAGTATAACTCAAAGGTGGATAAAGTTGGAAAACTAGCTACATATGTACGTTAAGGTCTTGCTGGTATAAGGCTTCTAAATCAAATTAAATCTCAAAATTTAAAAATATATACGAGTGGCAATTCCTATAATCCTTATTATGGCTTTAGCCTTCTTGGTATTGAGGAAATTACGAGAGTGGGTCAATAAGTCCCTATAAAATGAAATAAGGAACACTCTTTTCGGTATAAAAACATTTTATTTTTCAACATACTCGTAGTCTCCTTTTAGCTCTATACACTTCATCCAACGTTTCTCCAATTTTTTGATGCCCTCCAAATAATACGATTTTTCGAGTCCCTCAAAATAAGCGTTTGTTTCAGCGATGACCTCTTCATTCGACCCAAATCTCTTACCTACGAGCCATTTCTTCATGTTTGGAAACAAGAAATAGTCGCAGGGGGCTAAATCTGGGGAATATGCTAGATGAGGGAGGAGTTCGTAGCCTAACTCATGGAATTTTGCCATAGCGACTGCGGACTTGTGCGCCGGTGCGTTGTCCTGGTGAAAAAGAACTTTTTTCCGTTTTTGCTTCAATCGACTTGGAATCGATCCAGCAGCTCTGCGTAATGTGCGTCGGTGATCGTTTTACCCTTTTCAAGGTAATCGATGTGAATAACACCGCACGCATACCAAAAAACTGTCGCCATGACCTTGTTTGCTGACAAACCCGCCTTGGCCTTCTTCGGCTTCGATTCACCAGGAAAAGTCCATTGTTTTGACTGTTCCTTGGTTTCTGGTGTATTGTAGTGAATCTAAGTTTCATCCACGATTACCAAACGGCGCAAAAACTCAGCCGAATTTTTGTGGAATATCGCCAAACACACCTTTGAAGTTGTCAAACGAATGCGTTTGTTGTCGATTGTGAGCAAACGCGGCACCCATCTTGCGGAAAGCTTTTTCATGTCCAAATATTTATGTAAAATCGAAATCACTGAGCCATGTGATAAGCCTGTGGCCTCTTCAAGCTCACGCACATGGATTTTGTCGATCATTTCTGGTGTGGTGACTTCAATTGGGCGACCAGAACGTTCGGCGTCATTTGTGCTTGAACGACCGCACCGAAATTTAGTAAACCAGTGGTGAATGGTTCCAATCGATGGTGAAGAGTCCCCATAATATTTGTCAAGCTTTTGTTTGGTTTGCGTGATAGTTTTTTCTCGCAAAAAATAGTGTTTAATGAGCACTCGCCTCACCACTCACCTTTTTCCATTTTAACGGAAATGCTAGTAGGGGTCTATATAAAATGGCTGCCACAACAAAACTATTTGACAGGTCTGTCTGAAGATTTGGGTGTGTTCTTTTGAAAGATGATTCTTGACAAAAAAAAAATAAAAAATTTAAAGTGACGACACAAATTGTGTTAATTTTCTGGGACTTATTGACCCACCCTCGTATGTCACAGATTGCCCCTTTGGACGGTTTTTCAGTTTCAGCTAATCTAAACTCTTGTAGTGAAGCCGGGGGAGCAATTTGCTGTCTAATGCGTCAGCATGTTCCAAACATGTTCCATTGGATTTATACCCGGGCTTCTTCCTGGGGTTTATAAATTCGAGATCCCAAAATCGTGAAAATAATCATTTAAGATTCGAGCAGTTAGGGGATGCCATTGTTTTGCACAAGTAGAAAATTATCGCCAACATCTGGAGCAAACGTTAATACGTACCTACTGTTGAAGAATGTCTTTAATGTATCGTTCACTATTTAGGGTCTATCGATCTCATTTCTGCTCCACACTCTTTCCCGCCCATCTGGTGAATGCATGGTGATTTTTAACTTATTAGTAAATTTGGGCAAATTGACGTTTGGATACTTTGCGACCTTTCGTAATAGTTGCAGTTTCAGCAAGCCTTCATTTTTTTTATTATATATTTATTTCTTTCTTTATTTTCATAAAAAAAGGTTACAATTTCGCGTACGTACTAAGTCAATTTACTTATTTATTATTATTTATTTATTCTTAATAAGGAAGAATCTGCAATCTATAGTTCATAAGGAACTAGAAGAAAGCATATTTTTACGATTGGCGACAAAATTTTTTTACTTTTTAAAAACCATCTTAGATACATAATTTAAAACAATAGAATAATTAATTAATTAAATAATAACACTTAATAGATCATAAAAATCATTATGATTTAGGTCTAAAAGTCATAGCTTAACTTTTTTAAGAAAAATGGATTCAATCCATTTATCCAGTAACATCATCGCTTATAACGCTGTTGGTTCACGGTTCAAATCCTGATGTCAAGAATCATCTATTTATTTCGCATGAAATAAATAAAAAAGTCGATCAATTGTGAAAGCTAAGTCAACTCTACTGCGTAGGCATAACACTGACAGTAGAGTGGTCATATGGCTGAAATGCAACTTGATCGTGATGATGACATCAGGAGGGCGGAAAAAAAATACTGTGAATCATGAGCAACGACAAAAGCAAAACAAACAAGCTCTCCAGTTATCTGGACACTACCCTTGGAGTTTACAGAAACTTAATACCATCTGAGTTTCGAACCACTAAACTAAATCTTTCTTTCTTTCTCTCTCTCTTCTTCACAACGCCCGTGTCCTGTATAAGAGTATTCATATCCTCTTTGGCGCGCAAATTATAAAAAAAAAATTCTTATACTTGAAATGAGGTGCTAAAGCAAGATTTTGTTTGCTTATTCGAAGACTATAGCTAGAAGAGCACCTATTCAATAGATAGCCAGATCTAGCAAAAAGTATTTTTAAAACTGTAAAAATACAAGTGTTTCAGGGGTAGAACTTTAAGGTTCTTGAAAAGTATTAAACTACTATTTCTGCAACTTTTATTACAAATAAGACGAATAACGTGTTTCTGAGAAATTAGAAGCAGGTGTGATTTGTTATTATGTGTACCATCATAATAAATACACTTTAGAAGAGCCCGTGAGAAATACTACTTTAAAAAGTATATTTGCCTTGTGGCAGCCATAAGATACTTCTTAAGTGCATCGGTATGTGCAGACCAACTCACCTTCCAGTCAAGTAAAACTCCAAGATAATTAAATGATTTGACACTCTCAATGTTAAAACATTTATCAGAGCATGTAAGCGACTCAAAAAATGTCTGCGAGACATCTTCCGAATTGCAAATATGCTAACTGTGCTTATATTTGTTGCAGTTAGCACAATGAAAAAAGATAGGTCCACAGTCAATTACCTTGCCACACACGTTAAAAAACATAATGTTAGTTTTGTCACTAATAACCACGATTTATGTCACCAGAAAGATTTAGACCCGAGTTACTGTTAAACGCACGTGCTATATCATCAGCGAACGCATTTACTTTGCCCCTCCTAAACTGAATGTAACTACGGTATTTTTGTGAAAAAAGCGAGTTAATGAAAATTAAAAAAGTGTCGGACAAGGCACATAACCTTTGGGAACTCCTAAAGAGATAATGCTATTGGAACTGAGTTGTCCATTAACTTTTACCCTTTGCCCTGTGCCAATTAAATACGAACAAAACCAATTATGCATTAGTTCCCTAAAACCACACTTGTACAGTTTGTATAAAAGTATTTTATGATCGACGTTATCAAAAGCTTTTCCTGTTATTAAAACTATTACAAATATTTGAGCAGAAACTTAAGAGGGCTCCTTCAGTTGAAAAACCAGTACGAAAGCCAAATTGAGATTCACTAAAAAATTTAATTTTCTCTAAATACTTGATCATTCTGTTCTTTATAGCTTTTTCAAATATCTTTGAAAACACCGAAAGTAAAGAGATTGGCCCATAAGTGTTTAAGACGTTTTGTCCCCTTTTTTAAATAAAGGTATCACTTCGGCTTGTTTTAAGGCATCTGGGAATATAACATTAAAAGTGCTCTTGTTATAAATATGACATAAAATGTCACATATGTTCAAAGCTATTTTCTTCACGAAATTGTTTGAAAAGCACTGAGTTGTTGAAGAATTTGAGTTTTTGAGGTAGAGAATAGTACAATTCAGAAGTCGCAATTAGATCTTTCAACAGTCCGACTGTAAGACATCTGATTTTTTCATGATTTTAAGACTTGTCTCAAAGTCCATCATTTCATCAAAAGTTGTCTTGAGTTAGATATGTGCGAAAAATTATTCGAAGATTTCGAAAACTCTCCTCCTTATCAGGTGAGACAATTGCTATTGAATTCTTAGCTTACGAGCTGAATTTCATCAAAATCCGTTCACACCTTCATGAGTTAGGCAGCCCCACATCTTACCCGCACTCTATACAATTTTTACAATTTGTTGACGAAACTACATACAACCTACATATCAGGATAAACGTAAAATCAAATTTCATCAAAATTTCTTTGGTCGATCTCGAGCGAGCAACATTAGTACAAAAAGGATACTGAAGGAAGCGATGAAACATAACATGAAACAATGTGTTTGTTTTGACTTGACCTTTTACGAATACGATAACAGGTACTCCCTTTTCGAGGAAGTCAAATTAGAATACAGTCAAAATATTTGTACGGAACACTTTTCCCGCGAGATCCGACTCGCACTTGACCAATTTTTTTTAACTAAAATATCGACGAAGACAACAGCAAGATACCGGAAAAATACTACTTCTATCATTTCGCCAGTTATAACAGGCAACCTTACCTAACTTAAGTGCAATGTCATTTGTCCATTGTTCTCCAGTATAGACCTTATTCGGAATACAATCCTGATAAATCGCATTAAAAGTGTTAGCTCCTCTACGAGTACTATTCCAACTCCCATTATAATGAATGTCTAGACTTGAAGTCCCACACTGTATGTACATTCTGATAACCTTCCATGTTTACAATAACGAACTGTTTATTCCATCACCGATTACAAGTTGATTGAAAAACTTGAACGCATCAAATTGCATTCTTCGCAGACGAGATGTGTATACAAAATCTTATGCTCTCTAGAAGGACATCGGGCGACTGATTGTCCAGGCGCCAGTCATCTTCATTACTTCATCGAAAACAATCATCTTTTTCAAAGAAAAATGCAAAAAATAATCGCAAACTGCGCAAGGACCTAAGTATTCCGTATTCATATTCCGTGCATGTGACTAATCCTTTCGATGAAAAATGACTCATTGTTCGTTTTCTTGCGTTTCTTTCTCTTAAATATGCAAATTTACCCAACCGAATGTTTCGTGTTATTTGCTCCTTATCAGCCCCACCGATCCTTCATCAACGCCATCCAGCCCGCATCCACCCAATCAGACTGAGATTTATGTGCCAGCTCATACGTTTAATATGCATTCGATAAAATGTTGATAAGACACTCGTGTTGCTGGTGTTGTGCTCATCTGTAACAGTAAATGATTTACAATCGATATGCACTCCGCCGCTGCTACCGATGATGCTATACATATTTTAAGCATGACGGAACGATAAGGAAAGAAGGACGACGGAACGCACGCGAATGTAGCTGCTGGCATCGCGTTCTGATTCTCCTCATCCTGCTGCTGCATAATGGTAATGGTGCTCCTGTATGGGCTACTAATATATGCTTGGCAGAGTGTTGTGTAGCAGTTTATGGATTCCATTGTTCACTGAATAGAAAACAATAAATTTTCGATATTCCCGTTATGGAATAAATAAACATAACTACTCGTATTCTAAGGGTTGGGGCGCTGAACTACGCTGGGTGGGGTGTCATTTAAATTCATTGATGTGAACTTCACTTAAAGTGCGTGTGACGACGGAAGTGAGGTTTATATTTTAATGATGAAATTGTCATGAATCATGGAGAGTACAGTGGGCAGGTCCTTTCACGGATGAGTGAACCTAGTTTTTGAGGCAAATGGTTTATGGTTATGATTTCGATTGAAACAATTTTATGACTGTTGATCGTAGATTTCGGTTCTCGTCATCGCCGCTTTTAGTACCCTTGTTCGACAGACTTTTTAAAGCGGAAATAGAAGAAAATGCTCTCCGAGAGTGTATTGCATCTCTTAGTTAATGAAATGCAGATTCGCTTACCTACCCGCCACCGCATTGCGACACTCACATCAATTTGTGTTATTTATTTTCGCATTAAACGAAAAATCGCTGTAATTAATTTTGTAATTATAATTTTATTTTTATTCACATTTGTCTCTCTGTTGACTCGTTTTGTTTAATTTTTTTCCACTTGCCTGCAATGGAAAGCAATTAAAATTTGGTCTGGCGATCTCATTATATTTTGTTTGATTAATTAGCGTCTAGATATTCGTTTTACATTTTGAAGTTTTAAACTGTGTAAACAAGCCGACTTGACATACGGGTGTCTGTTAAAGTTTTAAACAGATGAAAATAATGTTTTTAAATATCTCTGCTGGTGGTATTAAAGTTAAGCGGATATTTGAATTAATGCAAAAACCAAATGTTTTACTAATCACCGCAGGACGAGTGAATTGTTCAATTAGTATTGTTTTATATATGGATAAGTGGAAATTACGTATTTTTGTTTTAAAGTTTGATTTGAAACAACAGTTTTATTTTGTTCTTTCATTTCAGGTGAGTGGACAGTATATATATTTCATTAGGTGAGTCATTGTTCTATTATATATTTAGTAGTTAATTTACTCGTACTCTGCAACATCGGTGGTGAAGCTACCTTTGGTACTAAAAACAGACAGGAAGTTCTTGTCTCTGATAATATTGCACATTTGATTAAGAACTGGAAGGTGTCTAATGAACACTCCTCTAATCACCGATGTCTCCAATTTGGTCTTGAAGAAAATCCCCCAAACCAACTAGTCTTTAGGAACGCTAGGATTGGTTCAAATATAGGGTCTGAGGAGACTAAACAGACACCAGATCCTTCAAGTAGCACTTAAGACCTCGACAACCTTGATGAGCAGCTTACAGGCGTCTTCAATGAAGCTCTATCGATCTCCTGCCCCATAAGTCGAATCAGAGGCAAACAACGTCCACCATGGTGAGGTGCAGAGATAAGAGCTTCACGCGCAAACTGTAGGCGGCTCTTTAACCAAGCTAAGCTAAGCTTGATTGGAACTCATTAGTACTGGGAAAAGCACAAAGGAAATCCTTCTTTTGTGGCAAAATTGAAAATGCGTCTAAGGTTTCAAGGCTTCCCAAAGTCCTCTCCACAAGTCCAACCATTCCCAGCTATCTGAAAAAATCGGATGGTTCTTGAACTTCCTCTAGTGAAGAATACTTCGAACTGTTGCTGGAACTGAAGGCTGAAATTCAACAGACGTCGAACATCATCTTTCCCTGGCTGACAGCTTTTATTAAAAGCTGGAATTAATTTCTTCCACATCAAAGGTCGCTCGTCTCTTAACGAGGTGGCAGAGCAATTCAAAATTCACATGTGCTGGATGTCGGGGCATAGAGATATTCCAGGGAACTGTATGAATGATGATCTTGCCAGGCAGGGCACAAATTTGTAGATTCTACGGAAAAAGGAAAATCTCGTCATGCCAAGGAAAATCACTCTTACATGCAAGCAATTGCTTAAGTGAAATGCTATCAATAACTTCAGGTGGGAGACACTAGACAGATTTGGCCTCAGCTGGTTCAGAAACGCTCGAAGAGGTTGGTCTCTCTTAGCAGGAAGGATAGCAGCATAACAACTGGTGTTATAATGGGACACTGTCTCATTGGAAGGCACACCAAAAGGTTTGGTCTTGTCTATAACGACTTTTGTAGAGGAAACTCTCCATCTTCTCTGTACTTATCCAGCTCTCTTTGTCAGAAGAAGGCTTCACTTGGGAGCTTACTTCTACGACAGCCTTTATGATATTCTGTGGTATCCCAATGGACCTAGTCTAGGTTTTTTTTGCGTTTTGAGGTGGGAATCTTCCAAAGACGAAACTGAGCCCGTACTCATTTACAGTGAGGGATCTCCGCCCACTAAACCCACCTCCTCCGCTCCTACCCCTGGTCCACGCGGCACTGTCGTCAAGCATTTCATTGCGAGGGGCTTCAGCCTTACATACTCGGCTCGTTCCTGTTGCCAGCCGTCTGCGCGACTTTTCGTTATCGCTCCTGTCTTCGTTGTTCTTTCATAATGGTAGCCACAGTTTCGCTTACTGCTTCCCAAGCTTCTTGCGTGCTCGTCATCTGTCTGGTGGTGTTCTCTGGTGTTTGCAGCAATAAGTCTCCTTTCACGGTCTTTCGGACGTGGTCAACATTTTCTCCCAGCTTCTTTAGTGAGGGGTCTGTTTTTACCTTCCGCAGCATGCCCGCGTAAAAAGGATCACCTGTTGCCTTTATCACAAGTGCATCTGGACGGGTTAGTTTCCTTCTGTGCCCTTCTCGTCCCTTCACCTGTGTCCATTCTTGCTTCTTTGTTGGTCCTTGTCTCTTCACTGTTGCTCACACAACAGATCTCCGGAAAAGAGACAGTTGTTCGTTTTCGGTCTGGGTTCACCAATCCTTCAACCGTCTGTGCCTCCGATTTTCTTCTTTTTGGCTCAGGCAAGTTCTTTTTTGTGGAGTGGCTTGACTATTCGGCTTGGGAGTTGTATCTTTCCTCCTTTTGATTGTGGGTGTTGCCAGCTCTCCAGGATTCTGCAAAGGACTCCGTGCGGGACCGCAAGTGCTGTCCTTTCCACTCCTGGAGGTCGCACTGTGACTTACTTCCTCCATCTGGGTACTTTGGATCGAGAGTTCGTTTCTGTTTCCCATCGTCCTCCTCACTGCGTCACTTTCCTCCACTGTTTTATAGTGCATCCGGATTGAAGTAATCAGTCTTCTGATTTCATAATGCACGTTGTTCTTCCCTTGAATGAAAACCATCAGCTCGATGATCTTGCTACCGAGTATGAGTATTTTCATCGCATCATTCTCCCAATTTTGTTTGGTCAGGCTGGGAATTTGGTCCAATTTTTCCTTCACCTGAACGGGTTTTTCTGTGCTTTTGGAAGAGCTGGGACCAGTCGGTTCTGTCCTGCTGGTGTTGTCTTTTCCGAAGATCTGGAAACCAGCGAACTTTTTCTAAATGGGTGTGCTAATACAGTAAGCTCCCCTTCTCCTTGAAAATAATTATTTTTTTGATTTTTTGTTTTTTTCTGTATTTTTTGTATTTTTTTCTGGTGTTTGATTGTTTTGGTGTATCATCTCTATTGGGTCCCCACTCAAAGCCGCTATCTCTATGATCCCATGGTTATCTATGCAGGCAGGGAGGCCATCCGAGAGTTGACACAGGACCTTATGGGTGCCTATGCTAGAGCCAGATCGGTGGTAATCGGGAATGTTACATCTGAACATACACCACCAACTTAACGACGACGTGACGGTGAACGTACTTTGAGGCCCGCCAAGGTTTTAACGGGACGGGAGCGGTTGCATCCTTAACCTGAGAGCCGTTTCAATCAGATTTCACTGTAACTTAGAAAATACTACAACAGTCAGCCCACAGCAAACAAATCCAATCGATGGTCCGGTATACCATAATTAAGACCTTACCGGGCTCTGTCTTAATGCCTAGTTATGCAGTGCTTCACGTGTTGTCTTCGTGTTTAGAGAGTTCCCCCTTTGCCACTCCTTGGAGTGGGGGCACCTATTTTTGGACGGCACCGACTCGTCCTGTCACAGAGAGTTCATATGGTTTCTGAGACATTTTCAGCCTCACCCTCCCTTCTCTGCCGCTTTTGGTCGGGGGCTGCTTATTTATTATTCGTAGCTAACCTGTGTATCACAGGCCGTTCAGCTATCTGCCACCTGCTGATCCCCACAGTAGCCTAAGCTCAGCCCTGATTAAATCGAACGTGAACGGTCGATGCCCCGACAAGACAGATAGTGTAAGAAAAAGTACAAAGGCAGTGGCACACAAAAAAAAAAATTTAAATTTGAGAAGATTTTTTTCTTGGGTAGATAGAAAGGAAAGATTGGGAGGCGGCAGCATTCCTTGAGAAGATAACAAGTTAGAAACAATATAGCAGAGGACTTGGGTCGAGCCGCTACACCCAAGCCTCTGCAAAATTTTATTTGATAGGCCCGGTTTTTTTTTCTGCAAGCAAAGGCTAGCGGAGTCCGTAAGGTATCCAAGTGGGGTACAAAAATCAGATAGGAGCAAAGGCCACACACAAAGGAAACTAAAGTGAGGTGTTCCGCCCCAGTGTGTTTCGTACCACTAATGCCACAGCATTAACAAAGAACGAGGGAAAAACATTTTTTTTGAGTGTAACCAAAATAGTGAAGTGAATTAGTTGATTTGTGGTTTAGTTTTTTTTTTGCTAATTAGTGTAAAATTAAGGTTAGGGTAAGAAGTTAGCATTTTATTTTCTTTGTCCGCGATAACGAGGCTGGAACAATAGCAACCTGGATCTCTTCTTATGCTGCCGGCAGGCCAACAGGGGACAGAAAGAAAACGTGAGTAGAAACCTTTTGTTGATAATTTTTTTTGTGAATTTTCCTATACGTTAAATGTCAAGAGCAGAAATTACATTTAATTACCTTTTATATTAATTAATTTAGAAGTTTTGTTACTGGAAATATTTTTATAACTCTGAGAAGAGGTGGATATTCTACATTAAAGGAACAGTTTAAAATGTACCGCAATTTCGTTTCCCTTTTAGTAGACATTTGAAGATAAGGTGATGATGAGCTGATGAAAAATTGTGTGCGATGATGGTGTGTGGGGGAATGGGAAGGCCGTCCTTTCGCTGACCAGGCGCGACGATGACCTAACAGGACGACTACACTGATGTGACAAAGACCTGGAGAAACTAGGGGGTACGGATGCCGTAATATAGGGCTAGAATAGGATAGTTGTAAGTTAGTTTAGGTATAGGTTACGATTTATCTTAAGTTTTAGAGTAGATTAGGTTTAGTTTACAATAGTTAGGTTTAGTTTATATCTGCTATACCCTCCTTCCTCCAGGATATGGGCACAAGCCCTTAAGCTTTTCTTCTTCTCCTGTCTTCCGTCCGTCCGTGGTCTAATTAGGTTAGATTACACGATTTTTTTTTGTGTTTGAGCAGGTGGTATGAGAGTGATGGGAGACAAGAACCAGCTTCGTCCGACCAGTTAATCCGTGCAAACGCGTGCATGCCACCGTCTCCTTCATCCACACTGAAGATGCCTCCGTGGCCTGCCCCTGGCTCATAACAATATGACTTTTCTTTGAGTTGAGAGATGAGAATCTTTCAAAGACGAAACTGAGCCCATACTCAGTAACAGTGTGGGATTTCCTCTCACTAAACTCCTACTGTTGGCACGATATTTCCGTTAGGCTTCTTTAACGAGGAGGTCTATTGGCACCATTCCAGCAACTATGCATGCCGCGTCGTAGGAGGTTGTTTGAAAGGCGCTGCATACTCTCAAGGCATTGGTTCTGTAGACCCCCACCGTCTTTCTTCTGTACGATTACGTCTTCATGGCACTTGCCCATATTTGGGAGCCGTAAAGGAGCTGCGTGTTGCAGGTGTTGCTTGAAAGTCAACCTTGTATCTATAGTAACGCCAAAGTACTTCAGTTCTGGTTTGGAAACTACAACGTGATCGCCCACGTTTACTCTTATAGTCTCCATAACTCATCTGCTGATGATGAGTACTAGTTCGGTCTTTTCCTCTGCTAGTCCATTAGGTCCGTGCTTACTAGCCAGTCCTGTACCATCCCGATAGCTTCATTACAGTCATGCCCCAAATCCTCAAGCAATTTGGTCACTACAACGATTGCTATGTCGTCGGCGAAGCCTATTATTTTAGAGGACCTCGGGATTCGAAGTCTGAGGACTTCGTCGTACATAAGATTCCACAGTAGTGGACCTAGTACGAAACCTTGGGGGACACCACCTGTGACGTTATACTGCCTCTTTCCGTTGTCGGTACAATAGTACAGTGTTCTATTTCTAAAATAGTCAGCCATTATTTTCTGCAGGTAGTCCGGTACTCTCTTGGCGGTAAGTGCTCGCAGAATGTTACTCCAGTTTACGATGTTGAAGGCGTTCTTAACATACAGCGTTATGATTGCGCAGTACTGTTTACTTCCGCCCTTCCATCGTCTTCCTTCGATGGCTTTTTTCGCTGTATTTACGACTTCGTCGATGGCATCAATCGTAGAACGTGCCTTACGGAAGCCATACTGGCGGTCTGCGAGGCCTCCCGGTTAATCGATCGCGCTTTCTAATCTGTCACTTATTATGCGCTCCAGTATTTTGCTCATGGTATCCAGCATGCATAGAGGCCTATACGATGAGGGATTCTGCGGTGGTTTATTACCTTTTGGTAAGAGGACAAGTCTGCTTGTTCCACTAATCGGGGAATACTGCTTCCTTGAGGCAGGCGTTGTATACGTCTGCAAAAATGTGTGGGCGCCAATTAATTGCTGCTTTTAATGCAATTTTTGGGATTCCATCAACACCAGGTGCTGTTTTTGCAGACTTTTAGGACTTCAGCTGCTTTGAGGAGAGGCATTGTTAATGCCGCATTCGTAGTTCTCCTCTCCGTTTGTTCCTCTATTCCCTGTTGTTGTGGAAAAAGCACAGAGACTACGTTTTCGAGAAACACTGAGGACGTGGCCGAGGGTTTTGTGCCACCCTTGAATCTTGCTTAACCTAATGTGTGTGTATATTTCCAATGAAATAGTCGTAATTAATATATTAGTTAGTAATTTTATTGTTAATATATTATACATGAGTAGCTACATACATAATGTCTATCTCTATACTTCTTAAGGCGTCTGCTTTTCACATGGAACAATAGTTACAATTTGTAAACATCTTCATTGTTCATATATGGTCAGTTTTACTTCGACTTCTTACAGTTATTATTATTGTTAGAGCTGAGGGTGGGGCCTTTTTTGATGATAGATTGCTGCTCGTGCGATTGGAAACCGGAATCAACACTGCGAAGCCGTTAAAAGGTATAAAGAAACGAACTCTTATACCCGAAGTCAAGGTTCAGGTTGCCCGAGAGCAAGTTAAGCTATCACAGAGGCGTACTTTTAGAAGGACATCTGTAAATGCTCAAATGGTAATACTACAGTTAGTCAGAAGTGGCCTGAGAGTTAGAAGACGTGCTCTTGCACCGAGACTGTCGGTTCAGCATAAGCAACGTCGTATGGAATTTGTCCGATTTCACAAACACTGGAGAGAGAACGATTAGTGTCGAGTTATTTTTACTGATGAATCAAGATTTTGTTTGCGATCACCAGATGGACGTCATAGAGCATGGAGTAGAAAATTGCATATCTTCACTCAGAAAACAAAGCTTTGGATTGCTGAGGGCTCGATCAACTTAAATTCCTACATTAACAACATTCTTGAGCAATATGTTGTTCCTTTTGCACCATTTATTGGAGAAAATTTGTTGTAATATGATAATGCAAGACTATACGTCACTAGGTGCGTTACTGAGTACCTTCAAGAAGTGGCAATTGATGTAATGGCTTTTCCTAGAATGACCTCCAACATGAATCCCATCGAACACATTTGGACATGCTAGGAAAAGGATTAGGCCGCGATCTGTCCTTCCAGAGATACTCAGTGGCTTAAAATCTGCACATCAGTTTACCCTAAAGCCTAACTTCGGTCGTACTGTTAAATATAGGCATTCGTTTATAAGCAGAACGACATGAATGTGGAATGATCTACCAAGCTCTGTATTTCCCCATCACTACAACCTTCAAACATTTAAAGCCAACGTGCACAGGCTTCTCCTCTGTTCCTCTTCCCCTTTTCCTTAAAAGCCCGTGCCCTGTAACAGTATAAAGGTATTCATATTCCTTTTGGCGCGCGCGAATTATATAAAAAAAAAAAACCATGGAATGGGAGAACATGCGCGACAACAGCATTAAAAATCTCATTCAGTGTATGCTCAAATAAATGTCCGCTTTAATTGACGCCTGTGGAGGTAATACACATTATTATACGTAAAACTAAGAAGCGCCGGCGAAATCGAATAATGTATGAAATGTTCAGTTCTTAAGTTTTTTGAACTTTTTTTGAAGTTCGTTATTTTCCTTCTTTGCTTTAATCTGGATTCTTTACTTTTGTTCAAGTAAATAACTGAACTAAAAAAACCGATTTAATTAATTGCAGTTATAATTTGTTGCAGTTATTGCATGTTTTAGAGGTGCTCCACTATTTTTGTAACTCAGTGTATTTTATTTTGCCCTCATTAATTATTAAACTCGTTTTCGCTGAGATTTTGTATGTACAAAATTTTGAACCCTTGATGTTCTCTTGGGAATCTTGTACAATCCTTTCAAGTATGATATCCACCTAGTCGTAGTCCTTTTCTAACATCAAAAGCATCAGTGACATTTTGGCCGACCTTGATGGAGCAGTTAATAGAATTCTCCATCGCCATCCTGCATAGATGGACACGTCTGGCAGAGATACCAAAACTAGACATGGGTCTGTATAGCTCATCCCAACGCTGTTATAGATGACATTAAAATCGATAAAAATATGGTAATTATCGATTATCGATTGAGCTTTTGGGCTCACATCACCTAACTTTTCAAATTATCGTCGTCGAGTCGATACCATTAAACGCTATCGTCGATTGTTTGTTTCAGAAAACTGCGTCACTACCGTGTCGTCTATCGTTTATTTTTTCTACAAAAAAAAAAAAAAATTCCAATGAAAGTTCCTGCTGTTTTCACGACCGGCATATACTAAGACGCGAGGTCAAAAGGTTTTTTCCTTTGCACACAAAGAATTGAATTGTTCGCTTCAAGTAGTTGAATGACAGTACTGTTACAATGGCCGTGAACACGATCTTTGTGTTTACGAGCAAAATTTGTTATCTCTTCGACGACGCTAGGAATTCCCAGGTCCCGATGAATATCTTCGTTACGTACGTACCACGGTGCGCTAACGATCGTTCTAAGAACTTTGTTTTCAAAAGTTTATATACGTCCACACTGGCTTTAGCACTTGCTTATAGATAAGCAGTTTGTTATGTAGGCTGAACTTCGAATGTCTTCCGAGTAGCCAGTACATTTGTCGGTATATGTTTTCGAGCTCGTCGCGTTTCTTTTTTACGTGCGATTTCCATTTAAGCTTAACATCTAGAGTCATTCCTAGATATTTTGCTTCGTTTGCGTACGGTATATGAGCCGAGTTTAAATATACGGGTAATCTGTCCACTTTTTTGTAGGTAAAGTTGACGTGAGTCGTTTTGCTTTCGTTCAGCACAATACGCCAAGAATTCGTCCAAGCGTGGACTTCATTATTAGCATGTTGCAGCTTTTCAGTTGCTGCTTCAATTGTATCGCCCGTTGTCAATATCGCCTTATCGTCCGCAAACGTGGCGATGACGCAGTTTCTTTCCTGCGGGATATCACGCGTGTAGAGTACATATAGAAGCGGGCCGAGGACATTTCCTTGTGGGACTCCGGCCGCAATCTCCTTGAACTCAGAGTAATCATTTCCGTGCTTAACACGAAAAAGTCTTTCGGTGAGGTACGATCGTAAGATTAGAAAGAGTTGCCGTGGCAGTAGTCATTGCAATTTATAATCCAAGCGAGACGTCTTTCGTTGATTACGGGTTGTAGTCGTTTTGAAAGTAGTTTTCCATATATTTTAGAGATAATCGGCAATGGGGCAATAGGCCGATATGATTTCTTCTCGTTCAGAGGTTTGCCAGATTTCGGGACCATTATAATCTCTTCGACTTTCCATTGTCTCGGAACGTAGAGCAATCTGAACGAAGCGTTAATCAAATATAGCAAATTGATAAGAGCTTTATTTGGTAATTCCTTGTGCACCTGCGCCGTTATCAAGTCGTAACCTGGTGCTTTTTAGTCTTTAGATTTTTAATCACTTCCCTCAGTTCAATTAATGCAACTTTTTTTACTTTAAAGTTGTCAGATGTCTTGACTGGGGAGTCGGGCGCTATCAAAGGGCCGTCGAATGGCTTAAACGTTTCTTCTAAGTACAAAGCAAAAAGTTCTGCCTTTTCTTTGTCGCTCTTTGCTCAAGTTCTATCGTTTTTCCGAATTGGTGGCGTTTACATTTGAGATTTCCGTATACCTTTTAGCGCTTTCCAAAGTGAATAATTTGATTCTCTTCTAGTGGAGAGATTTTCAAGGTAGGACGCTATCTTGCTTTTAAATTCCCGAATACTATCTCTAAGGCGATTGCATAGGCAGTTATGCTGCGCTGCGCTTGTGATTTGCCATTTCGTTCGTGCTTTTCTTGTCTCCCTCACCAGTTCAGTGATTTCACTTGGATACTTTTCGGTGCGGTTAATCTTATAGCTTCTAGAAGGAGTGTTTCTCCACGCCGCTCTTTGGATTGCTTCCACGAAACGATCAACTTCGTCCTCCAATTCACCAGGTGTTTTAAGTGATACATTTAAGGCGATATTTGTTTCGCAATCATTTCTAAAGCCCTCCACATTTGTTCTACTGCTAATAAGTCTTGCAGGTCCTTCTTTCTTGATCAACGCTTCACCAAGTAATAAAATTACCGGAGAGTGGTCAGAAGAGAGATCAAAACTTCCTTCGACTGTAATAAATTTATCGTAAATACCTTTTGAAACGAAAAAATCGATAAGATCAGGAATTTTTTCTGAGTCGGTTGGCCAATAGGTGGGTTTTCCTGTCGAATAAAAACAACAACGGAATTCATTTGCCACTTCGTATAGAATTTTCCCTTTAGAAGATGTACATCTTGAACCTCAGAAGGTGTGCTTCGCGTTGAAATCTCCACCAATAAGGAAATTTGAACCAAGGGCATTGAAGACACGAAAGTAGTCGTCTTTTTCAAGCGAGCATCGCGGCGGACAGTAGACAGACGCTATGTTGTAGCTCAAGTGTTTATTTTTAACCCTCACCGCGCACAACTGAAGTTTTTCGAGGTCTATATTTATATCGACCGAGTGTTCGCTGTTAGTTTTAATGAATAAGGACGAACCACCCCGCGCTTTATCAGAAGGATGATAGACGTGATAACCAATGTAGCCTCTTATCTGTATTTGCGGTTCCCTTGTTAGATGGGTTTCGGAAATCAAACATATGTCGATATTTTCTCTCATTAGAAAAATTTCTAATTCGTTAGATATTTGTAAGAGTCCGTTTGCATTCCATGTTACAATTTTACATGGTGGAGCTACAAAAGCTTTCAACGTTACTGAGACGTTCTTGTACAGTGGTTCACTTTAATATTCGGGCAAACATTATGAAAAACTGAATTTGATATTGTAACATCAACTAAGGCCAAGCTGGCTGTCACGATCGGCAGTCTACGATCGTCCACCGAAGTTACCAGTTCTTGTTAATAGCATAGAAGCATCCAATAAAGTCTTTTACTGAATTTACATTCTTCTATCCTGTTTTCTTTTTGGCTTCGCTTTTTGCTGTTCTCTCTTTTTTCCATTTTTTTCAAGTCAGAAGTGGGATACGAAACTCGATCATAGCTTTGGAATAGCAAATCGCTGTACTCTTGTTTATGTACACTTTTCTTCGCAAACCGATGGTCTCTTAGCAAACCGCTGGTCTCTGGTCTCTCTCTTAAGGTGCGTCTCTCGCGGGTTATATACATATGAGAGAACAGACGGGCTATATACCTCGTGAAATAGGGTTTTTTTTTTCCCTTTTCCGTTGCTGCGAAAACCAACTGATGTGTGAGTGAAGGAAGGCTTGGTGAGTCGCTTGGTGGACGAATTAGACGCGGAAGAGGTTAGGGTTTTAAACGACCCAGGCATGAGTGAAGACACCCAAGGCGGCAGTAAGTCGGATGAGGTGGAGGAACTACGACAAGAGTTACAACGGATGAAAGAAAAACTAGCAGAGGCGCGCTTGCTGAAGAGTAATCATTTTGTAACTCTAAGCAGTCCCACCGCTGGAACATTGAAGAATACGGTTGAGCACAACCCCAGTGCATATGAACAATGGGTGGGGCAACAGGAATTTCGTCATGCTCCGCGATGTAGCGGACATGATTCCTGAATTCAATCCAAGGGATGTGGTAGGTGTATCATCGACGGACAAAAAGTAAGAGAACTGCGAAGGATTTACCAACTGGATGAGAGGCTCACGTTAATGGCGGCGACTACGAAGTTGACGGGGGCAGCAAGGCTGTGGAGTGCCACTGGTTCTCATGGGTCGCTAGCAGAGTTTTTTGAAAATCTCTCTGGGAAGAAATTGACGATTTTGTCTTTGAAATTAAGTCGATCGCATCGAGGAGAAACGTTGGAGAAGTAGGGCTATTAAAGTATATAGTTCAGGGAATGGCAGACGTCGAATGCAAAGAAACATTTCGGGCGGTGCAACCTATGTCAATACAGGAGATGTTGGACAAAGTTCGATGGATTGTTAGCTTACGAGCCAGCAATAGACGTGCGATGGAGAACCAAAAATCAATTACATCAACCGATAATGCAGGTACGACTGGAAACCGAGGTAACTGTTTCCAGTGTCACCAAGCTGGCCACTACCAACGAGACTGCCCATTACAACTGGGACCAACGTCGGAGGATAATAGAAAAGGGGGTCCAACTAAAGCGCCATATGGACAAATTCGTATTGTACAAGAGGACAGCATGGAGTACATAAAGAAGGGTGTGGTGGATGCGTTTATTGATCTAGGAAGTGACTGTGTGACACTGCGCAAAAGTAGTGCTGATGAGGGCAGAATCCGATACAACGCAAGTCACAGGATCCTGAATGGATTCGGAGGCGGGGTCTGCTACACTATCGGGCATCTCCACGCAAAGGTTTCCGTACACCAGCTAACATCGTGGTGCGAAGTTCTCATTGTGCCAGACGACAGTCAACCGTACGACATGATGATCGGTCGAAAGTTTCTGGATCAACCACAAGTGGAATTGGTGAAGTCCCACCAAAAGCTAACGATGAGAGACATTGGGGGTAAAGAACCACCGATTATCAACGGCGACATCCTGGATAGCGACGTTGCGCACCGGAAGCGTCCAAAAATTCAGTTAGAGGAGCTAAACGTCGGCGACATCGATGAAAATGGAAGACAATATTTGGAAAATCTCGTGGCAACCTATCGTAAATGCTTCATAACAAGTGCTCGTCCGCACTTAGGTTAGACGTCTCGAACTAACGACGTCACAGCCCATCTGCGTCCAGCCCTACAAGATACCCTTCGCCAAAAGGGTAAGCGTGAAGGGAAAAGTATCCGAACTACATATTACGGCAGGGAGTCATCAGACCTTCAGTGTCTGATTACTGCTCACCAATAGTCCTAACAAAGAGAAAAGATGGCAGCGATCAATTCTGTGTGGACTATCGGGCACTCAACAAAGCAACCGTGAAGAGGAAGTTTCCCATGCCTGTGGTGGAGGAGGTGTTGGCTTCATTATCTGGGAACTCTCTCTTCACAACACTTGATTTGGCATCAGGATATCACCATATACCGATGGACGAAGAGAGCAGAAAATACACCGCGTTCTCGACAGACGAGGGATCTTTTGAATTCAACAGGATGCCCTTCGGACTAGTCAACTTATTTTCAAGCGAGCATGAATATGCTGAAGTCCAAGCTGAGGAATGGGGATGCTGTGGTGTACATAGACGATACGATAATTGCCAGCAAAACGGTAAAAGAAAGGCTAGACAAGCTGGAAAGGTTTTTCAAGGTTCTGGAAGAATGAGGACTCACCCTAAACGCAGGCAAGTGCTCATTTTTTTAAAACAAATATTGAATTTCTCGGTTATCAGATCAGCGAAGATGGTTTACAACCCAGCGAGCGAAAGACGACATCAATAATGAATTTTCCGACTCCACGAAATGTCCACGAAGTCCGTTAATTCCTCGGCCTCATCGGGTTCTTCAGAAAGTTCGTGAAGAACTACTCACAACTGTCCATACCGCTTACTGATCTGACCAGATCTGATCGAGAATTCGAATGGGGGGGAGAAACAGCAAGATGCGGTTACAAAGCTGAAGGAAATCTTGAGTAACCCGCCAATACTAACACTTTACGATCCGAACTGCGACCACGAGGTTCATACAGACGCGTCATCGGTGTTGCTGGCGGGAATCCTATTTCAATGTGGGAGGGACAACAACACGCTGCAGCCTGTGATGTTTTTCAGTCGTAAATTATCAACAGACGAGCTTCATTGCAAAGGCTTCGCTTTTGGCTGCTCAAAGGGTCCCTCTGCCCTTTGATACCATCCATCTGGACCATCTCTAACCCTTCACCATTGGAAGAGGAGGAACGAGGTATGTACTTTACTAAATACGTCGTGCTGCGAGCCGTGAAAACAACCAATACCTGGGGTGTCCTCAATGTTTTGACGGATATAACTGGATATTTTGGCATACCTAGGAGGTTGGTTACCGATCGTGGAACAGCGTTCACGGCTAAGGCATTCGAGGAATTCTGCCTCGACGATGGGATAGAGCACATAAAAAATGCCGTTAGGTCGCCGAGGGCTAACGGGCAGGTAGAGAAGTGCAACCGCATAATTCTGTCGGCATTGAGATGTATACATTCGGCGGAGAAGGGCAAGGACTGGGCGAGCCATCTAAGGGCGGTTCAATGGGGCGTCAACACCACCAGGAGTTCGACGACGAAGGCGAGCCCAACAGTTCATGCGGGCTCGCCTTCGTCGCTACTGGAGTTGGGTGGAAAGCCACTGGTCGACGCCGAGGGCATGGACCAGCACCGAAACAACGCAATACAGCAGATGATGATGTGAAATGTCAACAGCTACAGAAGACTCGTTTTGATAGGACTCATCGCTAGCCATCGCTCTACCAAGTGGATGACCTCGTCCTGATCGAAAACGAATCAGGTGCAACCGGTACATCACGCAAACTGGAACCACTTTATAGAGGACCTTACCTAGTTGTAAATGTGCTACCAAACGACCGCTACGTAGTGAAAGATATCCCGGGTATGCAGCAGAATCAGAGGGGGTTCAGCACAGTGATGTCGTCCGAAAAGCTGAAAAGGTGGTGGATCGATGATAGGATGGCCGAACTGTAACATCAACCAAGGCCAAGCTGGCTGTCACGATCGGCAGTCTACAATCGACCACCAGTTCTTGTTAATACCATAGAAACATCCAATAAAGTCTTTTACTGAATTTACATTCTTCTAACCTGTTTTCTTTTTGGCTTCGCTTTTTGCTGTTCTCTCTTTGTTTCGTTCTTTTTCAATATAATCCAGTAGATAATAATTATGAATGTGGGCAAATATTTAACATTGAGTTCTTTGCAGCTTTGAAAATGCAAAAATATATCAACTTGATGGAAATAATCATTTCACAATTAAATTGCAAATGTACCAAAATTTAACTCACTAAAATATTCGAGCAAGCAAGTTTTCCTTGAAATTCTAAAAATGTTCCTGAAATATGACTAAGGGTACTTGATGATTGAGGCATTATTGTTAGAAGAGTTTTATTTTAGTTTCGAGTAATATTCCATGCGTACAATTCAAATATTTTCAAAGGTGTTAAAAGTACGTTAAAATGGCTAGAAAAGGTAAAAATACTACTCTGGAACAACGCGAAACTGTTATACTTAATTAGAAATGCGGCAAAACCCAAAGACAAATTGCTGAATTACTGAGTATTAGCAAAAGTACAATCATTAAAAGGTTCGAAAGTGAGAATCGAGTTGCTTCCATTCGGTAAAAGGGACATCCCAAAGTCTTAACTGATAAACAAGCACGGTTAATTATGAGAAGAGTGAGAGAAGACCTTGCTGCAACTAAAATAACAACAGAGTTGGAGGAAAGTCACGGAATGGTTGTTAACGCCGAAACTGTAAGGAGGTGCATCAAAAGAATGGGTATAACTGCAGAACAGCCCGGAAAAAACCATTCACAACTGAGGTGAATAGAAAAAAAATATATAATTTGCAAAATTTTACGAGAATGAGTGTGAAGATTTTTGGGACAACATCTTACGTTGCGACGAAAGCAAATTTAATGTTTTCATGTCGGACTGAAGAATAAAAGTATGGTGAAAGAAAAACTAAGAACTGAGTAAAGAAAATTTGCTACTTACAGTAAAACATGGTGGCAGCTCGGTTATGGTTTGGTAGTGTATGCAACTGACTAGAAGAAAAAACCAGACTTACTTGACTTCTGCGTAACAAAAACATCAGTCAATAGAAACTTCAAATTAAATCTTACCTAGAACTCTCATCCGACTATTCTTCTGTTGTGCTAGAATACTTAAGTGGTGTCACGGACGCATTCCAAGAATTTCTGAACCTTTAACATAACCCCAAAATCACAAGTAGATGTTGAGAGAGCAATTATCTACATCAATGACATAATAAATGAAGCTACCTTCCGCCAAAACCAAACGTGACTCACATCCCTGAGCACATCAAATAACAGATCAAAGGAAAAAAGGTAGTTAAGAAAAAGGTGGCAATCCACAAGGGCACCTGCGGATAAAATTAAATTATGCAATAAAGAACTTAAAATAAAAATTCGCAAACTTATTAAAATGAAGACTTAAAAAAGCGACTTAAGAAATCAATATTGACAAGCCTAAATGTAATACCGGACCACTAGTTCGGATTGCGAAAGCGCTACTCAACGACACAAGTGACTAATAAAATCACTACTGACCTGGAAGAAAAAAAGATTCTGCGCTGGAATATTTCTATACGTCCCTAAAGCATTTCATATCGTATAGCATTTTGGCCTATTCCAAAAGCTTGAAAGCATTCTCCAAATTGACTTTTACATAGTAACCAAAAGCTATCTAACCGACCGACATTCCTACTTCAAGTGCAAGAACTAATACTCAAAGTTATATACAACACGAGCTGGAGTTCTATAAGGCAGCGTTTTAGGACCACTACTCTAGAATATGTACACCAGAGATATTCCTCTTCGTACACAGACATACTGCTCTACTCTAACAAATGCCTACACAAAGCAATTGTTCAGCTACAAAAAACAGTGGACAATACAATAAAATGGTTTCATAATTGGCGCATAGAAAAAAAAATTAAGGTAAAACTGTCCGAGTTTTAGTCACAACAAAAACAAATTACACACCTGAACCCTAAAGATAAACAACAAAGATATCTGCGTAGACGGGGTAGTGAAATACGTAGGAATGTATGTACATAGTCAGCAAACTCATATGGAAGCATATAAAAGAACAAAACTCTGACGCATTGTTCTTAACGGGACCAAATCGACACATGTTAACTTTACATATAGAAAATAAACAATCTGCTTTTATATAAGCAAGTGCTAAAGCCTATATGGACGTACGGTATACAACTCTGGGGTTGTACCAAAGCAAGCAATAGAGAATACATTATACAATCATTCCAAAATAAAGTGATAAGAGCAATCGTGAATGCTCCCTGGTATATTAGAAATAATGATATACGAGGCAAGGTGAAAAGTTATCGGCCTGACGCAGAGATGGCATTCCAATCAGCAAAAATTTATGTTTCCTGCCTGGGTGTACTTTTCATTAATTCGTATGATAAGTTTCAACTTGTTCTCTCAAGTAGTTTCTTTACACGAATTTTTGCAGGTTACGCACGGTGGGGCAGAGATGGAAAAAATCCAAAAAGTGAATATAATATTTAAGCGCCTTTTGCAGTGGTTTCCGGTCCTTAATTAGTTAATAAATAAAGTCCTGCCCATTTTTAAAAAAAAAAAATTTTTTGTTCCCGTACAGAGGGGTCTGAAGTTGATATTGATGCTTGTCAAAAATTGGTCAATTCAAGCTCGATTTTGTTTTTATTCGTATGGCTTTATTTTGTATGATAAAAAATTGAAACTTCCACATTATTTACCTCATATATAGAGGAAAGCAAAACACCAATTACCCTTTCAAACATTTCCGCTGTTATCGAGTTTTGCTGCATAAAATATTTATGTTCTGAAGTAGCAAGCAAAATTTTTTCTCGAAGCTTTCAAAAAAAGCTCCAGGTTCCTCCGAGATGTGGAAGGTCAAATTTTAAACTAGATGTGTTAAAGTAAAGATTAGAATAAAAATCATCTGCCTTTATCTGCCTATGCGATCATAACACCGCAAAGAAAGGAAAGGATCAGATCGGCACAAAATTATTTGAGATTTTTTTTTTTTTTTGTTTTTTAAGTCGGCAAGTTTTAACATGTATGAACATGTCTCCACTTCAAAACACTTTTAATTCGAGTTCAGTCTTCTAGTTGCTAACATTGTCCGCGATTTGTGTGAATGCTTGTGGGGTGGTACAAACTTCGACGTATTCCTTCGACAAAATCACTCTGAACTTGACGAGGAAAACATTTCATCAATACTGACAACCTTAAACAAGAGTTTTTTGCCTCATTTTAATAAAAAAAAAGATATGGTAAATAGGGACCGAGCGAGGTTCAAAAAAAAAATTCAGCGAGTGGTTTCCATCCACTGAATGAATATGTTTTCAACATACAAGAACAGGAATCCATAGGATGTGTTGGGAGACCAAGTAAAGACTTTGATGATTGTGGTAAAAGAAGCAAGAGGAATAAAATACGCAGCTTTCAAGCATCGTACCAACAAAGCTTGATTAACGCAGCTGCGACACATGAAGACCACGATAAACCCGAAGCTTTGTCAGCCGATCAGGCATTAGCTATATTTCTCCAGGCCAATCTGACAAAGTATCAGTACGGGGTGATTCGACAAGCACTAAAAGACCTTGGGTGCCATGTGTTTCCAAGTTATAAAAAATTAATCCTCTCAAAGAAGCAGTGCTACCCTGAAAATATGTTAATTAATGAAACATCCGCAATAGTTCCTTTGCAGAATTTGCTTGACCATACTGCCAAACGAATTCTGGATACAAAACCTCCAGAAGAACTAGAAAAATTAAATAATCATGAATTAATATTGACGACGAAATGGGGATTCGACGGTGCCTCAGGCCAAGGCGAATTTGCCCAAAAATATTCAATCAATAATTACGAAATAAGTGACTCGAATTTATTCATGACGTCAATAGTTCCTCTGAAGCTTACAATCCCAACTGATGTTGATCAAAATGCATCGATTTGGGAAAATGGCCGACCTTCCTCAACGAGACATTGCAGGCCCTTGAGATACAGTTTCCAGAAAGAGACACTTGATTTGGCGCGAGCTGAAAAAAAACGGGTTGAAGAAGAAATAGAGAAGTTGGAAGCTACCGAAGTGGTGATCGGCATTAATGTCATCCGTATTCGACATATTCTGGTGATGACAAGGTTGGACGGCAAGGTAGCTCAAGCCATCACAAATACGAAGTCTGCAAGTGCCTGCTACATATGCGGAGCTTTACCATCGGAAATGAACGACTTGGCAAAAATCCAATAAACACCTCTTAATGTGAATGCTTTAGAATTTGGTATCTCTTCATTACACGCCAGAATCAAGTGTATGGAATATATACTTCACATTGGCTACAACCAGAATTTTGAAAAATGGAACAAAAGACACGCGAGTCATGCACGAAAACGAAAAGAAACGTATTCAACAAGAGTTTCTTGAGAAAGTCGGCATCAAAGTAGACTTCGTTAAGCAGGGTTACGGATCTTCAAATAATGGCAACACTGCCAGACGTTTTTTCAATGATTGCAAGGTTGCAAGTGCAATAGCGGGGGTCGACGAAACTCTAATCCACCGAATCTCTACCATACTGGAAGTCATAAATAGCAATGCACTGATCGACCCAGAAAAATTCCGGCTCTTCTCAAAAGAAACAACAGAGTTGGCCATTGAGAAGTATTCATGGTGCTATATGCCATCCACGGTGCATAAGATTTTGTTGCATGGTGCTGCAATAGTGCAGAAGTCGATTCTACCAGTCGGAATATTGTCGGAAGAGGCACAAGAAAGTAGAAATAAGGATTACAAGACTTTCAGGATCAGAAACTAGCGGAAAATATCTCGAAAACGTGTTCCACAAGCTACTGGAGACTTCGGATCCTTTTATCACGAACATGAGACCCGAACCAAAGAAAAAGCACCTGGAAATCAGTGATGCAGCTAAGGAACTGATAATCTAATTTCCTTACAAAATTATCCAGTATTTTAAGCTTCCTTGACATTTTAATTGTAAGCATTATTTAATTTAAATATACACTCAATATACTTGTTGCAACTTGTTTTGATGAGTACGACCTATTCCCAAAATTTCAGAAATCTTTTTCTTGCCAATAGGCTTTCATTCTTTATCCTCATTAGTTATTTAATTTTCTTCATTTTAATAAAAATAGTTGAACTTGATGTATTTTTATGTTCTATGTTAATCCGTTCTCGAGATATTGAATTTTTTCCGCTTTTTGGCCATTCGGCACCACCGTGTTACGTCTTGCGTGTTTTTCGTTAAAATGGATAAACTTGAATATCCAATAGGAAGGTGATGGATCGAAAAACAATGTTAGATCACAGAACCATCGCATCTGATTAGGCTTGCTAAGGTCTACAAAAGCTGCGACAGTAACATCGGTAGAACTTGTGTATGCACTCATAGAAATAACTTACACTATTGTCAAAATTAACAAGCTTCTACAAATAACCTTGCCATAGCTTTAACAAGAATCTGGAAACACACTTGACTTCCGTGACAACGCCGACGATGCTTATTTCCTATCGTACAGAATTATGGACTTGCACCAACTATCTATTCCGTGAAATTCCTGGCCTTACTAACAATCGTTTAACCCCACAAATAAGCATTGTTGGGCAATAGGTGAGCGAGTATAAAATTGGTCAAACGAAAATGGTAGGTGCTAAATTGGAGCTGAGAGAAGAGTGATTGAATCACCTTGTACAGAAGGCTGCAGCCTACACAAAAGAGGTTATAGGTAGGATTGTAAATAGTATGTAAATTTTCTTTCCAAATTAAAAATTAAAACCTAGTTCTTCAGCTAAACCATTTTATTTGCTAACAAAGTTCCTAAAGAATTTTAGTCCATCTTAGCTGCTTAGTCTCCATAGACAGAGGTTTAATAGTAACCTGGAAAGAAATCCGATTATACGTGCACAATAGTTTCGATAATCAGTATTCTCACCATCTTCATATGTCTCCGGTGGATCGGGCATGGGATTTGCAGATGCTACAGCAATGTGCGACATAACTAAAATATACACGGGTGTGTGTAAGTGCCTTGTATTCAAAAGTGTTAAAAAGGATACTCACCGCAAAATACCAAAACAACAATGGAAATGACGAAAACAAATTTCATTGTAAGCTGCTTTTTGAAAAGACTGTATCAGGCCCACGATGTGAACTGACTTCAGTCGTATCGTGGAAGCTATTTATAGGGAGGAAATCGTGATCGAGTGAAATTAGTGTCGTGCAGGAAGGTAAATCACGACTTGCACGATTTATAAAATAAGAACATTTTTATAAAACTCGTAAAGTTGGCCTGAGATAAAAAGAGATTTGAATGTGAGTGCATGTCGCCATGTGCCGCTAAAGAAGTATGTGCCTACAGCTGATTCCAAATGGGAAAGGTGGGTAATATATAGGAAAGAGTGTTCCCACTAAGGAACTCTTCTATGTAGTATCCCCAGACAGCAGGGAGGGAATTTTCCAGTTAGTTTGAGCTGCTTAACTAGTATACTCGTAGTTTGAGCTATTCTATTCTATTCTGTTACGATGTCAACAAGCTGTGGTTTACGTGGAGCTGGCTATAGCTGTAGGCTAAGTTATTCTACTGTACAGAACGAAACGGGCATGATTCAGAAATTTAAGGGATATTTGGAAACGGAAGAATACTTCAGGCAGCCGGAGCACTCGCAACGCCTAATGGGCGAAGGAAATAAAAAAAGGTTCTGGTAAGCAGTGGTCATCCGCGAAATATCAATATGTGTTCCGAACCAATTCCGCTATTCTAGGTCAGTTGCGGCTCATGAGGTATGGTATTGGGGTTCACATTCCGCAAACAAAGTTTTTCATTCCTTTATTTTAATGTTTTTTTTTTTTTTTTTTTTTTTTTCTTTTTGTCTAAAAAATACAGTTATAAAAGAGTGAATTTCATAACTATCCTAGTCCTACTATTTTTCTTTTGATACGAACAAAATAATTTTATTAAATTTAGAAACTTTCTTTAACATGCTCTTTTTATTCACGACGGCATGGATAAAACACTTCATTTCTTTTCAAAAATTTTATGAACATTTTTACTTCAAATATCTCAAAAACCAAAAAAAAAAAAAATATTACAGTCTAAATAATAGATTTTTAAATTATCCCTTGGTACTTTTTTTATTTATTTATTTATTTTTTTATTTTTTAAAATAGAAACAAAAATAAGCATAAACAATAACAACTGAGGTAATGAAAAAAAGTGAACGGTCCCTGCTTCCCATAGCGGGAGTAGTGGACGCAAAAACATCGGCCGATGAGGCCGACAGTGAAAGCCACTTGGCATCTGTCGAAAGTGGAACTACAGTAAAGAGGAGGAGGAAGCACAGGCTGAATCTCTATGAAGGCAAGCGCCCCTCCCAATCAACTTCGACTGAAAAACTGCCGGAAGTAGTGAGGGTGGGGGCACCGTCAACAACAACAGCAGCAGCAGCAGACAAACGTACATTCGGCTCGGACGGTGGCGAAAATTGCTAC